>CM053029.1:140670452-141127952 GCA_028564925.1 Lithobates sylvaticus
GGCCGAAGCGCAGCCTTTCCTAAGGCCGAGGCAGCGGAGCGCTCAGCGGATCGCGTGGTGTGCCGTTCCAAACAGGTTGAATGTTCGGATCACAGATCGGTGACGATCCGTTGCACCACTAATTACCAGCCTCCCAATCTCCTCTTTCCCACCATCCGACAGTCCAATAAAGACGATGCCATTGGCTGCGCTATCATTTTCATTAGTTTTAGTGAACAAGGTCTGACAGGGCAAAGAAAATAGCCGATTTTACTTATATCAAAGCAAATTTTGAGGTCTATTATGTACAGTAGCATCTGGGATTGGAGGGGCTCCCTGGATAAAAAGGAGAATAATAAAAATATATACTGGTGTTTTACTGCACCTGATCAAAAGCTGTATTGTAAAGGCCCGTACATAAGATCCGAATATCGTACAACCTTTTTTGCTTAATAGTCGCAAGTAGAAATTGAATAGGTAATAAAGTCATGAAAATTCTTGTATGACAGAACAAGCATGTTCCCAGCTGTAACAAATGATCCTTGTTATTTGTCTAATATGATCATTTCCTATGACTGTCAGCTCCATCTAATGGCCATAATGTGGTATTTTCCCGATTGAGGCATTTCAGGAAAGTAGTGCATTATGGCCTCTAGTTCAGCCTTTCTCAACCCTTTAACCCTAGAGGAACCCCAAAAATAAATTTTCAGGTCTCAAGGAACCCTTACTAAAACCAATTTATCAGGGGTCAATAGGAACAAGGCTACTTATACTGGTGGCCAATAGGAAGAATGTCCCACTTAAAGTGGTGCTCAGAATGCCACCCTTAAAGACAGCGGAAAAGATATTTGGTGTCATGCTGCTGGCTTTGCTAAGTGACGCTGAACCTTAAACTCTGTAGGCACCATCAAAAAGGTTGTTCATCAGCCACAGCTGAGAATGGCTGCTCTAGCTGGAGAAAAAAATCATAGGAAATATATTGCACCAAATACTAGAATTAGATTCTGCTCAATCTTGTGCCAGAGGTTCTTCATAATTCCTGTAGACATAGGTGGCATGGGCAGCAGAAGAGGTGCAAAGCCTAGGTTTGCCTTGCAGGGTCCTATTTATTTTAAATCTTTCTTTCTGCGACAGAATTGTTTAAAGAATGCTTTAGGCCCCATCAGAGCCGATCCGCCCTATACGCGGACTACGCAAGCTGCGTAGGGCCCCGCAGCGGATCGGCTCTGCTCGGGGGCCCCTGGGGCCGCTGCCCCCACTGTGAGGGCAGCGGCGCCTGAAATAAGACGGGCGCGGGGCCGACATGCAACTGCGCATGCGCCCGCCTTTCCCGAAAATTGCCGAGCAGCAGCAACAGCGCTGGCGCATGCGCTGTTGCCCGACATGCAACTGCGCATGCGCCAGCGCTGTGGCCGCTGCTCGGCAATTTTCGGAAAGGCAGGCGCATGCGCAGTTGCATGTCGGCCCCGCGGCCATCTTTTTTTCAGGCGCCGCTGCCCTCACAACGGCGGCAGCGGTACCAGTGACACGATGGCGCCGAGTGGCGCCATTTTTAAAAATAAAACGTCCCCTCCGCAGCCTCTTACCTCGGACCTCCTGCCCCCCCCCCCCCCCTCGCAGCCTCTGACCTCCTGTCCCCCCTTCCCCCTCAAAGCCTCTGACCTCCTGCCCCCCCCCCTTCGCAGCCTCTGACCTGCTGTCCCCCCCCTGCAGCCTCTGACCTGCTGTCCCCCCCCCCCCCCTTCGCAGCCTCGGACCTCCTGCCCCACCCCCTTCGCAGCCTCGGACCTCCTGCCCCCCCCTCGCAGCCTCGGACCTCCTTCCCCCCCCCCCCCTCGCAGCCTCAGACCTCCTGTCCCCCCCCCTCGCAGCCTCTGACCTCCTGTCCCCCCCCTTCGCAGCCTCTGACCTCCTGTCCCCCCCCTTCGCAGCCTCTGACCTCCTGTCCCCCCCCCTTCGCAGCCTCTGACCTCCTGTCCCCCCCCCTTCGCAGCCTCTGACCTCCTGCCCCCCCCCCTTCGCAGCCTCTGACCTCCTGCCCCCCCCCTCGCAGCCTCTGACCTCCTGTCCCCCCCCTTCGCAGCCTCTGACCTCCTGTCCCCCCCCCCTTCGCAGCCTCTGACCTCCTGTCCCCCCCCCTTCGCAGCCTCTGACCTCCTGTCCCCCCCCCTTGCAGCCTCTGACCTCCTGTCCCCCCCCTTACAGCCTCTGACCTCCTGCCCCCCCCCCTTGCCGCCTCTGACCTCCTGTCCCCCCCTTCGCAGCCTCTGACCTCTCCTGTTGCCCCCCCGCAGCCTCTGACCTCTCCTGTTGCCCTCCCCCACAGCCTCTGACCTCTCCTGTTGTCCCATCCGCAGCCTCTGACCTCCCCTGTCCCATCCGCAGCCTCTGACCTCCCCTGTCCCATCCGCAGCCTCTGACCTCCCCTGTCCCATCCGCAGCCTCTGACCTCCCCTGTCCCATCCGCAGCCTCTGACCTCCCCTGTCCCATCCGCAGCCTCTGACCTCCCCTGTCCCATCCGCAGCCTCTGACCTCCCCTGTCCCATCCGCAGCCTCTGACCTCCCCTGAGTCAAGAGAGGGAGCGCAGCCAGGATGGGGGTCATGGGAGAAGTCAGACATGTATGGACTGCAGAGAGGAAACTATGGGATAAAACCAGAGCCACCAAGCTGGAGCCGACTGACTGAGCCCTGCATGATGCACCTGAGAGGAGGTCAGTGACAGCACCACCAGGCCAGTCTAGGGGGGGTCAATACAATATTGTAAGGGGGCACTGATATAAAGGTTTCCCCCTTATCAGTAAACCCCCTTATCTTAGTGTTTTCTTTCTCTGGTCACCAGAGTCCTCCCCACATTCCCAGAGTTCCCCTTTACATCATAGTATGCAGGATTCCACCTTACAGTGCAAGGGGGAACTCTGATGTAAAGGGCAATGCTGCAGACCCTGATGTAAGTAGGGAGGCTCTCTGACGACACTGATGTATGGGGGGCTCTCTGGGGACCCCGATGTAAGGAGGGGCTTTATAGGGATGCTCTCTGGGGACCCTGATGTAAGGGGGGTGCTCTCTGGGGACCCTAATGTAAGGGGGTGCTCTCTGGGGACCCTGGTGTAAGGGGGGTGCTCTCTGGGGACCCTAATGTAAGGGGAGGCTCTCTGGGGACCCTAATGTAAGGGGAGGCTCTCTGGGGACCCTGGTGTAAGGGGAGGCTCTCTGGGGACCCTGGTGTAAGGGGGAGGCTCTCTGGGGACCCTGGTGTAAGGGGAGGCTCTCTGGGGACCCTGGTGTAAGGGGAGGCTCTCTGGGGACCCTGGTGTAAGGGGAGGCTCTCTGGGGACCCTGGTGTAAGGGGAGGCTCTCTGGGGACCCTGGTGTAAGGGGAGGCTCTCTGGGGACCCTGGTGTAAGGGGAGGCTCTCTGGGGACCCTGGTGTAAGGGGAGGCTCTCTGGGGACCCTGGTGTAAGGGGAGGCTCTCTGGGGACCCTGGTGTAAGGGGAGGCTCTCTGGGGACCCTGGTGTAAGGGGAGGCTCTCTGGGGACCCTGGTGTAAGGGGAGGCTCTCTGGGGACCCTAATGTAAGGGGAGGCTCTCTGGGGACCCTGGTGTAAGGGGAGGCTCTCTGGGGACCCTGGTGTAAGGGGGGGCTCTCTGGGGACCCTGATGTAAGGGGTGGCTCTCTGGGGACCCTGATGTAAGTGGGGGATCCACACTCAGATTTTTTTTCCCCATGCACACGAGACGCAGATACAAACTCTGCTGAACGCGTGTTTTAAAAAGCAGAAACCTGCGTTTAAAAACGCGCGTTTTGCTGTGTTTTCATGCCGCGTTTAGACGCGTTTGCGTCTATAAGCATTTGTAAAGATAACATCATATAGACCCTCCCCAAGCTCAGAAAGCATGTATTATTAACTATTTCTGCCATTTTGATCAGAGTGAGCAGCAGAGAGAGCCGTTGTACACTTGCATTTGCCTCTCTTTCTGTTTTTTTTTTTTTTTTAAATGGATCCCATATTGAATATATGTCAGGAAATGCTCCTGATGTTGCTCTTGATGAGGCAGCAACGTCGTCGCAAATTTGCATGAGAGGTCCAGAATCAGAGCTTGTCGATATTGGACTCATCCGTTGATGGTACAGCGAATGTCTGTTGGATATTTCACAAACATGTATGCATTAGTGAGTATATATGCTCTATGAACTATCTAAACTTATTACGACATTTTAAACCAATTTTTCTAGTATTTTTTATGGTTTACCATCATATTTCTGAGTTTTCTGGTCCAAAAAATTGTGTTCCTTTTAAAAAGGCCTATAAACGCAAACGCGGCTAAACGCAGGTGCCTGCGTTTAGCTGCGTTTTGCGTCTGAAACGTGGAAAAGCAAAGTGTCTGAACGCATTTTTTTGCTTCTGGAAAAACGAGGTTAAACGCAAATGCATAAAAACGGGAAAAAACGAGACTGTGTGCATGGACACATAGGATAACATTGCATGCGTTCAGGTGCAGTTGAAAAAAGTGTCCAACTGCCTCTGAACACGCGTTTAACAGCGTCTCGTGTGCATGGGGCCTTACCCTTGCGATGTATATATTTCACCTGGAGGGCTTTTGTTTTTAAACACAACTCAAATTTCAACATCAAAAAAAAAAAAAAACTGTGGGTGAAGATGGATATAAATATAAAACTATAAAGTAGAGCTTCTGCTTTTCAACATAATATTATAAAGGTAGAACAGGGAAACGAGAAACTCTGTAAATAGCTCTATTTAGGCTTCGTCAACACGTATGACTGGTGGGCAGTAAAACCAGGGAGGTTGAGCCTCAGGGTTTTACTGCCCCCCTCCGTGCGCCCACCTGAACAGTGCCATGCAGCCTGTACACATGCAAAAATTTTAACAGCATGTCCCCTTTTGGCGACAGGACTAATGCAGGTCTGCTGCTTGGTAGTGCGGCATTTAAAGGGTTAAATCAGGCGGCAGCATATTGCCTCTTTACAGTGGGTCAAATGTCCCTGAATAATGATCCAGGCGTGAATTGCTTTTCAGAGGAGTGGCAGTCCTGGTCACACATAAGATTGAGCTCTTGTCTGCTTCCATTGTACCTGTACAGCAGGGGCGTAACTATAGGGGGTGCAGCAGTCGCGAGTGCAACCGGGCCCTGTGCTGCAAGGGGCCCCCTCTACATATGGCCGGTGGCAGCATAGGCAGTTAGGCACTGGGCGCACGGGTGGCTGAAGGTGGGGGGTGACTAGCAGAGCTCCATGCTCGACTCCCGCACTGGCTGCTCTTTAGTTGTACATTCCCCACACAACCTGTGTCCTCTGCCGCTCCTCCGGGTCCCCCTCTCCTGCTCCATGCAGTGCTGCTCAGTCCGGTGTCTGTCCTCCCCAGCCAGAGTCCCACCCCCGGAGTCCGGCTCACACTGCACTGCATGCTTCTCCCGGGCAAACAAATTTTAAGCACACAGATGCAGTGCTGCCCTATGAAAGCCGGCTCCCCAAAGGACACCGCAGGCTTGTCTGCCAACACCCCCCTCCTCCCCGTCATACACAGATGTTGACAGGTCTTTTTGGGAGATATGTCCCCTAAGGACAGGGACCCCCATCTCCCCTGGGGACAGGGCCCAGTTCTCCCTAAAGGACAGGGACCCCATTTCCCTTGGGGACAAGGACCCCATCTCTTCTGGGGACAGGGCCCACTTCTCCCCAGAGGACAGGCACCCCATTTCCCTTAGGGACAGGGACTCCTACTTACGTGGGGACAGGGACCCCATCTCCCCCAAGTACAAGGACCCAATCTCTCCTGGGGACAGGGCCCACTTCTCCCCTTCTTCCTCTTTGTCTCAAAGGTGTAACATCATAGGTCTGTTTAGACCTCTGATATCTCACCAAAGTCCCCCAACGGGACTCCTAAAATTTTTTTAAAAATAATAAAAAAAACTGGGTGGAACTACAGGGCTCACAAAAGTCGTACCTGTGACCGAGCCCTGGAGTTCCACCACCGGACTCGGAGGGAAGGGCCTCAGCTGGGGTTCAGGAGGGCCCTTCATGGTTTCTTGCACCGGGGCCCTCAAGGTTCTAGTTACACCACTGCTGTACAGTATGATGAAGTACCCATAGTGCCCTGTGGAAATGTTTAGAATTGGCCAAAAGATATCCGGCATCTACAAATTATAACATTTGCCCAATCATTTTTATAGACTAGCAAATGTGTGCATGCTTTTAACCACTTCAGCCCCGGACCATTTGGCAGCCAAAGGACCAGAGGTCTTTTTCAATTTCGCACTGCACTACTTTAACTGGTAATTGCGCGGTCATGCAATTTTGTAACCAAACGAAATTTGCGTCCTTTTCTTCCCACAAATAGAGCTTTCTTTTGATGGTATTTGATTGCCTCTGTGATTTTTATTTTTTGCGATATAAACGGAAAAAAAAAAAAGAGATTTTCTACTTTTTGATAAAAAAAATTTAAACTGAAACAAAAAAAACAAGAAAAAAAATGCCAATTTATTTAAAAAAAAGGAGCCTAGCCGCGTACGGGGCACCCGAAACCCAAGCACCGCCTTCAGGATTTCTAAGGGTGCAAATTTTTGATTTCACTCCTCACTACCTATCACCGTTTCGAAGGCCATAAAATGCCAAAATAGCACAAAACCCCCCCAAATGACCCCATTTTGGAAAGTAGACACCCCAAGCTATTTGTTGAGAGGCATGGTGAGTATTTTACAGCTCTCATTTGTTTTTGAAAATGAAGAAAGTAAAGAAAAAAAATTTTTTTTTTCTTTTTTTCAATTTTCAAAACTTTGTGACAAAAAGCGAGATCTGCAAAATACTCACCATACCTCTCAGCAAATAGCTTGGGGTGTCTACTTTCCAAAATGGGGTCATTTTGGGGGGTTTTATGCCATCTGGGCATTCCATGGCCTCCGAAACTGTGATTGGCAGTGAGAAGTGAAATAAAAAAATTACACCCTTAGAAAGCCTGAAGGCGGTGATTGGTTTTTGGGGTTCCGTACGCAGCTAGGCTCCCAAAAAGTCCCACACATGTGGTATCCCCGTACTCAGGAGAAGCAACAGAATGTATTTTGGGGTGTATTTCCACATATGCCCATGACATGTTTGAGCAATATATCATTTAGTGACAACTTTTTGTAAAAAAAATATATATATTTTTTTTTTTTCATTATTCAATCTCTTGGGACAAAAAAAAAAAAATATTTAATGGGCTCAACATTGCTCTCATCAAATAGCTTGGGGTGTCTACTTTCCAAAATGGGGTCATTTGGGGGGGGTTTGAACTGTCCTGGCATTTTATGCACAACATTTAGAAGCCTATGTCACACGTCACCCACTCTTCTAACCACTTGTAGACAAAGCCCTTTCTGACACTTTTTGTTTACATGAAAACATATTTTTTTTTTGCAAGAAAATTACGTTGAACCCCCAAACACTATATATAATGTTAAAGCAAAGGCCCTACAGATTAAAATGGTGGGTGTTGCATTTTTTTTTTCCACACAGTATTTGCGCAGCGATTTTTCAAACGCATTTTTTGTGGAAAAAATACACTTTTTTTTATTTTAATGCACTAAAACACACTATATTGCTCAAATTTTTGATGAAATAAAAAATATGATCTTAGGCCGAGTACATGGATACCAAACACGACATGCTTTAAAATTGCGCACAAACACGCAGTGGCGACAAACTACATACATTTTTAAAAGCCTTTAAAAGCCTTTACATGATACCACATTAGATTCACGGAGGAGGTCTACTGCTAAAATTACTGCCCTCGATCTGACCTTCGCGGTGATACCTCACATGCATGGTGCAATTGCTGTTTACATATGACGCCAGCCCAACGCTTGTGTACGCCTTTGCGCAAGAGAAGGGGGGGCAGGGGTGCTTTTTTTTTTTTTTTTTTGTTTTTTTTTTTATTTATTTAGCTTTTTTATTTTATTTTTAAACTGTTCCTTCCATTTTTTTTCTTTGTTATGATTTTTATTGTTATCTCAGGGAATGTAAATATCCCCTATGATAGCAATAGGCAGTGACAGGTACTCTTTTTTTGAAAAAATTGGGGTCTATTAGACCCTAAATCTTTCCTCTGCCCTCAAAGCATCTGACCACACCAAGATTGGTGTGATAAAATGCTTTCCCAATTTCCCAATGGCGCGGTTTATATCCGGGAGGGGGGACATTCCCTCCCACTGCTTGTAAAAGCAGTCTAGAGGCTAATTACCCGCTAGAATTGCTTTTACATGAAAGCCGATCACTGGCTGAAAAGAATGATACCAAGATGATACCTAAACCTGCAGGCATCATTCTGGTATAACCATTCAAAGTCCAGCAACATACTGGACATATATTGTAATCTTTTTTTTTTTCATGCAGCCTCTTGGCTGAACGAAAAAAAGAGATTGATTGGTGGGTATGCCCACCATTAGAATACCTCCCTTCATCCACCCACTTCTAATGATGGGCATACATGCACCATTTATATATGCCGATGCATGGGGGCATCCTCCCGCAAAAGTTATGCCGTGTACACACGGTCGGAATTTCGACCGTATGTACGTGGCATTAGGAGCCAATCGCTCCTCCCCCCCCTGCTGCCCCCATGCTTCGGCATATATGCTCTTTTTTTTAACTGTGGTGGTGAAATCACCTCCTACAGCGTTGGAGTCGCGGCTTTATGTATCGTGGGAGCAAACGCTGTTGCTGTCAAGATAAATAAATCCGCGTTGCAACTGAATGGCGCACCTGAAAACAAAAAAATGCTTAACACTAAAACACAGTAAACAAAATTACATACCTGAAAAGCAAGCATGATAAAACATGATAAAACATAATAAAACATTGCAGAATAGAATGGAGTAAAAAAAGAGCAACAATAGAGAGAGAATAGAGTGAGAGAGAGAACAATAAAACGACAACTATTTTTATTTTTTTTATTTTTTTGAGATTCACAGGTAAAAAAGCTCCTGACTGAAGCGACTGAATCAAAACGCTACCAAAAAAAAAAATGTTAGCGATCGCAGGGATCAGGCCTGACTCTGCGAACGCTGCAGTTATGTGTGCTTAGTGTTTTGTAAGTGACAGTGATCGATCGATACTGCACTTGGGTGGGCTGGGCTGGGCGGAGAGGGAAAACGCAGGTGCTAGCAGGTATCTGGGCTGATCCCGCTAACAATGCGTTTTTTTTTGGAACCCTAAACTGCTGGGACGCTAGTATAGATCTGATCAGATCAGATATTGATCTGTTCAGATACTGTACCACTAAGGGAGGTGTATGCTTTGCGCGTGGGTGTTTGCGGTACTGGCACTAACCTGGGGCGACGCAGACCTTATTTGACCCTAAAACCTAATTGATATCACCCGCCGGGCGATCAGGGGGTTAAACCGTTATTGGGTAATAAATGGCGGGTGCCCTGACAGTATAAAAAATAAAGCTAACTAACCAGCGTCACCCGTAACAGTAATACAAAAAAAAACTGGTTACCTAGCGACACTAATGCAGCGATCAGAAAAACGATCGCTTAGTGACACTGGCAAAAGGGGGTGAAAGGGTTAACTAGGGGCAATCAGGGGGTTAAAACCTTTATTAGGTAATATATGGGGGTACCTGACGCTATATAAAAACCTGACGGGGAACCTAAATAACGAAATAACTAACTGGCTAACCAGCGTCACCAGTGACAGTTATACAGTGATCACTGGTGAAAGGGTTAACTCTAGGGGCAATCAGGGGGTTAAAACCTTTATTTAGGTTGTAATATGGGGGTACCTGACCTATAAACCTATTTATGAACCTATATAAACATGGCGGTTACCTAAAAAAAAAAATGGTTACCTAGCGACACTAATGCAGCGATCAGAAAAACGATCGCTTAGTGACACTGGCAAAAGGGGGTGAAAGGGTTAACTAGGGGCAATCAGGGGGTTAAAACCTTTATTAGGTAATATATGGGGGTACCTGACGCTATATAAAAACCTGACGGGGAACCTAAATAACGAAATAACTAACTGGCTAACCAGCGTCACCAGTGACAGTTATACAGTGATCACTGGTGAAAGGGTTAACTCTAGGGGCAATCAAGGGGTTAAAACCTTTATTTAGGTTGTAATATGGGGGTACCTGACCTATAAACCTATTTATGAACCTATATAAACATGGCGGTTACCTAAAAAAAAAAAAATGGTTACCTAGCGACAGCAGTGACACTAATACAGCGATCAGAAAAACGATCGCTTAGTGACACTGGCAAAAGGGGGTGAAAGGGTTACCTGGGGGGCAATCAAGGGGTTAAACCTTTATTAGGGGGGGGGTAGGGGGCTACCTTGGACCTAAAACTAACTGCACTGACAGTTATTACAGTCACACTGACACTAAATGCAGTGATCAGTAAAAAAATGATCACTGCAATTAGTGACACTGTGACTGGGGGGGGAGGGGGTGATCTGGGGGGTGATCAGGGGGTGACAGGGGGGTGTTTTGTGTGCCTATGTGTACTGGTGTCAGTGTACTGTTGGTGCACTAACCTTTAGACGTTCACAGCTCGGCGTTCCGGTCACATAGAAAAGGAGCATTTTCACCTCAGTGGCCCCCGCGCGGCCCCGGGGGGGGGGGGGTTTAAAAGAAGCTCTGGCATTAGACTTGCCACTGCCAGGAGGGGGTCAAGGCCTAAAGCTGAACTCTAGGCAGCTATAAAAGAGGCACAAATTAAAAGTATTTGTGAATACGCTGCATTAAGGGCCAATCAAATACAGCAAAAAGGAATACAAGGCTCAAAACACTATTTTGGAATTAGGTTTGTACATCATTACAAATACAAGCCGTATAAGAATCAGACTTATCAGCCTCTTATAACCCCTGTACAGCAGGGCTGGAGTGTGGGAGAGGGAAGCAGCAAACAGTTCATAAGCTGGCAAGAAGCATTCTGATAGGAGGAGAGTGAAGAGACATGTGCTCATTTCTGAGCTGTTCTTTCCTTCACTGTCTATTCATAGGCTGGGGCAAGTCTGTGGTGACCATGACTCAAAGGAAATGGGTTGAATGACACTGGCCATCGGACTGGAAACGTCTCGTGGTAGTAAAAATGTACTGCAGGGGAAATCTTTACAATAAGGGTGAATATTGCACCCACTTCCGGGCATAGATAGCCGCTGATTTTGCAGCTATTACGCCACTTCCTGCTGGGAAACACACGGATCCCAGAGACAGCAGGGACCGTCCTTATTGCACAGCGCGACTCGCACATGCGCAGTAGGGAACTGGGAAGTGAAGCCACAACGCTTCACTTCCTGGTTCCCATACCGAAGATGGCGGCAGCACCCGAGAGCCGATCGACAGATCGGGCTTCGGGTGCCGACATCGTGGGCGCGCCGGACAGGTGAGTGTCCATGTTTTAAAAGTCAGCAGCTGCAGTGCAGTGCAGCTGCACTCCCTCTTTAATACCATTTTAGTCTACTAAAATACAACTAAAACGAAAACAATTGAGATGACTAAAATACGACTAAGACTAAAATGGGACTAAAACTAAAATGCCATTTTAGTCAAAAGACTAAGACTAAAACTAATTTGAAATTTGACGTCAAAATGAACACTGGTCTGTTCATACCTCAATAACATAAATAATAACATTAGATTTTTCACTCCAGCAGTATATAATAAGTTTGGAAATTGTAGAGAAATGCTTAAATAATGCATTACAATTTAACTACACCCTCTTGATTTTAGATGACTAAAATGATTTTAGTCGACTAAAATGTCCTTGAGATTTAGTAGACTAAATACGACTAAAACAATTGCAGAAGACTAAAATGGGACTAAAACGAAAATGCCATTTTAGTCCTAAGACTAAAGCCTCGTACACAAGGTACGATTGTTGGCCAACCGAGCGTCAGATTTTTGTCGAAAGGGCATGTCCCAGGATCTTGTTTTGCATACTAATGGTACACAATTGTCATGCAACAAACACGAACGTAGTGACGTACTACGACACGTCTGATAGTTCGTGTTTGGTGAGCATTGATTCTGAGCATGCACGTTTGTACTTTCCACTTCTGTGTGACGGATTTGTGTACTGACCATACGAAAATCTGATGTCAAACCGCTGTCCGCTGAAAATTTACTAGCCTGTCATCCATTTGTTGGCGGAAAATTGGACAACAATTGTCAAAAGGAGCGTAGTAACGGTAAGATTTCACGACAACAGTCTGTCAACAGACAATCCCCTGCCAACAATCGTACCGTGTGTACGAGGCTTTAGACTAAAACTAAATCGAAATTTGCTGCTTGTTTAGGACTTGGCAGGTTGTGAGCTGCTACAAAATAATTGTAATGTGAAACACCCTCAGCTGCCAGTACCTACCCACGCTATCATATAAGCCTGCTACTATACATTTATATCACCAAATATACAGCGCTATCCCTTATTGTGTTTAAAATATGTAATACTACACACCTTTTCCTTATTATACCACATGTCCCATAAAATATATATATATAAAACAATATTTAAACAAAGTCTCTGCAGCTGAAACCCATGTGATTTATTTTAGTGTCCTTCGTGCACTATACCGCTGTCTTGCTGAATCGGTTTACAGTCAAAAATCATGCAATAAAAATCTCCTTTTGGTCTGTGCAGCCACCACCATCAAATGTGCCCTCGCCTGGGGAATAGGAACTTACATATACATGTACGGTCAAATAGGATTGTGTCCCCTATAGGATAGATAATGGACTTCAGGTTCCTTGAATTTTAGAGCCCTCTGCTGGACTAAGCCTCAAATTTATTGGATGGTACTTCCCCTTTATGATGCCCTTTATCTCCACTTGATTATACGCAAAAGCCAATACACATAACATATCCCATTTTGTAGATAGGAATCACTCCTATAGATCACACAGTGCTTTCAATGTTCAATACCAGTATCTTGGCAATCAGAGCATGACATCATCCAACTGTAGCCCTGCCCCTACGCGTTTCATCTCGTGGGTTGTGACTTTTTGCCGACGAAACACGCAGGGGTGGGGCTACAGTTGGATGATGTCCAAGATGCTCATATTGGAGACACTGGTGTTGAACATTAAAAGCACTGTGTGACCTATAGGAGTGATTCCCATCTACAAAACGGAATTTGCTATGTGCCTTATGAAATAGTGGTTAATGTGAGTGCCATTTTAAAAGGTAGTTTGGGAGTGAATAAAGTATTTATAAGGATAAAGCCCTATCTGTAGTTTATTTCCTTTTCATGTGAAGAGGTAGAGGAGAGGAGCAGAGATCGGAAATTGCAAGAGCAAGTGGCTGGGTTTCAATTAAAAGGAGAAATACATCCTGGGACCCTGAAGGCCCCTTTAACACGGGCTGTCCGATCAGGTCCCTGCATTGTCCTCTATGGAGCACCCACTGCCACCTGATTAGATTCTGTCCTCCAAAAACAAACAGATGGTGGTCCTATTTTCTATCCGTTCAGCGAATCAGATGGAAACAGACAGGCGGTTGGTTTCCATCTGCTTGCCCCATAGAGGAGAGCGGTATTCTGTCCATGTCCGCTCTGCAACTTTGGAGTGGACACTTACTTGACGTCCGCCTGCTCAGCAGGGATCAGCAGAAAGATCCCCGGCTGAGCAAGTGGGTTCTGCTTAGCAGAGGCGCCCATGTGAAGGGTGCCCAATAAAAACTTCAACCATTTAAACCAGGTGAGAGCACATCTGAAGAGGGTGTAGCTGCACATGTTGTGGTGCTTGTATAAAAACATAGGGAGTCACAGTAAATATTCATCTTTGTTTCCGATTGCCTGCAAATGTTTAAAAAATGTGGTATGTAGAAGTGTTTAGGATATGTATTGGTTTAAATATGGTAAAGCTCCATTTTAGTTTCCCTTTTTATATAATCGAGTGGTAAAGTGGAGATGAAGGCCTCTTAAAGGGGAAGTACCACCCATTAAAATTGAGGTTCAGTCCAGCAAATTTAAGGAACCTGGAAGTCCATTATCAGTCTTATAGAGGACACAAGCCTAATTTGACTGTACATGTGTATGTAAGGTCCGATTCCCCAGGTGAGGGCACATCTGATGGTGGTGGTTGCACAGACCAAAAGGAGATTTTTATTGCATGATTTTTGATTGTAAACCAATTCACCAAGATACCTGTATATCGCACCACTGACATAAAAAAAAATCACACAGGTTTCAGCTAGAGAGACTTTATTGTTTAAATACAGTTTTATATATAATTTTTTATGGAACACGTGGTATAATAAGGAAAAAGTGTGTATTATTACATATGTTTTGAACACAGTAGGGGATAGTGCTGTACCTTTGGTGATATAAAGGTTAACCTTAATGATCCCTAAAGCCCAACTCCAAGCACACCTTTTCTGGAGTCTACAGTTTGTTGTGAAGTGGCACATAAGGCGAGAGATGGACGCAGTGAAGTACAGTCATTGGGAAGTACTACAGAGATAGAATACGTATGAAACAAATATGGCTGCCCGTGTACATGTAGAATTATGGTGTGTGTGTATTGCATTAACAGGCATTTTTTGGTGTAGTAACATGCATTTTTTCCAACATAAAACAAATCCAGTTTTAAGGATTAGTGGGGGTAAGGATGTCACCCCATCCATCATTTACATGCAATTACCAATACTTTGTGGCAGCAGCCATGGAAGGGGGAGCGCTGGGGAAACAATGTATAAGGCGGTCAGAGGGTAAAAATCATCATTCTACCCTGAATGAGCATGGTACCAGGGTCTCTGTCAAATTGACTGCACTTACATAGGAGAATATATATATATATATATATATATATATATATATATATATATATATATATATATATATATATATATATAATATATATAATCTCCATATATCCTATCAATTTTTTTTTTAAAAAAATAAAAAATAAAAATGAACAAAAAAAAACAAAATTCCCCTTTAAACCATATCTTCCAATATAGAATACCAGAAGACTCACTTAGCATGAGAGGCAATTACTGCTGCTGGAAGAATGTTGCTTTTTTGTCAATAAAGCTGCTTCACCAGACCTGACATTTTCCAAATGATAATTTAATTGCTGCAGGCAAATTCTGAGGATGTGAAAAAAAGGCCATTAAGAGTAAAAACAAGCTGATAAGGAACATGATGTTTTTCGGCAAGAAATCTGTACAGAAACACTTATGCGATTCATCTGCCGCCTGGCATCGGGTCCAACACGTTTTATATCTCAAAACGGGGAAATTCTGGATCCTTCGGGAAGCTTCAGATATTAACAACCCTTCGACAACATTGTTACAACTCCCTATAATCATATCCTAATTGGAAAATGCCCTTTTCACTTTATAGAATATAAATACAGTAGGAACACAATTGCTCGATTGCTGGTAATTAAAGCGAAACTTTTCTTTGAATTTAAAACTTGCGAGCAGGAAGTATTTTTATTGCAGGAGAGACATACTGTGTCACTTGTGCACTAAAGGATTCTTACCTTCCTGCTCTCGATATGCTTTTGAATACATGTGCAGCTCCGTGCATCTTCTCAGCACTTAAAACAAGAAGTTCTGGACAGCCGGACTCCAAAAGATTTTTTGCCTTTTATTCAAAAAATGTAATCAAAAATACATGCCACAGGAGAACGGACAGAAGAACTGACGCGTTTCACACTAACAAACAGTGCTTAGTCATAGCTTCGTGTATCTTCTCAGCACGCCTTGGTACCACGATGAGTGAACTCCCATGCACATGCGCCAAAGTAATATCACCCTGGCCTTGCCAATCAAGAGGGTCTTAGACCAGGGGTGTCAAACTCAATTCAATCATGTGCCGTATCAGCAGTATGGATGTCCTCAAAGGGCCGGTTGTATCTGGGGTACGGTATGGTGCATTATGTACAGTGCAGAGTTCAGGGGTGTGCTGTGTACAGAGGCATGAAGCATCACAAATGTGGCATGTAAACACCCCTATTTGCTGCCAATGTAGCTTAAGGTGGGTGGCAGAGCGGAGCGTAGGGGGGAGCTAAAAACGTGGCTAAATTGCGTATTTTTAACACCTCCCCAACTGCTAGTCTAAAGGTGGCCTAACAGTGAGATCACCCTTCCATGAATCTCAATAGGGGCAGCACAGTGGCTAAGTGGTCCGACATTCCAAAGACATGCTGGTAGGTAAATTGCCTCCTAGTAAGTGTATGTATGAATGTGAGTTAGGGACCTTAGATTGTAAGCTCCTTGAGAGCAGGGATTGATGTAAGTGTACAATATATGTGTAAAGCTCTGCATAAAATGTACGACGCTATACAAATACCTGTAATAAATAAAAATAAAATGAATTCCAGTTTTGGTTTCCCTGCGCACCCTTTATGTGTTCCAGGAATTCCAGTACATTCTTCATGGACAAAAAATGAAATAAAAACCGACAGGAAAGCCAAGAATCAGGAAAAGGCCAGTCCCAAGTAATAAAGCAAAACTAAATCAGAGTCTTCTGGTTAATAAGTGCAGTAGTAGACATCTGTTGGGGCTTGTTTTAAGCACTTTAACTTTACAAAGCAGATGAAGGTGATGAATAGAGGCCCATGTTTTTTTTTTCCATCATGACAGGTGCACTTGGGTAGAGGTCTGTTTTAGCAAGCAAATCTTGGTTAGACTGGAAGCCTTAAATATTAAAGCCACACTCCAAGCTTTTTCTTTGGTTTGGCATACCTCCCAACCATCTCTGATTTCAGCACAATCGGTGTCCCATAGATCCAGGATTTCAGCACATTGGTGTTCCATGGATCCAGGATTTCAGCACATTGGTGTTCCATGGATCCAGGATTTCAGCACATGGATCCAGGATTTCAGCACATTGGTGTTCCACGGATCCAGGATTTCAGCACATTGGTGTTCCACGGATCCAGGATTTCAGCACATTGGTGTTCCACGGATCCAGGATGGTGTTCCATGGATCCAGGATTTCAGCACATTGGTGTTCCATGGATCCAGGATTTCAGCACATTGGTGTCCCATGGATCCAGGATTTCAGCACATTGGTGTTCCACGGATCCAGGATTTCAGCACATTGGTGTTCCATGGATCCAGGATTTCAGCACATTGGTGTTCCACGGATCCAGGATTTCAGCACATTGGTGTTCCATGGATCCAGGATTTCAGCACATTGGTGTTCCATGGATCCAGGATTTCAGCACATCGGTGTCCCATGGATCCAGGTTGCTGAACACTGCACTGATCTTGAGAAGTTGCTGACCTCCTGCAGTTGCGAAATCCTTGGTCCCTTGATTGTGTCTTGGAAAGTATCCCAGAAGTGCTGGTTTCCCCTGAGGGCTATGGAAGAAGATTCCTCAGGTTTGGAGCAGCTTCAGGAATGCAGATAACAGGAGAGAGCATGAAAGGCAACTATTCCGTTTTTTTCTTTACAGGTACATCATTCTACTAGGCTAGCTTTATACCTATGCATTGTGGCAACTGGCACATTACCACAATGCATGTGCGACACACAAGTGCATTGTGGTGCCATGTATTCTCAGTGGCTATACAGTACATAATGTATGTATTGCAGTGCACATCGTCCTTCATGATTGACTGGGGGAAGAGGGAGGGAGGGAGGTGGTACATGCTTTGAATTGTCTCATTGGACTAATATTACATATATCTGACCTTTGCATTCATCCTTTGTGCTGTTATATACCACTGACTGTTGTACTCTAGTGATTGTAATTTATGTATGGCGATAGCTGCACTCAGCTGTAAACTGTGCTGTACATTACATTTCTACTGACTACAAGGTTTGTCCCAACAGTTCCTGGTCGCTATGCAATCCCCAACTATTTTAAGGTAGAACCAAAGTGTTATGTGCGTGCATATATTTTGTGCAGAGAAAGGCATTTGTACAAAAAAAATGTTTTCTTTGGGCTGAAAGATGCTAATGTCTAACATTCTCATTTGAGTCACTGTAACTAAAGAAGAAGTCTCACCTAAGATTGCCCCTGTCCCCAGGCAACAATGACAACCACATCCTCATTTCTTGCACAAGTGTCACAGAGACAGGAAGTGAAGAAAAATCTTGCCAATGGTGTCAGACAAAAATACCAAACCTAAAGAATAATTTGTCTGGTATTCAACTCCATGATGATCTGTACATGGTAAATACAGTCTGCTGCATTTCTAATACTTCACCTGTGCAAATCTTTGGGCGTCATGTAAAAAGGAATCTGCCTATGGCAACCAGCAAGTCTGATATTCTGTACTGGCAGGTGAAAATCAGAATACGACTTTTGTACGCAACAAGACCGTTTTTTTTTTTCTTCCTTCAAACCCTATGATTAATGAGGCCCCCATATATTAATTACTCTGTAGTCTTGTAAAAATTAGATGTACTAGTAAACAGGAACAACATACACACAATAATAAGCCAATGCTGTCACGCAGCACAGACAGCTTCCAGTTTCGTAAAACGAAGAGGAATTAAAAGCTCAACTGCAGACCCTTTACTGGCATCCGTCGCGTTTCCCAAATCTATAAATATGATAATGTAATCAGTCACATCACAAGAAAGTAATGAGAATACCAAAAAACAAAACGCATCCTGCACTGAGGTTCTGTAATGTTGTTTGCACCCATCAACTAATAGGCAAGTCAGGTATTCCTTAAGGTGGCAATAAAGGGTGAAAAAGAAACTGTGGTCTCTTCCATTTACATGTGTGGCACTACAAGACACAGACCCCGGAGGGAGGAACCACATCTCATGCTGAAGGAGCAGGCATTCAAAATATGTTCTGCTCATCTAGACAAACAAGTCATTACCAGTTCATAACAATATACAAAAAAATATTCATAAAAAATTAAAAATACATACAAATCCCTAACCCATAAGGTTTTATTTGATATAAACCGGTCAGTCTTAACTTTATGACCGCCCACCTAATATTGAGTAGGTCCCCCTTTTGCCACCAAAACAGCCTTGACCGGTTGAGGAATGGGCTCCACTAGACCTCTGAAGATATACTGGGATATCTGCCACCAAGCCGTCAGTAGCAGATCCTCTAAATCCTGTAAACTGTGAGGTGGGGCTTCCATAGATTAGACTTGATTGGATTGAGATCTGGAGAATTTGGAATCCAAATCAACACCTCTAACTCATTGTTGTGTTCTTCAAATCATTCTTGAATAATTTTTGCAGTGTGCATGATCCCACTTGCATCAGGGAATAACACTTCCATGATGGGGTGTACTTGATTGGCAACAATGTTTAGGTAGGTGGTACGTGTCAAAGTAACATCCATATGAATGGCAGGACCCAAGGTTTCCCAGCAGACATTGCCCAAAGCATAAACACTGCTTCCACTGGCTTGCCTTCGTCCCATACTGCATCATGTTGCCATCTCTTCCCCAGGTGACACACACACACACACACACACACACACACACCCAGCCATCCACATGATTTAAAAGAAAACATGATTCATTAGATCAGGTCTGCCTCTTCCATCGCTTTGCGATACTGTTCTGATGCTCACATACCCATTGTAGACACTTTTGGCTGTGGACACGGGTTTGCATGGGCACCCTGACTGGTCTGCAGCTACGCAACCCCATACACAAACTGCAATGTACTGTGTGTTCTGACACCTATCAGAACCAGCAATAACTTTTTAGCAATTTGATCGGACTACAAGGGCCAGCCTTCAACTTCCTTGTGAATCAATGAGCCTTGGCCACCCATAACCCTGTTGCCAGTTAGCCTTTTCGTTCCTAGGACCACTGCAGACCAGGAGCATCCCATAAGAGCTGCAGTTTTGGAATTGCTCTGACCTAGTCGTATAGCCCCTACAATTTGGCCTTTGTCAAAGTTACTCAAACCCTTAGGATTGGCCATTTTTATTTGCTTTCAGCACAACTTCTGGGACAAATTGTTCACTAGCTATGTAATATATCCCACACACTTTCAGATACCATTGTAATGAGATAATCATCGTTATTCACTTTACCTGTCGGGGGTAATACATGGCTGTATGGTTTTGTATTTTTGTGATTTTTTTGTTTATTATCATGAATTGGTAATGAAGTTTTTTTATTTAGCTGTGCAGCAAATACTTAGGATGTTTTGTTGCCTGAGCCCCCCTTCACATGGGCAAACATGGGCATGCACCAAATTCCAGGGGCAAGAATAAGCAGTGATGGCAGGTGTAGGAAACCGTGGAGGCCACTCAACCTGTACTAACTAATGACAGGCTTAGGGCAGCCATAGCTGTTTGCATGCATCCACAGAGTCAGAGTCTGCATCCAGCAGCGATCTATCTCTAACCATGGGTAACCTCTGCATGTGTGTTTAACCATGGCAACTATGCGATTAAACATCCCACGAGTCTACAGAGGCGTTTTTTTTTCATTAAATTGGGAGTAGGAGCTTTTTCAGCTAAGCAAACCGGATGCCTGCATGGCTGAGCTATGGGCAGATGGATTTCAGGAAGTAAATGCTACATCACTTGCCCTTACTCAATATGGTCACAGCTAGAAATGCTAGGGGGTGTTTTTCAAAGTGATTTCTCAACACAATAAGACATGGATGGATGGGTGTGTGCATGCGCATAAAAAATAATTAAAATTGTATTCTCCGCTTGTGGTGCACCAATACAGTTTCTCTGAGGGAGCATAACAATTAGTAGTGAATTATGGTGTGCATAGTAGCTTGTGTATGTTATCGTGTGTAGCAAGTTGTGTAAGGTTTGTTACATATATTATAGCAAGTAACTCATTTTATATTGTGCTAATTATTTTTAGCCATGTTAATTATTTTCAGCTTATAGTAGCTGTCAGTGGCTGTCAAATTAAGATTGTTGTAGCTTCCTCAATTGAGCCTTGCATTGCTCAACTTCACAAACCTGTTTGTGCCGTGTGGCAGGGATGCCGGGAGAGAAGTAAAAACTGACGGATCCGAATCAAAAATCTTTCATAAAGGTAAGCCGGTTTATATCTATGCATTTAGAGGTTTGGTTGGAGTTCAGCTCTAAAGATCAACTCACTTGCACCCGCTGTTTGGACCAACTTCCAGCACAGCCGTGATAGGATGAGAGGTCAGCCAGCCAAGCTGAGATTCTCAATGGCCACAGTGGAGAAAAAGTATTTAAAAATGTAACCAAGAAATAAAACCAAACAAACACACTTTATATATAACAAGAACCTTGTAAATACAATTTATGGGGAATTGTTAAAAAGTTACAAGATGTAGCTCATTAATTCTTGCCTAATTTTGTGTAATTTGCCTTTATTGATGGTGTTTGTTTAGCGGTCGTGTGTTAGAAAAAAAACTGACCGGTTTCTGGTTTAATAAAACTGGCAGTTTTCTCTTATATGTGATTTCTGCCAAGTAGCAAATGTTCAGTTAGAAGGCTTGTAAACCATTAACAGAAAATCAGCCGTTTTAGGCCCTTCTATTTCATTCTCTGATAACAAGATAGCTGCATGGAATCAGGGACAACTTTGCTTCTAGATGCTTCCAATTCCTCAAGATGGATAATATGATGGGCCATTTAAGTGAACTCTATACATGTATACAGGGAATGCAGTTCCGGCACCTTCAATACTGAAAGTACTGTATGTAATGGCAAGGGGTGCTGGGAGATCTACGGTTGCTAGAGGGGATCTATTTTGCATGGTGGTCTATTTTTGTTAGGGTGGTCTATTGTAGCAGGTTTGCTGGGGGAGCTTATGTTGCTGGGGGGTCAATTGTCGCTGGAAGAGATTTGCTGTTGATGAAGAGGTCTATTGATGCTGGGAGATCTGTTACTGGTGGTATTTTTTTTTTTTTGCAGGGGTCCATCGTTGCTGGGGGAAATCTGTTGTTGCTGGGGAGGTTCTATTTTACTGCTTTTCTTGCCATCATTAAACAAATTCCATACAAATTACTTAGCACCACAAAATGATACTTGGCTCTACTGAGAGGTGGTGGGGGTGGGGGATTATTAGGGGGCAAAGGCAAGAATGGACTCAGAAAGGGGGTGTTCCTAGACCTATTCTCTGAGAAAAAAAGCCCTGATATAGCAAAGACACAAAATAATGCTGCTCTGCAGTGGCGGCTGGAGGTCACAGTGCTCTGCACCCCAAGCCCACCCTTATTTGAAGCCAATTAGAGCCTCAGGCTCTAATCATGTGCTTCTAAAAAAGAACCCCATTGGAATACATGCGTCTGGAGCCCTGCATGTAGATTGAGGGCCGGGGGTATAGTTGGGCCACCACTGCTGCTCTGTAATCGCTAATGCACATTTTTTTTTTTCTAACAGAAGCATTGTAAGCAGCAAAAAGAGTCAATCTGTTCATGTGCTGGCGAGAAGCATGCCGATAGTAGTGAGGAGCAGAGTGACAGAGATGAACCTATGACTGTACTACTTCCTTGTCACATGCTGTCTGACAACCTGCACTCAGAGGAGGGAACTGAATGATGCCAGCCATCAGACTGAGGCCATAGGAACGGTTTATAAATGCACAGTGCTTTAAAGTGTAGTTTTTGATTCTCAGATTGGGAAGCATTAGAACCTGGGAAGGATTAGATGGAGATTCCATTAGAGAGATTCCCTCACTTCCTGTCTGGTAAAAAGTTGGACTCCAAGTCATGAAGCGAGGCGAAACAGCAACACAGACAACATTAAAAAAAAATGCTACTTTTTAGCCACCAGAAGGTTTACCCCCTAATCAGGGAATTTTTTGTGATACGATACTGCGTTACTTTAAAGCGGAAGTAAACCCATCGATTTAACAGTCTAAAAAAAAGGCATGCCGTGAATGCTAACTGCACATTGGCTGTGCTCTCAACCAAACAGTCAAACCATCCAATGGCTGGTGTCATAACGGATCACATGTGCAGCACTGTGGCAGTTGAAAATTAAACAGAGGCAAAGATGGCAGCTTCCTTGGCTGAAAACGATAGGAGGGTTTACTTACACTTTAACTGGGATTTACACGGTGATGCAATGCTGTACCCAAATAAGATGTATGTCATTTTTTCCCTACAAATAGAGCTTTCTTTTGGTGGTATTTGATCAACTCTGTATTTTTATTTTTTTACACTATAAACAAAAACATTTTGAAAAAAAAAAAAAAAAAAAAATTTTTACTGCTAGAAAACATATCCAATAAAAAAACTTTTAAAATAAAATCAGATTTCTTCATCAATTTAGGCCAATATTGTGTTCTGCTACATATTTTTGGTAACAATAAAATCCCAATAGGTGTATATAGATTGGTTTGCGCAAAAGTTATAGGGTCTACAAAACTATGAGATATTTTTATTTTTTTACTAGTAATGGCGGCAAAAAGCAACTTATAGGGACTGCGATACTAAGATGGACATTGACACTTTTTGGGGACCAGTGACACAAATAGTGGTCAGTGCTAAAAAATATGCACGGTCACTGTAACTGACACTGGCTGGGAAGGGGGTTAACATCAGGGGAGATCAAAGGGTTAACTGTGTACCTAGTTTGTGTTTCTGTGTACTATGTGAAGTGCTTTTTCAAGGGAAAGATGTAGATCCACGTCCCTGCTTTGGAGGAACACAGGATCCATGCCTTCCTTACTGACAAAACAGCAATCTGCCTCATTTACATAGGGAGACTGCCGTTCTGCCTCTGTATATGAAAGATCAGCGGGTGTTAGCGGACAGAGTCCACGGTACCCGCTGTTCAGCTCCCGATGTGTATTGTCACAGCAAGAGTGAGCCGCCGGTGGCGCACATGCCTGCCCCCTAACTGGAAGAGCCGGATCACAGAGATATATATATATATATATATATATATATATATGTGTATGTATGTATGTATGTATGTATGACTTTCTGCAATAAAAAAAATAATTTCTTAGGTCAATATTACATTTTTGGGGACCAGTGACCAGCATAGGATTTTTGCCCAAAAGGTTTGCTTTAATTTTGGAAGCAATAGTATACAGCACCTCGATACCCCCACCCTTGCTATGGTAACCTTTAGCAAATTAAAATACTTTTTCTTAGAGAAATGCATTTCCTGTCTTTCAGCTGTTCACAGCATTTTCTAATAATAGGCAAAGAGTCAACAGCCATCATCTGTTTTTAGAGGGTAAAATGAAGAACAACTGGTACTATTGTACTTGCTTGGATTCAAATTACTCGTTGCAAATAAAACCTGTTACACGTAAAAGGACCGTTATAGATGAACTCCAGGCAAGCGGTTAAATACACAGATAAAATACATACCGTATTTATCGGCGTATAAACACGCACCAAGTTTAGGAGGGCATTTTAAAAGGAAAAAAAGTTTTAGGAGGGAAGTTTAGGGGAGAAAAAAAAAAAAAAAACACGTACATTTAAGCATCATTTGCAGCTTGCCCAGCGCCATTTGCAGCTTGCCAGCGTCATTTGCAGCTTGCCCACGTTTAAATTTGCCGCCTAGAAAGACCGAGCTAGCGCCGCTGGAAAAGACCGAGCTAGCACCGCCGGAAAAGACCGAGCGCCGACGGAAAAGACCGAGCGAGCGCCGCCGGAAAAGACCGAGCGAGCGCCGCCGGAAAAGACCGAGCGAGCGCCGCCGGAAAAGACCGAGCGAGCGCCGCCGGAAAAGACCGAGCGAACGCCGCTGGAAAAGAGCGAGCTAGCGCCGCCGGAAAAGAGCGAGCTAGCGCCGCCGGAAAAGAGCGAGCTAGCGCCGCCGGAAAAGAGCGAGCTAGCGCCGCCGGAAAAGAGCGAGCTAGCGCCGCCGGAAAAGACCGAGCGAGCGCCGCCGGAAAAGACAGAGCGAACGCCGCCGGAAAAGACCGAGCCGACTGTTCGGGAGGCGGGACTGCGAGCGGAGCCGAGAAGTCAGATCGGTCTTTTTTGTCGGCGCTCGTTTTTTTTTTTGACGGCGGTCGCTATTTTTCGGCACCGTTTGATTTTTTTTTGGCACATTTTTTTGGGGGATCGGCATACAACACGCACCCATGACTTTCCCCCGATTTTACTGGGGAAAAAGTGCATGTTATACACCGATAAATACGGTATATGGGAGCTCTTTTACCTGCTGAAGGATTTGAATTCCTGTCCACTCAGTTTTGCAATTTACACAACATTGTCACACACCATAGCCCTGTCTGGAAAGGTTTCTCCCTGTGACTGGACTGTGAAAGGAGAAGCAGCAGACCTATGAGCTTGTCCCTCTTCTCTCTCCTCTTATCAGCCTGCTCCTTGTTAGCACAGGAGCAGTGCAGGACAAATGTATTGGTTTCTTGTGCTGCTTCTCCCTCCTAGCCTGAGCTCTGCTGTACAGGAAACTGCAAATGGGCTGATACCAGGTTAAATTCAGGTACTTACTCTGCATGCTTTTTACCATGTGATCAGCTGTGTCCAATCACATCTGATCACAAATGTAAACAGAAGAAAGTTATCGGCACTCCTTTCTTCATGCTGACAGCACGAGTAGGGGAGGAGACCTCATAACCAGCTTCTCTCTAAAAAAAAAAAAAAAAAAAAGAGACATGTACACTGATAATCAGGGCATTGATTATCAGTGTCCCAAATATCAGTGCAGTCCCAACAGTGCTGCCAATCTGTGCCCACCAGTGCCTCAGTGTCACCTATCAGTGCCCATCAGTGTCGCCTATCCGAGCCACCCATCAATGCAACCTCATCAGCGGCCATCAGTGAAGGAGAAAAATGACCTGTTTGAAATATTTTATAACTATGAAAAAGGTTTTTTTTTTCAAAATGTATTTATTTAGCAAAAAATAAAAAACCCAGTGGTGATTAAATACCACCAAAATAAAGCTCCATTTGTGTTTGAAAAAAAGTTTTGTTTGGATACAGTGTTGCATGACCGCAATTGTCATTCAAAGTGTGACAACGCTGAAAGCTAAAAATTGGGCCTGGGCAGGAAGGGAGTAAAAATGGCCAGTAGGCAAGTGGTTCAGCTAATGGCTTGCTCTAAAGCTAAATTTTAGGATAATAAAAAAATAAATACCATTGCAGTGAAGGGGAAAAGGAGGGGGGGAGAGGGGAGGGGCGAGAGGAGGGGGGAGGGAGAGAGAGAGAGAGAGGGAGAGAGAGAGAGAGAGAGAGAGAGAGAGAGAGAGAGAGAGAGAGAGAGAGAGAGATAGAGAGAGAGAGAGAGAGGGAGAGAGGAGATGGGGGGGTCACTGCAAGTGTATTTTTTGCAAGTTGCTCTTTTCGCTTAGGAGTAGAAGTATAGGATGTAATACTTTTTCCTTGCTCCTCCTGGACTTGGCACTCTTCTCTTCAACACTCCGGAGTGTGAGACCTTATAGACAATGCAGGACTGTTCGGCCATATAAAAGCCTGCCACCAGCGGAGTAGCAAAGGTAACCAGCCAGTGCAAGCAATAAGGTAAGTATATATTACTCAACCCCTAGACCAGTGATGGCGAACCTTGGCACCCCAGATGCTCAAGTACATTGCAGAGTGGATGAGCATCATGGGAAATGTAGTTCCAAAACATCTGGGGTGCCAAGGTTCGCCATCACTGCCCTAGACTTAGGAAGCATTTAATTCTTGTGGCATGGGAGGGCCCCATGTCAGGTAATTATTTGCTGTCCGGAGGGGGGTTTCAAAAGGAAGAGTAGTAAAGTCCAATCACAGTGCTGTACTAAAAAAGCAAGAACTACAGGCTCCATACTCTATGTAGCAACTACAGCTGCTTCAAAGTCTTTTGAAGTTTTTGCAATAACTACAAATTACATGGAAAAAATAAAATAACCCTGTCAAACACGAACACACATCGACAGTCATTTTTGTTATTCTGATACATATTTATCTACAAATCTTTTCAATCTCACTCCAGCATACACATGGACTACCTTCCTTCTGACACAAAGCTCCATTGTGTTCTGTAATGCGTGGTCTTTGCATGGCATTGTTTTTCGGTCCTCGTGTACTACACATTTTCCTGGCTGTAAGTTGGCTACAGGCATTCCATAAAGATGACCTGTCTTGAACTATTAGTAACCCCTCGGTGCCTTCCAACAAAGGGCTCTTCTGCATGGATTTTGGGTTACAAGTTTCATCTTCTGCTTGACCCACATTTCCATCAGATCTATTATATCTGTAGAGAGCAGCCCTCGGCCTAGTCTGACCTTTGTGCCTTCTATTTTTATACTTCGCTCCTATATTCAGTAATGATTTAACGAGCAAAAGAGCTTCGCTAGCGCTAAGCAGCTAAGCACGCTGGTAAAATACACAGATGTAGGCTGTCCTGGACCAGTGACCCAGAGCACTGGAGCAAGAGGATCAGACCAATACCCAGGCAGCTAGCATTTTCAGAAGGAAAGGTCAGCAATCAAATCTTCTAAGGGCTCATCCAAATGAACAACTGATGAGAAGCTGTCATTCTTGCCAGCACAAAAAACAATCCCTGTGCACATATTGCGCAAACAGCTGTGGCCACCAGCAGCACAGCCAGATTTGTACCCTGCACAATTCAATAGGCGGCGGTGGAGTTGTTCACACGTAACCACTTAATGCCAGCATCTTGGATAGGAGGAGGTCAAAACAGCCGTCAGTGACCTGAACGGCAGAGGTGCCCGTTGTGGTGTGCAATTGGATTGTGGCGTGTACATGGGATGGATCGAAATCGTGATGTTTCATGAATAAGAGATCTTTATTTGACCGTAAAGATATGTTTTGTGGCGCACACCTGCCATTTCATCATTTTAGGGGGTATACACAAAAGTTTTCCACTTCCTGTTTATGTCTTGTTCATGTTGAGCTCAGGGAAAGCCTGGAACCTTCAGCTACACAGCTTAAAGTCCAACATCAATACTTCACCACAGTAGAAATACATATTAACATAGAATGTCCAGCCATTTCTTTTCTACTCCTCAGTATAGGTCCCTCTTAGGTGGGTTTATCTCTCAACTCTACACAGGTCTCAGGATATAGGCTTACATATTGTGGGAAAGCCTATTCCCATCACTCTCTACTCTAGAATATATAGAGCTGAACCCCCCCCCCCCATACCCATCCAGCACAGGGACCTCTCTAAATGGGGCAACTCTTTTATAGAGCTTTTTCGGGAGGCATTCTACAACAATTTGGACACCTTTGGCTTACACGATTGCTGGGTTATTAGTAAGCACATATAGAGGAACATTCCTCCTGGTATGACTAGATACACGCCAGTCGCTTAGGATCCATTCCTTTCATGATGTCACAATCGTTAACCGTATAATTTTGTTGTTTTTTTATGAATGATCCATGTATCCACAAAAGAGCTTTATTATGCTGGTCTTCCTGATGAAGCGGGCTGTTGACCCGTGAAATGTGTCGAAGTTACAGCAAGAAATGTATCCCCTTACTCTGCTTTTGATGATGGGGAGAACATGATACAGCTGTGTTTGTATGAGATTACCATAATGTAATATTCAAGATTTTTTTAAACATGACAGTAATGTTTTAACATTTGTACAAATAAAATGTAATATTTTATCTTACTCATTGTGGTACCATTAAAGTCTTGATCTCTCTAGTTTTAGAGGGTTTCCTTTTTCAGATTCCTCCTCCCACATGTAGATTGGATCTTAAATGTACGTTAACAGTTTTTCTGAGATAATGGCTGAAAAACTAGAGATGAACGAAAATTTTGGTGGCCAAAACATATTGGCCGAAAATGATGTTTTGGGCATTTTGCAGAGAAAAAGGTGCCGATAATGGTGCCAAATCGCACACAATTTTGCTGAAATTTTACTGTGCTTATGGTGTGTTTTTCATAGATCAAGCGACTCAAAAACCACGTTAAAAATGAATCATGGGTGCAGTATTAATGTGTTTTCAATGCATTTCAATGGGGAGGTGTGTTTTTGATGTTTAAAGGGGTTGTAAAGGTAAAAAAATGTTCACCTTAATGCATTCTATGCATTAAGGTGAAAAGACAGTCGACAGTGCCGCCCCCCCCCCCAGCCACCCTGTTTTACTTACCTGACCCCTCGAAAGTCCAGCGCTCGCCCCTGACATCCTCTTTGCCGCTCTGCCTGGCCGTTGATTGGATACAGTGGATGGATTGAAAGCAGCGCAGCCATTGGCTCGCGCTGCTGTCAATCACATCCAATGAATCGGCGCGTTGGGGGGCGGTTGCCGAGTGATACAGTGAGTGGCTATTGGCCACCGGCTGTATCACGGGAGCGCACCCGCAAGCACTCCTCACCATGTGAGGGAGCTCGCATGAACGTGAGAAGTCCTTGCGGGGGGCAGCAGAGATAGCCGCCGAGGGACCCCAGAAGACCAGTTTTGGGGCCATTCTGTGCAAAACGAGCTGCACAGTGGAGGTAAGTACAACATGTTTGTTATTTATTAAAAATATAAAAAATTTAAATATTACCTTTACAACCCCTTTGACCAAAAATGCAGCAAGCAAGATTGCAGCGCTATAGGTGCTGATAATGGCCGACAAATTTATATTAATTTAAATTCATGATATTATCTAAAAATTTGAATATAATACAATTATATATAAAAATATATATATTTCAGCCAAGTGCATCCTGAATTTGTTACCAAAATTTTTATTTCAGTGCACCTCTATGAAAAACCTTTCCTGAAGAAAGTGTTGCTCTGAGCACCCCAATGTGAAAACCATGTGAGCAAAAGCCTAGGAACTTGGTCACATGACCATTGCAGCAAAGTAGGATCAAAGTCAAAGTAGAGTGCTTATATAGCAAATAGTATAAACTTGTGTTCACTTTTCCATCCCCCACTTTGCACCGCTTTTGGAGTGGACACAAGGATAGATGTGACTTAAGCCTCATACACACGATCCACTTTTCCGTGGATTTCTGTCCAAAGGGTGTTGGCCGTGAACTTGGTATGCATACACACAGCAGGACTTTCAGCTAACTTTCACCAAATCACGTGGTTTTTCAGCTCTTCACCGCCACCCTTTGGTCAACTTCTGTATTGTTGTCTGATCTTTTGCATTGGTTCTGAGCATGCGTGTTTGTACTTTGGACTAAAGTCCGATGGATTTGTGTACACACGATCGGACTAGCCGATGTAGGACTTTTGTTGCCGCAAAGTTTGTCTGTTTGCACAGCCAACATTTGTCCGATGAAAACCGGAAAAGTTTGTCGGATGGAGCGTACACACGGTCGGATTTTTCCTTAAAACAGGTAATTTGCATGTTTGTTGTCAAAAAGTCAGATCGTGTATATGGGCCTTTAGTCCGTTTTTTTTTCCCATGCCCTAAATTGGTTATTTCCCTATTCTGAAGCACCTGAACTGCCATGTTATCAAGAATATGATTAATAAGTGGATCGATAAGGTGACTGGTTTATGCGACGTCAGCATCGAGAACTATGAAAAACTATTCATTAGGGTACATCTGCACACCAGCAGCAAAAAGGGCAAAACTCACAAAACTAGTTCCTCCTTAAATTATGCAGAATGTTTACAGACACAATCAAAGGTCACAAATTAAAAAAATCCCTGGTACTTGCCCATTAACCATTCACCACACCTGTATCCACAGCTCAACAAAATGCAATGGTGAGGGATACTTTTGAAGGATATTTGTGTTTAGTAAATCAACCCCAATACATAGTAAAAGCAAATTCACGTTGTACTATAACTGCACTTGAAAGTGCAGTCGTTGTAGATCTGAAGGGAAGATTTGAAATGAGGGGAAGCTCTGCTGATTTTATCATCCAATCATGTGCAAGCTAAAATGCTGTTTTTTTATTTTCCTTGCATGTTCTCCTCAGATCTACAGCGACTACTCTACAGATCTACAGCGACACATTTGCTGACCTGAGTCAATACTCTTCTGTCTGAGCAGTTGCGCAGCCCAATCTTCCTCAAGTCTTTGAAACCCCTTACAAGCCAACGATCACGCTAATATACCACGTAGAGAATAATTTTTAGTGGGGTTCTGAAAATTATTTCAAGGGTTCTTCCATGGTAAAATGGTTGGAAAAGTCCACAGTACTGTCCAATTGTCCCAGCCCACAAAATGGTGGCTGAAAAACTTGGGAATACTTAAACATACTTGCTGAATACTCAGCACGAGCAACCGCGTGACATAAATTTGTAGGAGGTGGTGATTTACAGCATAATCTGTCACCAGCCCGAGCTAGAAAATTAATTTGATCCTCCCATCAAATATTAAACAGATTTTCCAAGGACGGGGACCACAGGGAATACCAGAGCAGATCCCACAACAGGCCAGCTGACATTCTCAAACAATTAAACTGGCCGTAAGAAAAATGCTGATTTAAAGCCGTTTAATGCAGCGTGAGTCAGAGCGCAGGGTGTTTCCACTCCCATGGTATGGAGGACAGGCCAGAATGATGTGTAATCCCCATTCTCACACCAGACCACTACCCGATGCTCATCGGAGGGCCTGCTTCTAAATAATAGGTTTCAGTCATGAAAGCTAGTGAACAAAAAAGCAAGTTTCCTTTAGGACTAGAGGTTTTCACGCCAAGGTAAAATATCTGCGGACCATTTTCAAAGGCACCTCCCATGTGCTGTGGTGCATTGCACAGAAAAAAAGGGTTCCCGTCTGATTTTTCCTGCATCTTGGTGGTCCACACAATATAAAAACGTGAAATTACACACAATCACCCGCACAGTAGGGGGAAGGGGGTCACATTATTATTCGTTATTTGTTTTCTGCCATTCTGTAATACTCCTGAATGTTATAGTATTTACAGTGCCTTGAAAAATATTCATACCCCTTGAAATTTTCCATATTTTGTTATGTTATAACCAAAAACATAAATGTATTTATGTTTTGCTGACCAGAGCACCTTCTTCCACATGTTTGCCGTGTGTCCACCACGTGGCTTCTCGCAAACAGAAAACGGGACTTCTTATGGCATGGGTGCCCAACCTGTGGCCCTCCAGCTGTTGTGGAACTACAAGTGCCATGAGGCTTTGCAAGGCTGACAGTTACAAGCATGACTACCACAGGTAGAGGCATGATGGGACTTGTAGTTCAGTGACAGCTGGAGGGCCATAGGTTGAGCGCCCATGTCTTATGGCTTTCTTTCAACAATGGCTTTCTTCTTGCCACTCTTCCATAAAGGCCAGATTTGTGGAGTGCACAACTAATAGACAGACAGATTCTCTCACCTGAGCTGTGGATTTTTGCAGCTCCTCCAGAGTTACCACGGGCCTCTTGGCTGCTTCTCTGATTAATGCTCTCCTTGCCCGGCCTGTCAGTTTAGGTGGCATGTCTTGGTAGGTTTGCAGTTGTGCCATACTCTTTTAATTTTTAGATAATGGATTGAACAGTGCTCCGTGAGATGTTCAAAGCTTGTGATATTTTTCTATAACCCAACCCTGTTTTAAACTGCTCTACAACTTTATCCCTGCCCTGTTTGGTGTGTCCCTTGGCCTTCATGATGCTGTTTGTTCACTAAAGTTCTTTAACAAACCTCTGAGGGCTTCACAGAACAGGTGTATTTATACTGGGATTAAATTACACACAGGTGGAATCCATTTACTAATTAGGTGATTTCTGAAGGCAATTGGTTCCACTAGATTTTAATTAGGGGTATCACAGTAAAGGGGGCTGAATACAAATGCACGTCACACTTTTCAGATATTTAGTTGTAAAAATTGTTAAAATCCAAATAAAATACAATTACGTTTTTGGTTGTAACAATAAAAAAATAAAAAATTTACATTTTTGGTTGTATGACAAAATGTGGAAATTGCACTTGCAATTCAATGCACTGTAGTGGTGAAGTGTACACAGGTATCTACCACACAGAGACAAGCTGTCTCTGCAATGGACGCTAGTGTCATCATGGGGCTCATAGGTGAAAGTGTTGGGCGGAAGAGCAGGTCTTCTTGTAACAACCAAAGAAGTTTTTTTCATTCTCCAGTGCTGCTAGAATAAAAAGGAACTGTGACTGGCTGTTATGCACAATAAAGCTGGCCATACAAAATACATTTTTTTTTTTGCGTTCAAACAGCAGGTTGAACGAAAAAAAAAAAAAAAAAAAAAAAAAAAAAAGCCAATTTCTCCATTCACACATTCAATGTGGATCGGGAATCTTTCCTGCTGAGCCTTTGTATTCTGACAGCAGGGAGTCTACCCTCCTGTCAGAATACAATGATCAGTGTTGCACCAATGATCATTTAGGAAAAATCCAACAGGCTGCCCATACGTGGATCGAAATTTGGCCGGTCTAGCAGGGACCAGCCAAATTTCGATGAATGTATGGCTCGCTTATAAAATGTTCTACCTCCACTAATTTCAATCAATAGGGTAACACAGGCCGTTTTAAATTAGGGGTTTGGCATGTCCAGCAGTCAGAAGGGTCAGCTGATAAACTGAAAAGCAAATTATGTCCAAATTAACGCATTCCTAACTTTCACTTCCCCCCCATTTATCTTTAAGGCCCCTTTCAGACGGGACGGATCCGTGATGATCCACCCCGTGAACATCCGCTTGCTCAGCGGGGATCGCTTCGTTGATCACCGCTGAGCCCTGTTAGATCTCCGCTCGCTTCAATGGGGGATCTGCAGACGGGTAGAAAAATAGGATTTTCCTCAGTCTGCAGAATCGGACCATAGCGGAGACAGATTATATCGGGTGTCAGCGGATGTTGATCCGCTGACACCCGCTATCCCATAGGGATGCATGTATGTCCGTATTTCATCCGAAAACGGATGGATGAAATACGGACATACGGTCCGCACGTGTGAAAGGGGCCTAAAAAGATGGGGAAACGCTGTAACTTTGTAGCAAGCCACAAGTTGAGAGGCTGCAGAAGGGGCTGATCCATGTCATGCATTTGTGAACACAGCCAAGAACTGCACAGGCAACAATATTTATATTAGGCTGTGCGGTTTGTCATGTGACTTTGGATATTAAAGTCGCATGACAAGTCGCACTCCATTCTTTTCAATGCCATCCGTTCAAATCTGACTTATAGCTGCAGCGACTTTGAAAAGGTACCTGCCCTACTTGGGTGGGACTTTTGATGTGCCTTAGATCCATTAAGTGTAAAGTCAAATTTGCTCTCCAAAGTCACACTGGAAATCATGCGACTTTGGAGACACGTTACTGTGAATGGAGCCTTACTGTGTCATCTCTTAGTCAGTATATCAGTCCAGAAAGTAGATTATGATCCTGGATGATGCCTGAACAAAGATGGCTCTTCCCCTTTCAGAGAAAAAATAAAATAAAAACAAATTACAGATACAGGTATTGTCAGGGGACAGTATTGCAATCTCTGTGAGAGGTAATAAGTACCTGGAAGCGTTACACCTACACATTACTTAGTATGCTGTGCTTAAAGTAATTCTAAAGCAAAGAATAATAATAATAAAAAAAAATAACAAACATGTTATACTTACCTGCTCTGTGTAGTGGTTTTGCACAGAGCAGTCCCGATCTTTTTAGTTCCCCCGCTGGCAGTCATGGCTCCTCCCCCCTGCCGAGTTCCCCCAGTACCAAGCCGCCTCCTATGGGGGCACTCGAGCAGGCTCGCTCCCAAGGCGCGCTCTGTGTGTCCATTCACACACAAGGCGTGGCTCGGCCCCACCCCCCACTTTTTCCTCATTGGCTCACTGGCTGTGAACCGTTGAGAGGGCGAGACCCGGGAGAGCTACTGCTCTCGTGCACATCACTGGATCGAGATGGGGCTCAGGTAAATAAAAAAAGAGAAACGTGTCGCCGTCACTCGCCGCCATCTGATCCGATCTTCCAAAAACAGACGGATGGTGGTCCTATCTTCCATCCATCCAGTGGATCAGATGGAAATGGACAGGCAATTCCATTCCACTGTTTCCATTCGATTTCGAGATCGGGATGGTGTCCGTGTCTGCTCTGCACAGCGGAGCAGACCTGTCATCTGCCTGCTCATAGGGCGTCAGCGGAATCCGCTATACGTTGGTGCCTGTGTGAGAGGGGCCTAAGGCTCCATTCACACTTGTACAACTCCAAAGTTGCGCCAACCTTGGAGTGCAACTTTGATGCAACTTTGGATGGGTGCACCCACTGTGTCCCAATTGACATGAATAGGACTGCCTGAACAAGGATGCTTGGAACATCTGTGCATCCGTGTGGGCAAACGCGCCCCTTGCATGGATGTATGCTATAGTATGCTCATGCATTTTCCTGCTGTCTCCCTGACTAGGTTAACACACTACATGCATTTGTCCTGTTTACAACCATTTGAACTCCCATTCACATCCAAGTGGTTTGAAAGGGTTTCCAGAAGCACTTCAAATAGAACTTAAATTGGTTGTAAACCCTTACATATACCCAGTGAAGTGACTGCCCTCAGGTGATACACAGAGATGAAACAAAGCTTCCTATATAAGTTGTACCGGTTTAACTACAGCTGGGTTTCCTCTACATCCATTCAAAAAACTGAAAAGCAGGGGGTGGGGAGCTGAAGTTACACTCAGTGAGCAAAGGAAGGGAGGGAGAGGGAGGGAAAGGAGGGAAGGGGAGGGAAGGGAAGGGAGGGAGGGGAGGGGAGGGAAGGGAGGGAGGGGAGGGAAGGGAAGGGGAGGGAAGGGGCGGGGAGGGGAACAGAGCTGAAGCGGTAAATCACAGACTGTGCCATCCCCATCAAAATGTTTCTCTTGGCATCAGGAAAACTTATTACAAGCGATTCATGCTGATAGAGGAATGAAGCAGCAGACAGAAATGACACTTGGTGCTCTGGATTGAGTCAAGTAGACACTATAGAGCAGAGAGATATGCAATTAGCGGACCTCCAGCTGTTGCAAAACGACATTTTCCATCATGCCTGTGGCTGCCCGAGTCTTGCAATGCCTCATTGGACTTAGTTCTGCAACAGCTGGAGGTCCGCTAATCGCATAGCCCTGCTATAGAGGGATATTGCTTTGTTCATATATTTCTGAGGTTAACAACCACTTTAGATAAAGTAAAGTACATGAGGGTTATAACTCCTGTGAGGTTTTTAGATGCCATCTGTGTCCTACTGGCAGGGCTGGATTTACTCCCTTTGCCGCCCCAAGGTTGGGTCCTTCAATGCCGCCACCGCCGCCCCTCCCCCTCACACACACACACACACACACACACACCACTATTCTCGTCCTTTATCGATGACTGCTACAATAGATCAATTAAAAACATATCTCCACACACAAGAACACTTAAAATAACTGGCTTTAATTGTACAGACTGAAAATACTCTCATCAGTGCAGCCTACCAGTTCAGCCTATCAGTGCCCTTTAGTGCCGCCTAACAGTGCCCATTAGTGCAGCCTATCAGTGCCCATTAGTGCAGCCCATCAGTGCAGCCTACCAGTGCCGCCTATCAGTGCAGCCTACCAGTGCAGTGCCGCCTATCAGTGGCAATCAGTGCAACCTCGTCAGTTTTAAAATATCACAGCTTACTAGTGTATATCAATTGTGTTTTGATTATAGCATGGAGCACTCTGTGGTGCATGAATTTTCACTGAATGTGGATTGTTTATTGGGTTTGCATTGATTTCAGCATGGAGCACTTTGCATATGCTGGAATCTATGCAAACTTAAACAGTCCACATTCAGTGAAAGTTCATGTACTGCAAAGGGAGCTGTCCCTGCCCCACTGCCGCCCCGAGGCCTGGCCTTGGTGGCCTTGGGGAATCCGGCCCTGCCTACTGGGGGGGGGGGATTTTCCTTCACTTCCTGTCCTATAGCCAAAACAGGAAGAAGAGGAAATCCCTCCCAAGTGAGGGGATCCTTAATTGTCACCAGGATCACCAGAACTAGTGTCCCCATTGGAATATTTGACCTCTATTACTGTTCTAGGGACAACCCAAAATTTATGTTTTTCCCTTTACTTTTGGTGAGAAAACCAAAAATGACAAATAAGGTAACTGATGTTCTAAATCCCCTCCAGTCTTAAAAAAAAAAAAAAAAAAAACGCACAACACTCCATTTTCAATTTATCCTATCCTGTGCCTTTTCACATCCGAGAGATGCGCTAACGCTCAGAAAAACCACAGGAGTATCTTTGGGGAAAGGTCATGCATATTTGGCTCTTCAAGACTTCAATGGACGAGCATGAAAATGTGAGAAAAACGTAATGCATAATTTCACACCTGACAACCATCTTTTTCCTGGAAACTAGCTTTCCGTTGGCTAACACACTCAAGCCACTGAGTGATTAAAAAATTAAAAAAAAAAAAAACATGAAAACGTGACCAAAGATGCCAACATTCACGTGGTATTGTAAACCTCAGGAAGCTTACCAGTGTCAGGTGGCAATATTCCATAGGATAACCAAACAGGAGGTCAGCTGTATGTAAGGAAATCTCCCACTATAATCCCATTAAAGTCTTCAGTTAGGAAAAATGCCCGAAGCCCAACCTTGTAACCTCTCCTCGTCATTCAAAGCTCTTTTCATATCAGCCAACAAGTCATTTAGCAGCCCTTTAACTTCTCTAGGAGAATGCCTGCTGCAGTATCGAATCCTAAAAAATATCACATGATGTCTGTTGTGCAACCAAAAAAAAAAAAAAAAGTACACAAACTTTCAACTAGTCTGAGCAGACGGTACAGAAATAGACACAGAGACACTCAGACTTAAATGACGAGGACTTTTTGCGTCTGCGTCTGAGTAACAAAAACACAAATGTATGGGATTACAGAAAAAATAGTAAAAAATAGTAATAGTAATATATTTAATACAAAGAAAAAGAATTGTTATATTTTAAATTTGCATTATTTCTATGCTTTGTGATAAAACTGAATCGTGTAAATTATGGTGAGGCTACAGTGACCAGTAAGTTTCTAGGGGCAAACGCGCAAAACCTGAGACCCTGGAAACATGGGACAGTTTGGCATGTATGGAAAACACCACCCTGCAAGGTCCAAACTACATACCCATTACAGGAAGACTCTGATTTGCTAGTTATTGTAGAACTCCAAATTCCCAAGAACTCCTTCACTGCCTTTTTTTATTATTTTGCACAGATTAAAGTCACATTTTAAGCCTGAAGATTGATTAAAACCCCAAAAACCAAACCGCATTTATCGATGTATAACACGCACAGGCGTATAACGCGCACCACAATTTTAGGAGGGAAGTTTAAGGAAAAAAAACAAAAAAACTTTAATTTTAAATACAGAGCTTTGAAGCAAAATTAGGGTCACAGCTCATCAATGCACCATGCTCAGTGCCCATCTCCAGCCTCTAAATGGCCCATCAATGCACCCTGCTTAGTGCCCATCTGCAGCCTATGGATTGACCAACAATGCAGCCCATCTGCAGTGCCCATCTGTGCAGTGCCCATCTGCAGTGCAAACAGTGCCCATCTGCAGCCTCACCTTTCCCATCATTGCAGCCTTGCCAGTGTTGGATTATCCCTGCTGTCTCCGAGGTAAGAGGAGGAGCGAGCGCCGCTGAATTACACAGAGCCGCGATCTCCTGTGTACCCGGCTCTCCGCCACGCCTCCTGGCCCTGCTCATATGATAGGCAGAACAGTGGCCCAATGCGGGGCCACGAGGTGTGGCTGTGAGTGACGGAGCGCTTGTTACACAGGAGATCGCGGCTTTATGTAATTCAGTGGCACTCGCTCCTCGAACCCTCAGAGACAGCAGGGATCGGTGTATAAAACACACCCACGATTTCCCCCTGATTTTAAGGGGGAAAAAAGTGCGTGTTCCAACTGTCCCTGATTTTAAGGGACTGTCCCTGATTTGGAGCAATGTCCCTCATTCCTCCTCATTTTGGTCTGATCTATAGAGTTTGATATAAAAATGCACTTTTTATCTATCAACAGTGATGTAAGTAACTGAGTTAAAATAAACTGAGTAACATAACGCAGTTACTTTAGAGGGTAACGAGTAATCCAACTGATTACTTTTCCCCTCATGGTAACTCAGTTCCCATTACTTTGGCTTAGTTACCTCAATTACATCTACTGCCACTAGATGGCAGTAGTGTAATTCTGGTGTCCTGCCAAAAAAGTTCCCCTGCCGGATAAGGACCCCCTGTACTGCGCAGGCACAGGGCTTGCGCAGTACGAAGGACTACGGAGCTTCCGAAAATTGCCGAACCTAGACAGCTCTGAGTGAACTCTACACCGCGCATGTGCAGTTAACATGTAATTGTACGAGGCGATGCCGCATGCTCCTGATGCTCGTGCTACTCTGCAAGGGGCGTCTATCGTGTAAGTAAGGGGCGGGTCTAGTATTACTGTAACCAAGGGGCGCATTTATTATTATTGTTATATATCGAGCTCTGCCCATTAATTTAACATTCGCCCTCTTCTGTAGCCATCCGCCCCTTACACGATATAATAATAATAGACCCGCCACTTGCTTACACGCTATAACAGATCTGCCCCTCGGTTAGAGTAATAATAGAGCAGCCCCTTGGTTACACGATATATAACAATAATAATAAATGCGCCCCTTGGTTACAGTAATACTAGACCCGCCCCTTAGTTACACGTATAGAATATTTTAAAAAAAAAAGTCAGTTACTTTGCTACGTAACTAATTACTTTTCCAATGTAGTAACTGAGTTACTAACGCAATTACTTTTTGGGAGAAGTAATTTATAACTTAACTAATTACTTTTTTAAAGTAAGATGACCAACACTGTCTTTCAAAAAGTGTTTCCAGCCCTAAACCTTTCATTTGATTTCTAAATTGCTGTATTTGTAAATTCCAAAAGCCAATATAAAGGAATAGTAGTGGTAAAAAAAGCACTTGTGGGTTTAACCAATAATTTTTTTTGTACAATTCTCCTTTAAGGGGGCGTGCAAGAGGTGTGTCCTATGCCTGCATACTTTTGCTGATAGGTGCCCCTTATTCCCATCTTAAAAAGTTGGGAGGTATGCGTGTTATATGACGATAAATACGGTATATATTTTTTTCTAAAAGCAGAAACCCTTGAGGATAAAATTGGTAGTTCCAATTATTTCGGTCACACGATACTAGCACAACAGTTCAAGTGCAAATTTTCAGTAGAAAATACAAAGTTAATTTTAGTGCACACAAATATAATATTACCCATTTTTGATAAGACATAAAAGAGTAGGTTGTGCTGAGTAAATACACTGATCTGCCATAACATTATGACCACTGACAGGTAGAGTGAATTATCCCTTTACATTGGCATATGAAAGTGGGTGGGATATACAAGGCAGTGAAACATGTCCCTGAAATTGATGTGTTGAAAGAGGGAAAAAAAATTGGAAAGCATAAGGATTTGAGCGACCCCGACAAGGACAAAATTGTAACGGCTAGAAGACTGGTCAAGGCAACCCTAAGGCCCCTGGGGCGGGAGCCGCGGTGATGGTAAAGCAGCGCTATATTTAGCGCTGCTTTACCGTCGTTTAAGCCGCGGTATTCGGCCGCCCGCGGGGCGGTTTTACCCCCCGCGAGCGGCCGAAAAAGGGTTAAAATCCCCCGCAAAGTGCTGCCGTAGCGGCGCTTTGCGGCGGTATTACCGCGGTGTCTCATTGAAATTAATGGGTAGGAGCGGTGAATACACCACTCCTATACCGCTCCAAAGATACTGCTAGCAGGGCTTTTTTTACCGTCCTGCTAGCGCACCGCTCCAGTGTGAAAGCCCGCCGGCTTTCACACTGGAGTGAATGGGGCCGTTTTTTTCAAGCGGTGTACAGGCGCTATTTTTAGCACTGTACCGCCTGAAAAAACGCCCCAGTGTGAAAAAGGGCCCTAAAACTGCAGTGGCCAGGATCTACAGTACCAAAAGTGGTCCAAGGCTGGCCAAGGCTCATTCATGCATGTGGGGAGTAAAGGCTGGTCCGTATGGTCAGATCCAATAGAAGAGCTACTGTAGCTCAAATTGCTGAAAAAAGTTAATGCTGGTTCTGATAGAAAGGTGTCAGAACACACATGCACTTTGTTGTATACAGGGGGTCCCCGACTTACGAACGCCCGACCTACGAACATCCCCTACTTACGAACCAGGCGCTGCGGGGACCCTCCGCCCTTCGGCCGCTCTGCGCATGCGCGGCCAGACGGATCCTCGGAAAATGACGGCAAACATCGGGAATGTCCGTAATTTGCCGCGCATGCGCAGAACGGCATTCGACGGAACATCGGAAATGTCCGTAATTGTCGGTCTGCGCATGCGCGGCTGACTTACGAACATTTCCGAGTTAAGAACAGGCGGGCAGTCCCTAACGAGTTCGTAACTCGGGGACCCCCTGTATAGGACTTCATAGCCGCAGACTGCCCAGGGGGCACATGCTGACCTGTGTCCAAGCGCCTACAACGGGCACGTGAGCATCAAAATTGTTCCACGGAGCAATTGAAGAAGATGGCCTGGTCTGATGAATTACAAAAATTGTTTGAGGAACACAATGAGTTTGAGATGTTTACTCAGCCTCCAAATTCTCCAGATCTGAATTGAATTGAGCATCTTTGGGATGTGCTGAAAAAACAAGTCCAATCCTTGGAGGCCCCTCCTCACAATTTACAGGACTTAAAGGACATGTAACAAATGCCTTGGTGCCAGGTACCACAGCATACCTTCAGATGTCTAGTGGAGTCAATGTCTTGGGCCTCGTTCACATGGACGAACTTAAGCGTACATCCATGTGAGGTCTGTGCTTTGCCTGCACAGGATGCACAGTTCTTGCATCTGACATGTATGGTACTGCTTGCATGCAATTGCGACGCAGCGGCTGCATAGATGATTAGGACTGCCTGCATGTGGCTGTGCAAAACTCCTGTGCCTCCTGTGCAGGCAAAAAACAGCCCTCACACGAAGGCTCCTATAAGGGATGCCTGTGTGAAATAGGCCTTAAAACTGCACGTACCTGTGAAATGGTAAATAATTTAGGTAGGTTTTCCATAAGCGGCACTCTAAAAGCTCCTATAGGTCTTCAGTTTAGCGTTAACTATGAATAATGGCCCAAGAATTATTGCTTACAGGGGTGTAGCATATGTAGCGGAGATGATTGACATAGCCACAATGACCAGGGAAAGTAATAGCAGAACCCAGAAGTGATGAAATCCTTGTCACTTCCGGGTTCTTACTAGCTGGGGAAGATCAGCAAAGGTTCTACTGTGTTTACTATGCTTTAGTTTGTGAACGAACAGGGAGCCTCAGAGTACTTCCTATTCACCCAGCAACACCCACCATGGAGTTAGTTGGGCGTTAGGTCATTAGTCTATTTCAGGGTTGGCAACCCGTCGATCACAGGCAGGAGATGGGAAGATCGCGTCCCTTGGTTGCTGACCCCAGAACCTGCAGAGGAGGGGGAGCATTTAGTGGAACCAGTCTGCTATATTTACCTCCTTGCAGGAGCTGAAGGCCCGCTTCTCCTACTCTCCCTCCCAGAGGCATTGAGTTGCTGCAGGGGAGGAAAATAAAGACGATCAGTTCCACTAAATGCCCTCCTCTCCAGTTTCCTCTTGCCCCGTGTGCTCCCTTGGCACCCCCCCAGCACTTCCTGCTCCCACTCCTTTCCCACTAGCTGCTGCAGAGGATGTTTCAGGATAAAGAGTGGGGGAAGGGGCCGGTAAATGAGTAATTTACCGACCCCTTCCTTTTCTGAATTAACAAAGTGAGCGATTGGTACCGGTTACTTGCTGTGTTCATTCATAACTGAAGCATAGTAAACTTTGCTATGCTTCAGTTTGTGAATGAACAGGAAGCCTCAGTGCACTTCCTATTCATTCACTGTCCAGTGCAGCTGAGGCCTGATATTTCACCAAGGCCCCCCAACAGGGCTCCTAAAAATTGTAAAATATACAAAATAAAAATTGCAAAAAATAAATAAATAATAATAAAAAATAAAAATACTGGCACCATCCACTATCCTACTCACACTGTTCACTTAAGTTAGACAAAGCCAATATTTTTACAGTGACATTTGTATTATTTTTTCAAGTTTTCCTCCTTATTTAGTTAGGCATTGCTTGTAGAAGTGGTTGAAAAGTCTTGTTTTTTTTCCCTTGTAAAAATAACAAAACATGTTATACTTCCCTGCTCTGTTGCAGTGGATTTGCACAGAGCAGCTCAGATCCCCCATTGGTGCTCCTGGCTCCTCCCCCTGCTGAATGCTCCCATAGCTTGCTATGGGAGCACTCATGAAAACTCAATCCTGTCCTTGGCGCCTCCATGCTGCTGCCTCCATGTCCATGATTGGGCTAAGGCTAGTATGCGCTAGGGGGGGGGGGGATTGGAATCAGCACACAAAAGGTTTTTTTACCTTAATGCAGCAAATCAATTAAGGTAAAAAAAAACTTCTCCCTTTACAAACCACTTTAAAGTTGAACTCCAGGCCCACAAACTTTAATTTTAAGATCTATTTTAAGATCTATCTTAATAGCCACAACAAATAAACCCACTTTGTGTGCACATCTAAGGCATTTACAAACCAAGATAGTATCTTGTAAAATTAGTAGTGACATCACCATTGCCTGTACATAGAGCAGAACTATGGAAGGGACTAACAAGCCCCACCCAGTACAGGTTGGCTGCAGAAAACAAATGGAGGGGGTGGAGACAAGACTAGTCATCCGGCACAAGGAAAGAGCAGCAGTGAGCGGTCTTCATTATAGGAGGTTCCTGCACAAACATTACACACTGGATTACTGCACAGATCTGAAAGAAACAAAATGCACACCAAGATTCAAAGAAGAAGACGACACTTGGATCTTGTATTTAGACAATATTTGATTATCCTGCAGTTTAGTTTAGGATTTTACTTAAGTTCATAATTTATATTACTGGTAAAGTATTTACGAGACCGCTGTCAAATTTAGCAGTATAATGGGAACCATTTACCTTCGTTCTCCCCAAAAGGGCCAAAATATGCTTATGGAGTTCAGCTGTATAAAAAAATAAAAATAAATAAAGTATAGGGCCAATGGGCATCACCTATCTAAAAATACAATGCGACAGATAAGAAATTTTCCTTTTGCGCTGAAAGTGTGGGCAAGAACTGACTGGTGGCTGTGGGCAATACTGGCAGGTTCCTTTCAGATGATTTCAACCTCAGCCAATCGCAGGGGCCCCACTGCTCTTCAAAAGTGTCAAAAAAGAAAAAACAAAGCGTTTTATTGTTATCCTCGCCGATCTGTCGCATACAGGGAAAAAAAAAAAAAAAATGCCAAGCATGCATTCATTATCAGCAAAAGAAAGGACACACAATCTCCCTCAGTCTCCTACAGGGGGATCAGGGACAAACAAGAAGGTGGCCTGGGGGGGGGTATAGGAAAGGAGATAGTAGGGAGGGGAGAGGCAGCCAAGGCTACCAGCCTACCAACCAGACGCTGCCTGAAAGTTTGACACGGCGGCTGAGAATTGCAGCGTAAGACACAATACAGACAGGGAAACCGTGCTGCAATGGTATACCCCAGTGTGCTTACACAGCACCACAACCATTCATGAGGACTAAGCAGGTACAGCGACCAAGCGACTAACAGTGCCAGTGCAACAAAGATCTTTTTAGAAAAAAACAAAACAAAAAACAAACATAGGAACAGTGTTCTGTATATATGTGAGCAATTGGTTAAAAAAAAAAAAGAAAAAGAAAAAAAAAAAAAAAAAAAAAAGGACATATGTTCATCATAATAAACAATAATAAAAAATAATGAAGGGATTAAAAAATCCACAGAACCATAAACCTACATTAGAAGGCAAATAGCCCGTATAAAGCATGGTCCAATATGCTCCAACTGGAAAAAAGATTCCTTCCAATTCCCTAAGGAAATCAGATATTCCATTGATCAACACACCACGGTGTACTCGCATATGAATATTAATAGCAGGGTATATTCTGTTAGAAGACACAGCTGATTTACCCCCACCAAGAACAATCTACATTGGGCTAGAACTTGCTCCTTTGGAAGTAATTTCCAGCTCTTGAAGAAGCCTTTTCGGAACAGCAGGATAAAGAAGCAAATAGTGCCCCTTATCATTTGTAATGAGTGAACGGCACAAAGTATACTAAACGGGCCATTTATGCATTTATACACAGTGGTCTTCCTGAGTAAAGTGTAGTAAGGCACTGCAATCTGATCAAAGAAGGAACCTGGATGAACCTGGCTCAGGCACGTTCAGATCCTAGTCCAAACCCACCTGATCAAGTCCACCAGGAAGCTGTCACTATACTGGACCAATCAGAAGCAGCCGAGGCATTTCCAGGCCACAGCCACATGTTTACACGCCCCCTTGTATACGAATGACTAGAGGGTTATGCCCTGGCCGCAGATGATTGGCCCATACAGGTGACAGCTTCCTGATAGGCTTGCTCAGGTGGGTTGGGATTCCAGTCTGAACACACCTGAGCTCATCGCTAACCCCAACAGAGCAGCATGCTGGCAAACTAGATGGCTTGAGGCCCTGGCCCAATCCCAGAATTCTGTCCACTTATCCAAAAAGCTGCCCCACTGGGACTCTCCTACTAACTGCCTTCCACCCAATTTTGGCCCTTTTGTCTGCCTGCTGTTGGGGAAATTAGATTGCAAGCTCCTTTGGCGGGGGTGGGAGAAGGAAGGTAAATGGTTCCTGTTATGCTGCCGAATTAGACAGCGACTTCATAAAACACTTCTACAGTATACAGTAATATAAAAAAAAAATAAAAAAAAATAAACTTAAAGCAGAACTCCGGGCATCTTTTTTTAACCATACAGTGGTGCTGTGTCTGCACAGGTTACCTGCTCATTTTTGTCTAGGAGTTCGGAGAGCTGAGATATACTCACCCAATCCTCCCAACGCAACACCTGCCCCCCTTTACCCCTGCTGTCTTTTGTGGTGGACTGTTCCTGACGTCATCTCACCCATAGCCTGGCTCTGGATGTGAAGGCATCAGGAACCGTCCACAACTGGACGTGGGGGGGAGCGCCGTTTTCCAGAGGATCAAAGGATACCATAGACAATACAGAAGCAGTTGTGGGCACAGCATGGGAAATGCATTGGGGGTGGATTTGTTCTGAAAAAGCTCTACTCCAGGATAATTATTTTCTAAATACAAGCATTATGTTCATTCTTACTGGAATCTTGGTGTGCTTTGTGCATTTTTTTCCATATCTGGGCAGTAATCCAGTGTGATACTTTTGTGCAGGAGCTTCCTGTAATAAAGACCGTTCACTGCTGCTCTCTCTCCTTGTGCAGGGTGACTGGTCTCGTCTCCGCCCCCTGCTGTTTTCTGCTGGCAACCTGTAGTGGGTGGAGCCTGCTGTGCCCCTCCCACAAGCTCTGCTCTCTGCACAGGCTATGTACAGCACAGTGAATGGTTCACTTCTTCCTTTACAAGGCAATATCTGGCTTTCCAAAAACATTTGGTGCACACAAAGTGTATATGAATATATGATAGATAGATATACATACATCTATATCTATCCACTATTGAGAATTAAAATATTTGTGCCCAGAGTTTGGCTTTAAGCCCTGTATTAGTAATCTGCCTTTGCTTAAATTTTTTTATATTATAATATATATATATAATCTAATATAAAATACACACACACATATATTTTTGAATTTTTTTTTTCATTGTTATAACTGCTGTAAACTGGCACGAGGTAAGAATTGATTGGCCCGTTAGTACATCAGCACCAATAAATGATACTTTGTGGATTTATTTCTAGATTCATTCAGTTTGGGCCAAGAAATGATTTTTCATTGTAATAAACTGCTCTAAACTGGAGCATGGTAGGAGCTGATTGGTTAGTGCACATCGCTCCTAGTACCTACATCAGCACCATATGTTTCCATCCAGATTCTTTGTAAGCGCACAGGTCTGCTCGTCTCCTGCACTGCATCTTTTACCAGATAAAACAGCAAGCTTGCAAAACTGAAACGCTCCTGCACAGGGCAGCGCTATACAGCTTGTAAATGCAACGCTTACCTTGCCTGATGGAAATAAAAGCTCCCAGGGTTTGAGCACCTGCAGGATCCTTTAAATGTTGGGCTTCTCCTATTTAGACTTCATTGCAGGTCTGAGCGGCCAGCCATCCATCCAGCACACTGCCTGCTCCAGCTTTTCCCCAGCACACTCCACATTCCAGTGGGGAGGGAACAGATGGCAGAATCTCCTTGGTAACTGGCCCGTTCACTGCTATTGGATGAATGTGTCTCTCGCCTATTGGGCAACTGTTTTTTTTTTTTCTTTTTTTCTTCTCTTTGTGCCTGCGCTTTGCAAATTTCTTAATGAAGGGCCATGCTGCACCTAGCAATCCCCCAAGACAAGGATAGGCAGGTGGTTTTTTTTTTTCCTGTGCTCTAGTTTTGCAGGATAAAAGCCTGGGAGCAAAGCTAGAATATCAATGCAGCACAAGGAACGGCCAAGTTTGTCAGCAGAACTTTTTTTTCTGCCTCCAACAGCCCTGCAGAGGAAGGAAAAAAATGCAACCCAAAGCTAAAATAAGGGCACAGATTGATGGTGTCAGTGTGCAAACTAGACACGGTTATGCAATATTTCTTGTATGCTATGGGCTTATGTAAAGCAAATGGCTAAATCCACAATTCAAATATACCAATAGACATACGTCAACGGGTATCTCTCAAAGGATTAGTCATTCTGCCCAACTATTTTTATCTGCCAGACAGCACAACCAGGAGGGTGACATTGTCAGCTCCCCGAATACTGATTGGACAATAAAGGAGTCGCACCCCAATGGAACACTCTGCTTTCTCCTGCTGTCAGCATGTTCCCTGACAGCACAAAAGTGCACATTATTATTATACAGAATTTATATAGCGCCAACAGTTTACATAGCGCTTTACAACTTGAGGGTAGACAGTACAAATACAATACACTTTAATACAGTAGGAATCAGAGGGCCCTGCTCCTTAGAGCTTACAATCATGCGGCACACTTGTCTTATTCTACGTTTACAATAGCCCCTGCTCTGAAAAGCAACCTACAGTGGATTGATTTTCAGAGTGCATTAATTTTCAGGCATTCAGAAGGCAATCAGAATGCCAAAACAGCAGATTATAATGTGGCTAATGCGCTGCAAACACAAGCCAAGTGTTTGAATTGTGGTTGTGGTGCAGCCTCATTGACTTAAAGTGATTGTTATTTAAAAAACAAAAAACGAGCCTCTACAAACATGTTATACTTGCCTCCTCTGTGCAGTTGGTTTTGCACAGAGCGGCCCCCCGATCCTCCTCTTCTCGGGTCCCTCTTTGCTGCTTCTAGCCTCTCCCTCCTTTGAGTGCCCCCTCAGCCAGCAGCTTACTGCAGGGGGCACCCAAGCCGAGTCAGAGTTCTGTGTATCCAGACACGGAGCCCCGACCTGGCCCCCCACCCCCTCTCTCCCCTGATTGGCTGACTGACTTTGATTGACAGCCGTAGGAGCCAATGGTGCTGCTGCTCTCTCTCGGTCAATCAGGAGGAGGAGTGTACTGGATGGCTGAGGGGATCGTGGACATCTCTGGAGAGGGAAGGAGCTCAGGTAGGTAATAATAGGGGGGGGGGGAGATGGGGTGGCTGCTACACACAGAAGTTTTTTTTTATCTTAATGCATAGAATGCATCAAGATAAAAAACCTTCCGCCTTTACTTTTAAAGGTTTTACTAAACCCAGGACCCTGCATTCACTATATCTGGTCTCCCACAGTACACAGAACATGGAAATGCAATTATTGTAGTAAATATAAACGACTAAATACCTTTTCTCATCGGCAGTATATAGCAGTCTTGTGACTTCTTATCAATGTGTGGTTAAAGCTTGTAGGAGGAGTTTTCATTCACCTCCGACTGTCCTATGAGTCTGTAGGACCCCTCACCCTCCTTCTGGAGGGTGCCGATTGGCCCTGTGTTGATCACATGCAACCTCACAAAAAATAAAACTCTCTAGCAATACACACCAAACTGAGCATGAGCAGACTCCAAAGGCTCTTATCAGATGGATTGGGGACAGTGGAAGGGGAGGATCAGAGAGGACAGGATCAAACAGCCTTTTCAAACAATGGGGAAGATTAACTTCTGTGAACCCCAAAGCTCAAAAACACACATGCCTTTCTCTGCAGTCTCAGCTGCACAGGGCAGCAAATGAATGGGAAATGCTGTGTGCTGAGCGGCTTCCCATTCATTCACAAACTGAAGCATAGTAAATACAGTTTTCTATTCCTTAGTCATGAATGGACACAGTGAGCGAGTGCGTTCAGTGTATTCATTTAGAAAAGGAAGGGTCTGTTAAATTACATATTTACTAGCCCCTTCCTCCACTCTCCGTCCTGAAATATCCCCCACATTAGCCAGGGAGAAAGGAGGAGGGAAGCCAGCAGTGCTGCAGGAGGGGGGTGGGGGCAACACGGGAAAGCCCAGGCAGTAGGGGAAACGGCACTGTACGTAGTGCTTAGGGTGTGCCCAGGCACACCTGGCACACCCCCTGCACACACAGACTGATTTTACTGTTGTGGGTTTATTAACACTTAATGGCTGAGATTGACAGCCATTCTTGCATTAAATTAACGACATGTGAACAGTCCCCTTCAGTCGTACAAAAAAGGTTTAACACTTTAGATGGGTGGCCAGTGAATGGTAGTACCGTGGCAGTGTTTTTACTGCCCCCACACCTGTGTGAAGGAGATCTTAGCATTGCTACTCCCTCTCCCAGTCTGAGTACTGCTGTGTAGTGGATGATAAAGGCTGATATCAAGATAGATGCATAAAATTTCACTAATTGTATATAAAAATACAATTTTAAAAAAATGCATAAATGTCACAGAGTACAGTGTCAGTGTCTACAATCCTTAAAGCAGTAGTAAACAATTCAAAATTATTATTATTATTATTTTTTTTATATTATTAAAACACCCTGCAGGTTAATGCCATAATGTGCTAGTATACACCATATACTAGCACATTATGACAGACTTACCTGGCCTAATGTGCCCTCCAGCGCTGCGCTGTCACTGATGTCATAGGTCCCAGGCATTTCCATCTTCACCTCGGTCTTCCCTACAGGTTCGGTCTTTTTAGCCATTTAAATGGCTGGGCTGTGATGTCACTCCTGCATAATGACATCACTGCAGCACAGTTCAGGTGCTGTTAACGTATGCCGAATTGCGCATGCGTGGCTCAGTGTACATTACAGCTGACAGGCAGGAGGAAGCATTAATGGTAGAAGAGACCAATTGAGTTAGAAAAACCTGCCTGTCAGCAATTTTTATAAAACATTTTTTTTTTTTAATGTCAAGATCAATAGTAGTAGGGAGGTCACCAACACTACGCTATGAGGCCACCTCAATTTGTGGTTTCAGTTACAGGCAGGGGTGTAACTACAATCTCTATATTCCATATCGGTCTTTTCTTGCAGTGCATGGCCCAGGGGAATATAGTGCAGATAGGAATCCCCTGAAATTGTATTTATATGACAATAAACTGGAGACGACCCACTTTGTGTTGCCAGTGTATGGACCCCGGCAATGTTTTATTGATAATCTGTTCTCCTTGACCCTGTATAACCCCTTCTGCATACATGATGTATATAGAATTTACATGTGTCATATCAGTCAATATCATTGATGGAGCACCTTCTCTTGCAGGGATTTGCCAGGTGCCTAAAGGTTAGTGGAATTGGATTAAATCTGAATTAAGTGGCTCAGATACAGCCATATCAGACTATAATGTGACAGTATGATGGATCTGTGAGTCATGATTAAGCCTAATATATAAAACTGATACCGATAAGCAGCAGAAGTAGCCTACCATAAACCCGAATTATATGAATCTGTTAATGATGATAAAATAGAGCAATGTATGTCCGCGTAAAACTAAAGCTGAACTCCAGGCAACAAGCTGACTACACATGTGAAATACACTATATTACCAAAAGTATTGGGACGCCTACCTTTACATGAACTTTTATTGGCGTCTTAGTCTGTAGGGTTCAATATTGAGTTGGCCCACCCTTTGCAGCTATAACAGCTTCAACTCTTCTGGGAAGGCTGTCCACAAGGTTTAGGAGTGTGTCTATGGAAATGTTTGACCATTCTTCCAGAAGCGCATTTGTGAGGTAAGGCACTGATGTTGGACGAGAAGGCCCGGCTCACAGTCTCCGCTCTAATTCATCCCAAAGGTGTTCTATCGGGTTGAGTTTAGGACTCTGCACAGGCCAGCCAAGTTTCTCCACCCCAAACTCGCTCATCCAGGTCTTTATGGACCTTGCATCTTTTCTCGGTTCTCACCAAGGGCTCCAACCAAGGTTCTCATCTACTTCCTGGTCTAAAATGCTGTCTGATGACACAATCAAGTACATCCTAGTGCCTATGCAGTCCTATGGCTGTGTTCAGAAATGTCTCACAAAGATCCAACCCTGCTGCAGCTTTTTACCTTGTGACTTGCTACAAAGTTACATAATTGCAGTCTGAAAGGAACAGAGAAAATCTTTCCTTCTGCTTGTATCAGACTAGTAACTTTTTTCAGCCTTGGAAAAGTGGAGCTTTTTTGAAAAATTCTACAGTTGCTGTATATTGTGACATGCCAAGAAATTATCCATGCAGATGCTCTCATACTTGACCAGACTATGTTCTCACAAGATTTGGGCAAAACCTTTATTTTCAAGGGATTGTGATAACCTCTGTCAGATTTTGTTTTCTTTTCGCCATCTGTGTCCCATTGTGGAGATTTTCCTTCAAATCCTGTCCCATAGCCAAACAGGAAGTGAGAGGAAATCCCTGCAAATTAAGGACATTTCTTGGGGACCCACAGGTCACCAGAACTAATTGCCCCATTGGAAGATTTCCCCTCTAATAATTTTATGGGGACAACCCAAAATTTGTGATTTTCTTTCAACGATAATGGTAAACAGGGCATAGAGAGTGAATATACCTAACAATGCACAGGCAGAAATAAAAACCTGACAGGTGTTCCAATCCATCTCCACTCTGTCCAAAAAAAAAAAAAAAAAAAAGTTTTGCCTTTAGTTATACTTTAAATCTTCCCTCACCCCTTCTAACCCCTATATTACCTAGCCTGTAGACAGGGCCTGCAGATAGGGGGGGTACCACCAGGCCTTCTGTAGGGGGCCCAGACAGCAGGGGGAACAGTGGGGTGGGACGGGAGGACAATTACAGAAGAATGCAGTGTCGGTCTCTCCCTCCAGCAGCTGAAAGCTGTTTCCCCCCTCTCCCTGCCACCAGCTTTCAGCTGCTGGAGGGAGAGACACAGTGCATTATTCTGCAACTGTCCTTCCGCCCTGCCGCACCAATCCCCCTGCTTGTGCTTCCCACATTTAATTCCCCCCGTGTGACCCCCTCACCCCCCCCCCCCCCCACAGTGCTCCCAGCTTTCCTCTCCCGCCAGCTGCTGCAGGTACACGGGCAGATGGAGAGTAGGGGAAGGGGCCAGTAAATATTTCATTTACTGGTCTCTTCCTTTTCTGAATTGGACACAGTGAGCGATCGGTACCGGTCACCTCTGTGCCAATTGATAAAGTATAGTCAACTGTGTTTACTATGCTTAATTTTATCAATGCACAGGAGCCTGTGGTTAGTAGGAGGAGGGAAAATGTTGACTGGTATTGGTGGGAGGAACAGTGCTCAGTCATTGGTGTCTGTGGAAGAAATAGTGCCCCATCGTTGGTGTCATAGGGAGGTTCCCAGCTACTGGTGTTAGTGGAAAAAATGGTGACTCAACCTTGTTGACAGTGGGAGGAATAGGGCCTTGTATCCTTGGGAGGAATAGTGACCCAAGGACCGGATAAAGACAATTAAAAGGGCCACATCTGGCCCACGGGCTGCAGTTTGTAGACCACCGCTCTACACGGTAGTTACAATAGGCGTTAGAATGGGGGTGACAGCAGGATTTAAGATTAGATAATTTTAGCCTGGACTTTAAAAATTGAAGTCCAGCCTTAAGCCCCATACACATGCTCGGATTATCCGAGGACCAGGTCCGTCGGATCATGTCCGTCGTACTTTGTCCGATGTTGGTTTTGCATACACACGGTCGGACAAAGTTGTCGGAAAATCCGATCATTCTGAACGTGGTGACGTTTGTTGCCTACGACGGGACTACGTAGAGGCTAGTAGCCAATAGCTTTGGTCTTGTAATGTGATCTGAGCATGCGTAGCACTTTGTCCGTTGGAATTCGCTACACACGATCAGATTTGGTGTGATCAGACTTTGTTGTCAAAAAATCTATCCAGCAGGAGATAGGACTTTGTCCGTCGGACAATCCGATGGAAACTGTCCGATGGTGCCTACACACGGTCGGAATTTCCGACAACATTGTCTGATAGGACAGAATCCATCGGAAAATCCGACCGTGTGTATGGGGCTTAACTCTAAAATCCCTGCATCTACAGACATCGACGATCCAAAACTTACCTATTTAACCCTCTAAAAAAGAAATTATTAAACATAAACTGAGCGGTCAGCCGTGGCGTCACTGTGTAGGCGGGTACAGAGGACGCAGCCGACAACAGAAGCCCCAAAGTAACTCTATGGGTGACGTCACTCCAAATTCATTTCAAAGCAGTTGTCAGCTGTGTCCTCTGCAGAACTTCCACTGTTGGAGACCAGATTGGATCGACTTGGAAAAAATGCAAAATAAAAAAATAAAAAAAAAAAGGTATGTATACCGATTTCTTTTTTACAGGAATAGGTAGGTTAGCGTTAGATCGTGGATGTCTATAGATGCAGGGATTTTAGTGTTAGGCTGGACTTACACTTTAAGTAGCACAACACGAATGTGGAGCAGTCATCTCTGTGGAAGTTAGTCCGAGACTATATATGGCTTGAGTATTCACAAGGAAGACTAATCTCCCATCATATTTTACGCGTCTCCATTTACTATTGTAATAAATCTGAAGCTCTTATGGTTTATACAAACGGGCCGGAGAAGGAGAGCAGACCTCCAAGAGGAGACGAGAAGCAGATCTTTAGATAAAAATCGCAGCATATTCACTGGAGGACAACGTTTTCACATTAAAAAACTGTAGATTCAGTTTTGGACAAACTATACCTCTAAATTAGAATAAAAGGGAAGGTTTTATATATTGCCCATAGTGTGAAGGAGATCACAAAAAACAATTCCATTGGTATCTCCAAAGTACAAAAGAATACTCCAGCTGATTGTGAAATCATGAACTATACAGAGACATACAGTCCTTTTTGTTGAGCGTATGCAATTCCACTACCTGCATGAAGCTTGCATGTTCTCCCTGTGCCTGCGTGGGTTTCCTTCAGGTACTCCGGTTTCCTCCCACACTCCAAAGACCTGCTGGTAGGTTAATTGGCTCCAGTCTAAGTTGTCCCTAGTATGTATATATGCGAGTTATGGACCTTGGACTGTAAGCTCCTGGAGGGCAGGGATAGAGGTGAATATACTATATATGAAAAGAGCTGTGTAAATTGTTGGTGCTATATAAATGAACAGCCCTAAAGTCTGAAAAATAAATCTGGTGTAATGCCTGGTTCATGTTCTGTGCTCACTGCCGACCCCCTGGCATACAATGGAGCAGGAGAGGGAGGTTACACAGCAGAGTTATTTGGCAAGAAGATGCCATTCTCTCCATAAATTTACCTTTAATGGGGTATCACTTTTCCAGCAAGTTTAAAGGCACATTGTAAGTGAATAAAAATCATTTATGGAAAAGAAAAATGCTGCAGGTAAGCATTTAAATATTTCATCTTTTGTGCTTTAAAATTTGGTGAAGGGGTCCCTCTAATCCAGGGGTGCCCAACCTTTTGAAGAGCGAGGGCCACTTAAGCGACTTGGTAACCGGTCGCGGGCCACAATGAGCGGAGTGGGTGGATGGCATGTCCGTGTCCACTTTGCATTTGGAGAGCGGACACGGACGCAGCCCACGACTTTTTAGTGGATCGTATTGGAGGTAGAACACAAGTCGGTTTATGTCTGCCACTACTTAGAGGTGAATGGAGGGTCCAATTGGTCGGACTGTCGAACTGACCGTGTGAAAGGGGTCCAAGGCTGCTTTCACACTGATGCGCTGCTGTTTACCCGCACCATGTGTGCAACACAGTGTACCTTTGGCTTTCCTGCAGTTTGCAATAGACTTCTATTATATTCTGCAGGTTTGGTGCACATTCAGAAAGCTCACCAAACTCGCCGGTAATAATAGAAGTCTATGGATCAGTGCAGGTAACCTGCAGGTAAACTGCTCTGCACATGCGTATCAGTTTGAAAGCAGCCCAGTAACCACTGCAGAATAGATATGCCCATATATACACTGTGATTTTAGTATTAAACTGACCTTTAATAACAGTATTCTTTCTATTCTATCCCAGAGCAGGAGGTCGCGGGCCACATCAGAGGGCTCCGCGGGCCACATGTGGCCCCCGGGCCACTGGTTGGGCACCCCTGCTCTAATCCATACTAGCTATACAAACATCTGCATAAATTAGAACCTCCATAGACAAAAGTGTACAAAAGTTCCAAAATAATCAAAGAATTATAAAAACCAACACACCATTCTAATAATAACAACACGCACACCAAGCCCATTATCATAAGGGCCTGACCACACTAAAGACAGAGAATGAAAAAGAAAATAGATGAGCACAGAGGAACTGGTGGGTGTAATGTAACTTCAATTGAAAGCTGACGTGAATTATTGAAAACAGATAAACTATTTGGTACTCACACCCCCCCATGTGTTGCTCGTCTTCGGGGTAGATCTACATCTCTACAGGGCACTCCGCCAGGGTCCCCTGACTCCGAAATATACCACTTCAGAGACCAGTGTTTGTGCATAGGCTCTCTGCTGCCTAGATAGGAAATGCTGTATATTTTTTGTAAAGCTGCGAGCAATTTGCAACCACAGGAAACATGCAAGAGTATTTCAAAACAAGAAGGAAATTGTTGCCCGGACTCACTCTTCTGGATTGTTTCAAGTCCACTAGCTTTCCAGTTTCCACGCTGTTCGCCCACCGCACACTGTAGGTGAATGGAGCAGCGAAGGTTCCACTGCAAACAGAATAGAAAGGCCCACTTTGTTTGCTTCCTTTTTTGGTCAGTTTTTGCAGCGTAAACTGCATTTTAAAATATATTTTAGGAAACAAGATTGTGTACAAGATTGTGTGCAAGATTTAAAGAAGACGGTCACAAAATAAAAAAACATGGCCACTGGTGTGCGATGTGAAGGTAGCCGTGCCAATGCACTATAAACAGCACATCGCAGTGTAGCTATGGTGGTGTGAACTTCCATAACAAACAAAAAAAAAAAACAAGGCTCTCTGTTATGACTGCCAGTTGGGACTATGTGGATGTCCAGCACAGCCCTATGCACCTGGTGTGAACAGGCTCTTAAAGAGAACACTACCCTTTTTCTTAAATACCCCCTCTGCATTAAAGTAAAACTAATGCCCCGTACACACGTTCGGACTTTGTCCGCCGGACCTAGTCCGGCGGGACTTCCCCACACACGCCCGGACTTCCGAGCGTGTGACTTGCCCACACACACGCCCGGACTTCTCCGGCGGACAATCCGCTGGAAAAAGTCTGCGGGACTTTTGAAAATGAACGGACTTGCCCACACACGGAGCAGTCCGTTCATTTAGAACGTAACTTCAGGTATACGTAGCTAGCGTAGGCAGTGAATGCCGCCGCGCTAGCTCCGTCACCTGGCATGGATTTAAAGGGACTCCCCACGCCGAAAAACGGCGTGGGGGTCCCCCCCAAATCCATCTCAGACCCTTATCCAAGCACACAGCCTGGCAGGCCAGGAAAGGGGTGGGGACGAACGAGCGCCCCCCCCCCCCTCCTGAGCCATACCAGGCCGCGTGCCCTCAACATGGGGAGTGCCCTGGGGAAAGGGGGCCGTGCGGCCCCCCCACCCCAAAGCACCTTGTCCCCATGTTGATGACGACAAGGGCCTCTTCCCGACAACCCTGGCCATTGGTTGTCAGGGTCTGCGGGTGGGGGGCTTATCGGAATCTGGGAGCCCCCTTTTATAAGGGGGCCCCCAGATCCCAGCCCCCCACCCTATGTGAATTAGTATGGGGTACGATGTACCCCTACCCATTCACCTAAGGTATAAAATGTAAAGTAAAAAAAACACACAATTTTGAAAAAATATTTTATTGCACTGCTCCGGGGGTCTTCTTCCGTCTTGGGGGTCTTCTCGCCGGACTCCTCCTCCATTTACCTAGCTCTTTTACCGAGCGGAGGAGGCCGGCTACCTTCTTCGTCGTCGACGCCGTCGTCTGGGGGTCTCGATCCGCCTTCGGGGGTCTTCCGGGGTCTCTTGTGCTCTTGCCGCGGTCGTCGTTTTCCGCGCCGCCGCCTTCTTCTTCTTCTTCCGATGTTGACTCGTCGCTGTCTCTGGCCGGAATGCCAGAGCCGCGCTGTGCTGGGACTTATATAGAGACAAGGGGACAGGGTCACATGCTCATGTCACATGGTGACCCCGCCCCCCCTGTGATGTCACAGTCCCAGCATCCTCCGGGACTGTGACATCACACAAATTGTGTGTTTTTTTTACTTTACATTTTACACCTTAGGTGAATGGGTAGGGGTACATCGTACCCCATACTCATTCACATAGGGTGGGGGGCCGGGATCTGGGGGCCCCCTTATAAAAGGGGCTCCCAGATTCCGATAAGCCCCCCGCCCGCAGACCCCGACAACCAATGGCCAGGGTTGTCGGGAAGAGGCCCTTGTCCTCATCAACATGGGGACAAGGTGCTTTGGGGGGGTGGGGGGGCCGCACGGCCCCCCTTTCCCCAGGGCACCCCCCATGTTGAGGGCACGCAGCCTGGTATGGCTCAGGAGGGGGGGGCGGCGCTCGCTCGTCCCCACCCCTTTCCTGGCCTGCTGGGCTGCGTGCTCGGATAAGGGTCTGAGATGGATTTGGGGGGGACCCCCACGCCGTTTTTCGGCGTGGGGAGTCCCTTTAAATCCATGCCAGGTGATGGAGCTAGCGCGGCGGCATTCACTGCCTACGCTAGCTACGTATACCTGAAGTCACGTGCTAAGTTAACGGACTTTCCGATGAGCGGCAAGTCCGTTCGTTTCAAAAGTCCTAGTTTTAAAAGGACTAGCCTACTAACGGCGGGATTGTCCGCCGGACTGCCAGATTGTCCGCCGGACTGCCAAGTCCAGCGGACAATTTTAAAACAAAAAACTTAAAACCTAGTCCGCCGGACCTTTGGCGCCAAAAAGTCCACCGGCGCCCACACACGAGGGGATTGTCCAGAGGACTTGAGTCCAGCGGACAATCCCGCGGGATAGTCCCTTCGTGTGTACGCGGCATAAGGCAAAACTTTTTTTTTTTAGTTTTGGATAAAGGGGAGAGGGGAGAGAGATTGGAACACCTGTCAGTTGTCATTGCTGTGTGTCCCCCAGTTAGGGAGATTCACCCTCTCTATTTGTCCTGTTTACCATCATCATTGAAAGTAAAAGAAAAATCTCAAATTTCGGGTTGTCCCCAGAAAAGTAATAAAAAAGGTAAAATCTTCCTATGGCGACACTAGTTCTAGTGACCTGGGGACCCCCAAGAGATTCCCATTATTGGAGGGATTTCTTCTCACTTCCCGTTTTGGCAATGGGACAGGAAGTGAAGGTAAATCTCCCCAATGGGACAAAGATGGCAAAAATAAACCTTACAAGGGTTAAAATCCTCCTGTACTCTATCCAAAATGAAAAAAATAAAAAAGTTTTTGCCTATAGTTCTACTCTAAATAAAGGCCTGAAAGGACAACTTACCCTCTCCCTCTACTTTGTTTACAGCCGGTGTTCTGCCAAAAACGCCAACTCACCAAAATCTCCAACCACGTCACTTCCAGTGACTCTGCATCACCAATAATTGGAGATTTGGATGAGTTGGCTGTTTTGACAGAACAGCGGCAGCGTATATACTACAGTACACCATATAAATGAGTGGACATTGTTAGTCCGCCTGATCCTAAACAACATGGCTGCCTCCAAGGCGGCGACAACTTTTTTCATCCTTACCCGGTGTTTTGTCAAAACAGCCAACTCGTGTACGGTACTGTACACACTGTCCCTGTTCTGGAAAAACGGGCAAATTGTCGAAATCTCCAATTATTGATGCTGGAGTGTGACAGGAAGTGACGTGGTTGGAGATTTCGGCGAGTTGTAGTTTTCGGCAGAACACCGGCTGCCAGTCCTTTTCCTGGCTGAAAGACAGGCAGCTTTTTCAACCCACTTCCTGTAAGCCCAGGCTGACAGACTCAGACTCATAGACATGTCCCCTTCTGGAGCGTTATCTTGCCGACCTGAGCTTACAACATTTCTGGACTGAGTAGCGCTGATATGTCATTGAGCGCTGCTCAGTCCAGGGGGAAGGACCATCCACCACTGCCACAAAAGAAGTCACCAGACTGGCCAGAAGGCTACAGAATTAAAAGCACCACAACACCATACAGCATTTAAAAATAAAAGTGGTGGTAGTGGAGAAGGCTTCATGGAAAGAAGAGGGAGGGTGAGGAGGAGGGGGGAATCAGCTGGGAGTTCAACTTTAAGTCCAATCCTAAAGACACGCTTGTATGATTTCCATTTGTGACCACACTGCCAATGGTATAGTTGCCAACTGACCTGGATTTTTAGGTAGAATAGCAATTTTGAAGATTTGCCTCTGGGAATGTTCTTGTTTTTCAGATTTAAAGGAAAATGGGTAATGTATGTAAGCCACCATTTACAATGCTAGCCTTGTGTTTTTTTATGTATTGAATACTCCGAGTCACTGACTTGGAATATGCATGTGGCAAGCAAAGTCAGAGCCAATACCCAACTCAGGCAAAAATATATTTTTGTAGTTTTGGATAGAGTGAAGTACAGTTGGAATCCCACCAGGTTTTACTTCTGCCCATGTCCCCATTTGGCACATTTTTCTTCACTTCTTTGACGTTGAAACAATTTCACCAAGCTCGGCATAAAAATATCCATGAAATGACCAATATCAGTATTTTGCATCCTTAAAGCACCAGAAAGATGAAAACAAATGAATGAAGTTATGCATTCAATAACAAATTTGACATATCAGGGGATCTACATTGAAAGATTTGCCCTCACCTACTATTCTGATGAAATCATGAAAATGTTATATTTCCCATGACTTCATGTCTTTGTGGTCACCAGGACAAATAGATAGGTCGAAACCAGTGATGTAAGTAACTGAGTTAAAATAAACTGAGTTACCTAACGCAGTTACTTTAGAGGGTAACTAGTAAACTAACTGAATACTTTTCCCCTCATGGTAACTCAGTTCCCATTACTTTGGCTTAGTTACCCCAATTACATCTACCGCCACTAGATGGCAGTAGTGTAATTCCGGTGTCCTGACGAAAAAGTTCCCCCGCCGGATAAGGACCCCCTGTACTGCGCAGGCGCAGTGCTTGCGCAGTACGAAGGACTACGGAGCTTCCGAAAATTGCCGAACCTAAACAGCTCTGAGTGAACACCGCGCAGGCGCAGTTAACATGTAATTGTATGAGGCGATATTGCACGCTCCCGATGCTCGTGCTACTCTGCAAGGGGCGTCTATCGTGTAACTAAGGGGCGGGTCTAGTATTACTGTAACCAAGGGGCGCATTTATTATTATTGTTATATATCGAGCTCTGCCCATTAATTTAACATTCGCCCTCTTCTGTAGCCATCCGCCCCTTACGCAATATAATAATAGACCCGCCTCTTGCCTACACGCTATAACAGATCTGCCCCTTGGTTAGAGTAATAATAGAGCAGCCCCTTGGTTACACAATATATAACAATAATAATAAATGCGCCCCTTGCTTACAGTAATACTAGACCTGCCCCTTAGTTACACGTATAGAATATTAAAAAAAAAAAGTCACAGTTACTTTGCTGAGTAACTAATTACTTTTCCAATGTAGTAACTGAGTTACTAACGCAATTACTTTTTGGGAAAAGTAATTTGTAACTTAACTAATTACTTTTTTAAAGTAAGATGACCAACACTGGTCGAAACACCTTAAAGGGGACACAGATGATAAAAACCCAGTATTTAGGGCTAGGTATGGTGCAGCCTATCATGTGTGTGGTTCTGCCCATCAACATGTGTTTTACTATTCGCCATATGCATTATCTGCTGTTTGGCGGTAATATGTCATGTTGTAAACCTACCTAATTTTTTTTAACCATGATTCAGCTCAATGCAATGTTTTTACCCTGATTTGAGTATATTTGTAACATTGTCTTTTTATTGGCCATCATGCAATAAACTTATAGACTCAATACCATGTTCTTTACTTTTATGTTTTTACTGCATTCAGTTATTGGCCTCATTTAAAGTCCCTTTGACCAATGTTCTCTCCTGCTCTGCCCATCATGTGTAGGACAATCTATTCTATTTCAATGGGCTCCCCTACCCATGAGAAACACAGGGAAACGAGTCTCTGACGGTTTGTAAAATCACGCAGCACTGAACCACATTGTGCTGCGGCCCCACGTTTGGCAAAAAGATGTCCCAAACGCTGCACACACCAGCATACCAAATCACCTTGCCCAAAGGGGTATGTCATGGCCTCCATGTCTAAACCCTAATCACATCTGGGACATGACCTGGACTGAAGCTGCTTTTAAACAAGAGACTGTTGGGCATGCTGGGGCAGGCTTTCCCTAGCAAGAATCCTCAGTGAGAGACACCAGATTGGATTCCAGGAGCGACACCTTTCATTTTATGAATGCGGGTTCAACATTTGGTTTGGCACGCGCATTAGCCAATGTGCAGAGGTGCCATTAAAAATGAATGGCACTCTTGCGCATCTGCTAAAGGGCAGCATTTTCCTGAGCATGTCAGGAAAATGTGAAATTTTGTGTGCATTCCTAACATGCATATATGTGAACCACGGCTAATACTTTCCTACGCTATCCAAAACCTTGAAAAAAAAAAAAAAGAAAAGAAAAGTGCAATTTCATCAATGGGGAAAACAAATAAATATGTTCTCAGTCCAAATAATTTTGGCTGAAATATTTACAAGACCTTAGTAAATATTTTCATATGAACACGTAGAATGGTCAAAAAAAAAAAATACTTAGTGCATACACTGTCACACTGACTGGTGTATGTAACTTGGGATCAAAGCATTCTGCACTTGTTCTCTTGCAGAAACCGGCCCGCACTTCCTAATTTATCTAAGTGACAGGAAATTTTCTCAGAGCTGGAAAATTTCAACTCGTCCTAGAAGAAAAAAAAAAAAAGGCCTCTCGCTTTCCTGAAAGGGTCCTTTTGTAAGTAAATCTTTTGGCGAGCTTTGACTCAGCTGAGCAACATGCCTGAAGCAGCATGGTATAATCTTTAAATCTGAATTGGTTTACCATTAACCCATTAGAAAACCAAAGTGAATAAAATAAAAAGTTCCCCTTTTCCCACAAAAAAAGAAACCCTATAAAAAAATAAAGTCATAAGGGGTCATTCACACCATAGGCAGTAATCTGCGCTTTTCCAAACTGATAAACTCCGGTCACATAGAAAATAATGTTTTTCTATTTGCCTTGTTCACACTACAATGTTGTATGCATGTGTGTTGCAGTGCACTACATTAAAAGTGCAGTCCATCTGCATTTTAACACAACGCAACTGAAAGTAAAGGTTACGGTATCATTAGCCTGCATGGCAAGACATGCATTTCAGTACATTGCTTGTTTTTTCAACTTTATTGAACTTTATTTGAAGTGTCGCTTCATTCGAGCCACTGCACAGCAGCACTGAGTTACCCATCAATTATAGTTGGTGTCTCTGGGATGAATAAATTCCTGGCTTCTTATCGGTCTAATGCCGCGTACACACGATCGGACTTTCCGACAACAAAACTGTCGATTTTTGTTTGAAGGATGTTGGCTCCAACTTGTCTTGCATACACACGGTCACACAAATGTTGGCCAATTACGAACGTAGTGACGTACAAGACGTACCATTCTCCATTACGAACGCTAGTTTCACAAGACCGAGTGCTACCGGCTCATACTTGATTCCGAGCATGCGTGAACTTTTGTGCGACGGACTTGCACACACGATCGGAAAGTCAGACAACAAAAATTTGTTGGCGGAAAATTTGAGAACCTGATAGCCAACATTTGTTGGCGGAAAGTCTGACAACAAATGTTCCATGGAGCATACACACAGTCAGACTTTCCGCCAACAAGCTCACATTCAACATTTGTTGTCTGAAAATCCGATCGTGTGTACGCGGCATTAGATTCTCAAGTAGGGTATTCTCCCACATTTCCCACTGCCAGTGAAGCCCATTAATCTAAATTCTAAAACTAAATGAAGACTCCAACAGATATCGGGAACCCTTGAACGACATCAGTTATTTGCTTTCTATGCTCTAACACCTACTCAGACTCCTGCAGAAACTTTGGAGTTTTACCCCAAAATGACAGGACTGTGTCACATGAGTTACTCCTATTTAAACTTGAGTGGGACAAGCTGTGCCTGCTCATTATACCTGAATAGTGTCTAAACACTCCCTGAGCTACTGAAGCAATTTTGAAATACAGAGACTTGGTCTCAACTGCATCCATAGCCCAGCCATTGTTGTACCCACAGTCTAAACTCTGCTACGCCCCATTTTGGTCTTCGCTGCATCGGTAGCCCAGCCATTGCTGACCCATAGCCTATAATACTCTGCTACACCTCATCCTAGTGTCTGTTGCATTGGTAGCCCAGCCACTGCTGCGCCCACAGCTTAAGCCTCCATTGAACCGCAGCCTGGTCTCCATCTTATTCCCAGCCACTGCTGCCCCCCCAGTGGTCTCTTATGCACCCAAAGCCCAGCCACTGCTACATGGTCTACACCTACGGTGCATGTTTTGAGATCTAGTTTTATGTTTTGGAATTAAGAAATAAAATGTTTTTATTAACAGCGGGTAAAATAAGTATTGAACAAGTCACCATTTTTCTAGGTAAATATATTCCTAAAAGGTGCTATTGACATGACATTTTCACCACCTCGGTAACAACCCATGCAATCCATACATACAAAGAAACCAAAACAATTAAAGTTCAGAAATTAAGTTGTATGCAAAAAAAATGGAATGACACAGGGAAAAAGAATTGAACACATGAAGAAATGGAGGTGCAAAAAAGGCATAGAAAGCCAAGACACCAGAAATCTATCAGTAATTAGAAATCAATCCGGTCCCTTGTCAGTGCAAATATCAGCTGGTTCAGTCTCAACTGATGGCCTATAAAAAGGTGTCTCATTACCAAGGCATCACAAAAGAAACATCTCATGATGGGTAAATGCAGAGAACTCTCTCAAGATCTTTGCAACCTTATTGTTGCAAAACATACTGATGGCATTGGTTACAGAAGCATTTCTAAAACTTCTAAAATGTTCCCGTGAGCACTGTTGGGGCCATACTCGGAGGTGGAAAGAACATAATTTCACCATAAACCAGCCACACAGGTGCTCCTTGCAGGATTTCTGACAGAGGAGTGATAAATTATCAGAAGGGTTGTCCAAGAGCCAAGGACCACTTGTGGAGAGCTTCAGAAAGACCTGGAATTAGCAGGTACAATTGTTTCAAATGAGAAAACCAAAAAGCTGCGCTTAACCAATGAAATGTAAAAGAATGGTGAAATGTACTGAGCAACACAATGAAGATTCAGATTAATTCACCAATCTGCCAAACATATAAATGTGAAAAGAGTGGTTAACCACTACAATACTGTGCACTTTCGCCCCCTTCCTTCCCAGACCAATTTTCAGCTTTCAGCGCTCTCACACTTTCAATGACAATTGCGCGGTCATGCAATGCTGTACCCAAATTAATTTTTTATCATTTTGTTCGCACAAATAGAGCTTTAGTTTGGTGGTATTTATTTGCGACTCCGTTTTTTATTTTTTGCGATATAAGCGAAAACATAGCGGAAATTTTGAAAATTTTATCCTTTCTTTTTTAAAAGAAATCCAATAAAATCAAATTTTGTCGTAAATTTAAGCCAAAATGTATTCTGCTACATGTTTTTTGTAAAGAAAAATTCCGTTAAGTGTATAATAATTGGTTCGCGTGATCACGGACATATGTACGCAAATGATCATGTACATGTGTGCAGGTGATCACGGACATATGTGTGCAGATAATCATTGGCACATGTTATTTTACTGGGACATATGTGAGGGACATGTGTTTTTATTATTTGGGGACATGTGTGTTTTGGGGACATGTGTTTTGGGGACATGTGTGGGGACATGTGTGTTTTACTGTGGGGACATGTGTGTTTTACTGTGGGGACATGTGTGTTTTACTGTGGGGACACTACACTGGTGATCAGTGAGTAAAAAGCTGTAAAAAAAAAAACAGCTAATACTCACTGATCACCAGCCGGCTGCAGCGATCCGCTCTCCTCGCCTCACCGATGACTTCCGTGTGAGGAGAGGAGATCCGATTGCCTAGCAACCGGCTGTTTGCTTACATCACATGACGGCTGTGATTCGACACGGCCGTCATGTGATCAGGAGGGCCAATCACAGAGCCCTCCTGCCGATCCGAGATGCACCGTGTCCGGGTGACACGAGCGCATCGGGATCGCGCCGCTGTGCGCGCGCGATCCCGCTACTTCTGAAGGATGTTCCGGAACGTCCTATCAGAAGTAGAAGGCTCCCACCCGGCCGTATATGTACAGTGGCCGGGTGGGAAGTAGTTAAATATCTCTCAGTGATGAAGTTCAATTATTAAAGTCACCATAAAATACATTTAAAGATACAAAATACTTAAAGTGATAACTGTGAGTAAAGTATATAAACATATATTGCACTAATTAAAGTCCAGTGGTTGGTAAAATCAATACAAAACACCTGTGCAATGTAATAAATAACTCAATCAAAAATATAAGTCCATCGATCCAAGGTTGGAAATTTAGAGCTGTGTAGAACGTCTAAGCCGCCGCCAAAATGAGTGAAATTACTGCTTACCAAAAGGCTATGATCCCCGTCACAGAGGAACATAGAAGGCATATGACAGGATTGCTGTATAGGAACCTCAGATGGTACTGCAGTCTTAGGACCCCAACTTTAATGCAGGCTGGATATTCCTCCCAAAATTCAAAAACTCTGTCACACACCAGAGACTTTTTATTCTCAGCTCGAATGGACGCACAACGCCTTCCAGGGAAAAGTAATAGAATTGTTTCAAAGAAAATAATAAGTAAAATAAGTAATGCACTCAACTGCCATGGTCTGTGTGCGCGCTCAGCAGGCAAAACTTTGCTGAAGAAAAAGCATGTTGAAGCTTGTTTAAAGTTTGTTTAGACATTTAGACAAGCCTGTGACATACTGGGAGAATATAGTCTGGTGAGATGGAACCAAAATTTAACTCTTGATGTCATAATACACACCATGTTTGGAGGTCAAATGGCACTGCACATCACCCCAAGCACACCATGCCAACAGTGAAGTTTGCAGGTGGGAACATCATGATGTGAGGCTGTTTTTCAGCATACGGTACTGGCAAACTTCATGTTCTTGAAGGATGAATGGAGAAATGTGCCAAGACATTGTTGATAAAAATCTGCTGCCATCGACCAGGATGATGAAGATAAAACAGGGGTGGACATGTCAGCAAGACAATGATCCCAAAGAAACTCTCACCTGGTTTCAAAGAAAGAAAATAAAGCCGCTAGAATGGTCCAGCCAATCACCTTATTTACGAGTGATGCGTTCAAAAATGTGCGCGATTGCAGGCAAAATGTGTGCAAATGACCATTTACATATTGTGCAAAAGAAAAAAACACGAGAATAATTTTTTACCCGTGCACGCAATTTGTGCGAAAAATGCGCAACCGCATATGCACGCAAATAGATGCAAAAAAAGGTCTGAAAAAGTAAATGCTCAAAACAGGAGTATCGTGTGCAAGAGGACTTACACTTGTGTAACTACAAATTGTATGCATTTTTCTAATTCATTTTGATACTTTTTTTCATGTGCTCCCAATGAAGTCTATGAGTCAACAATATGTTGCAGCAAAAGAAAGAAGCACTTGCGTTTTTTTCCCACGATGCACAGAGACACGTTGCATAGATTTAAAACAGCCCTACAGATAATAATAGGATTGCTCCAGTCATGTATTGTGGTGCAATAGCACAGGCGTTATAGGGGCAGTTGCCACCTAGCTGGGACAAATACTGCAATAAAAAAAAAAAAAAAAAACCTTCATACTCCAGAATCTTTGAAAATGTCATTGCTGACCCCTCCTTCACAAAACGCTAGTTTCCTGGCTGCCATCATAAACCCTTTTACTTCAATAGTTGAGCCTGGTTTTCCAGATTTGCCAAGTGTCGGTGACAACATTCAGGATACTTTGATTTTTTGAAGGGGGTCAGCAATGGAAGCCCCGTGTTTCTTTAAAAGCGAAGAAACTTACGGCTCAGCCCTAAGGCTGGAAATTGCTGCTGCTTTCCCCCAGGTTTCACAACCGTGTCGCTCTTCCTTCTTCGCAACGGCTTCCATATGACAAAAAAGGATTTGAGAAACCCTGAAATATCCCAGCGCTGTACAGTAAAATGTTTTTTTTTTTCTTCTTGTTTTGCTGATTTTGACTTATTTCTAAACTTCACTTCCTGTTAACAGTCTGAATGCTGTGAAATGCCCTCTGCGATTGTTAATAAATTGAAAAGGGCTCGGTGGGAGCTCTTATGTTATACAAGTGAATAAATCGTCATAGTACAATATAGCCTTGAGATTGTGAAAGTGTGCTGCTGTAGTACAACCTATACTCTTGGCAATATGGATAACCTATTAGATAAATTGATTTATAGTGCAAATATGGGCAAAAAAAAAAAGAAGAGCCATACATGCTGTAGTCTAATCGCTAGCTTTAACAGCAGTTATTTCTGCATTCCCCCTGTAAATATGTTTTATTACTGGATGATCTGGACCGTAAAGTCATTATTTTTTACTTTCATCATTTTTTTCCTTGCCAGAACTGTTCGTATGCTTTTTTTTAAATTCTCTTTAAGTATCCATATCAGGGGTTATTGTTTGGATGAGAGTAGAATAAAAGTTGAATTCCATTTGAATTTTTTTTTTTTTTGTAAAATGTTTCATGCGCAACACTCGCATTCAATCTAGAGGTTTTTCCCTGCAGTTTCTTTTTCAGCCACAAGATGCCCTCAGTCTTCTGTCCTGTGGGCTGAATCATGCCCAGCATCACTTAGCCTTTCCAGGTTGAGAACTCTATTGTGAACGCAGGGGCTGTCATGGCCCTGCCTCCTAAGGGGGCATCATGACCATGCCTTTTATTCACACTGTAATGGTGCAGAGAGGTGCTGATATCACCCTGTCGGTTTCTCTCTGCTCACTAAGAATCACCCAGTCCGAAGAGGTGAGGAAGGAAGATCCTGCAAAGTCACATTACTGGCAGGAAGACTTCAGGAAAGTATATGACGATAAAGACGGGGGAACTTGCTATGTCCACTGGTCCAAATATTTTGGTGGAGGGGGGGGATTATGGTGTGGGAATGTTTTTCAGGGTTTGGGATTGGCCCCTTAGTTCCAGTGGAGGGAACTCTTAAGGCGTCAGCATACCAAGACATTTTGGACAATTTCGTGCTCCCAACTTTGTGGGAACAGTTTTGGGGATGGCCCCTTCCTCTTCCAACATGACTGAACACCAGTGCACAAAGCACCTGATCCAACAGTCCCTGGTAGGAATTGAGTCCAATATATACTATATTGTTAAAAGCATTGGGACGCCTGCCTTTACACGCACATGAACTTTAATGGCGTCTTAGTCTGTAGGGTTCAATATTGAGTTGGCCCACCCTTTGTAGCTATAACCGCTTCAACACTTCTGGGAAGGCTGTCGATAAGGTTTAGAAGTGTGTCTATTGGAATGTTTGACAATACTTCCAGAAGCACATTTGTGAGGTCAGGCACCCAAAGATGTTCTAAACGGTTCCTACAAAGTTGGGAGCATGAAATTGTCCAAAATGTCTTGGTATGCTGATGCCTTAAAGTGGTTGTAAACCCTTACAAACCACTTTGACCTACAGGTAAGCCTAGATCAAGGCTTACCTGTAGGTCCAAGAAATATCTCCTAAACCTACATGGTTTAGGAGATATTTACAAAAAGACAGGCACCGATGTTTACGGCGCATGCAGCGGCTCCCGTGCACATGCGCGGGAGTGACGTCATCGCGGCTCCGGCGAATTACAGCGGGAGCAGCGAGACCCGGAAGTCACTCCGGGATTGATGGCGGCGGAGGAGGACGTGGACGAGGGTCGCTTCGTTCTCAGGTAAGTTATTCATAATGAGCTAGTATGCTATGCATACTAGCTCATTATGCCTTTGCCTTGCAGGTTGCATTTTTTTTTTTTTACATTTTTAGTGCCTTTACTTCCTCTTTAAGAGTCCCCTTCACTGGAACTAAGGGGCCAAGCCCAACCCCTGAAAAACAACCCCACACCATAATCCCCCTCCACCAAATGATTTGGGCCAGTGCACAAAGCAAGGTCCACAAAGACATGGATGAGCAAGTTTGGGATGGAGGAACTTGACTGGCCTGCACAGAGTCCTGACCTCAACCCAATGGAACACCTTTGAGATGAATTAGAGTGGAGACTGAGCCAGGCCTTCTCGTCCACATCAGCGCCTGACCTCATAAAATGCGCTTCTGGAAGAATGGTCTAACATTCCCATATACTCTCCTAAACCTTGTAGACAGCCTTCCTAGAAGAGTTGAAGCTGTTATAGCTGCAAAGGTTGGGCCAACTCAATATTGAACCCTATGAATCAAGACGCCAATAAAGTTCATGTGTCCCTCCATATGTGTCACGCTTCGGGTCTGGGAGACGGTACAGGCCAAGGTGGAGAAATCCAACAGCTGGTTCCCAAACACTCCGCTATGGGGGAACCCGAGACTGACGCATTTCCGGTCAATCCTGAACCCTGTGATATGGGCCCGATATGGCATCAAAACGCTGGAAGATATTATCTCTCCGGATGGCTTACGCACGTTTGATACTCTAAAAAGAGAACGCAACATGCCTAACCATATGTTCTTCAGATACTTACAACATAGATATGCCTATCGGACCCAATTCCCCCATTCTATTATATTGGAGGTTAGTGGCATCGAGCGCATTTTGGGTCTGTCAGACGAACTCAAACCTCTATCGGCTCTCTATTCCGAATTCACCGGACTAGACACCTCTAAGGTCTCCCAGCTGTTTTCGGTGTGGCAGGTGGACATACCTACGCTTGCCGACGATGATTGGGAAGAGGGTATCCAACAATACCTTCCCCTCATGGTCTCTGCGAGAGATAGATTCACCCAACTTAAGTTTTATACACAGGGCATACTAATCCCCAGAGTAGTTAGCCAGAATATACCCTGATAGGCCTTCAATCTGCCCTAAATGCACCTCGGAGGTGGGCTCCCTCTTTCTTGTTGTATGGTCCTGCTAGCAACTGCAAGTTTTTAGGAGAGGGGTGGTTAACGACATCAATTCCATAGGTGAACTACAAGTCCCATATGACTAGATACCACTACTACTGGGTATTGTTGACACACTGGAGGCCCCAATCAAAAAATTGTTTGTATCCTACACAGCTTTTTATGGCAGGAAAGAGGTCCTTCTAAAATGGAACAAGCCCTCCCCTCCGATGTTGCAGCAATGGAGAACCTTGGTGAATGGGGCGTTGCCCCTGTATAAACTTAGCTATATGGGACGCAACTGTCTGAAAAAATTTGATAAGGTCTGGGCGGTGTGGATTTGTGAGAGGCAGCTGACTCTGGAGTCTGGACCTGAGTAACATAGGATTTTGTTAAAGTGACCTCTAACTGTGCCCCCCTCCCCCCATTCTTCCTTTCTATACGATTTTCTGTATGGAACGGAGTAAACACTGATTTTTTATTAAGGACATTAATTCCTCTCTTAGCTTTTTAGCTCTACTTGCAGGCATTGGTCAATGCCCATTCTTCCCTATGTGACCTCTGTGAACTATTCTCAATCTCTAACGCATATACCGCTAACCTTGGCTTTGGCTTCTTCTTTATGTATTTGCCCATTTATGCTACCTTTGTGTAATGTCAAGAATGTACCACTCTTTTTTGTCCTTTGGAAAATAAACTTTTTTTTTTTTTAAACATAAAGGTGTCCCAATACTTTTGACAATATAGTGTAGTTGTATATAAAATGCACTATTTATCTTTCAAAAAAAGTGTTTCATCCAATTTCTAAATTGCTGCATTAGTAAATTTCAAAAGCCAGTATAAAAGAATTGTAGTGGTAAAAAAAGCACTTATGGGTTCAATTTGTTTTGTAGAATTCTGCTTTAAGGGGGAGTGGCAGGGGGTGTGTCCTATGCCTACATACTTTTGCTAATAGGTGTTCCTCGTTCCCATCTCAAAAAGTTGGCAGGTATGGGTTTATACATAGGACTCTGTATTCTTTTCTTTAGAATGCAATTTGCAGTTACGGTAAGTGACAAAATCAAGGACAGTTTTATTTATTAAAGTGCATTAACGTATAATATACCAGCCAAGCCTCGACAATTTTATCCCTCTGCCAGGACAGACAGTATGCACACCTAATTTATAACTGATAATGAGATCTGCCAGCACAGTACAGATAGGGTTAATTCCTGGAAACATCTTCCCAGCCTCCTGCATAACATTACATAGAACAGGGGCTCTAGGCGAGATTTTTCAGTAAAAAAAAAAAAAATTATATTTTAGGTTATGCTATAGGAAACATGTAACAAATATAAAGTAGGGGAGATCTCAAATTGGCTGCAGAAGTGGAAATACACTTTAAACAATGGCTGCATTGCTGTGATTGATTCCACAGCTTGTGTGTCGTTAAGAAAGGCCCTAGGTCAGCCTTCCCACAATCCTCCTGTGTGACCCACATGACAATTCTGGGAGCTGGGGGTCTGTCCCATTCATCTGTCAGAGTGAATTAGAAGAAGGAAGGCTGAAGAAGGAAAAATAAGACTCCTTTTAATGTGGCGTCTTCGTGAGCTCAGTGTGAGAAGCACACAGCTAAAGCAGTCATAAGTTCTGGGGGCACAAAGCGACCAGCCAGGCGGGAGGGGGCACCGCAAAAAGTGCACTTCAATCTTCTTTATTAAAGCTTCAAAAAGGACATTAAGATGGCAGATCTAAGCAGAGATGACCCCGGCTTTTATCATTTAGCCAGAGATAAAAAATCAATATATGTGAATTAACGTCAGAAGGAATTATCTCTGGAGAGGCAGTCAATGATCTCAGAATCGCAGAAGATCAGAAAAATGATTCACTTCTACAGATTTCTATAAGTCCCTCCAAGTGTACTTAAAGGGAAAGTACAGTGTCTATCTTTTGAGTCATTGTTACACAGTTTACATCAGTTTTTCTTTTTGATAGCTGAACTCCAGATAGATATAAAGACACAAATTACTGCAATCAGTATGTCATCAACTGTATTTTATAAATACAAGTACCTGAATTTGACCTGGTGTCAGCCTTGTGCAGCCCCTGTACAGCAGAGCTCAGTCTGAGGGAGGAAGAAGCAGCACAAGGAACATGTGAGTTCAAATGCTGACAAGAACCACACTATGAGGAAGAGAGAGGAGAATGACAGAGATGAGTTTATCATTGTGCTGCTTCTCCTTTCACTGTCCAGTCACAGGCTGGGGCGGGTCCAGGATGATAAATGATGCGGACCATCAGACTGAGGACATCTAGCAGAAGGTACTGTAGGAAAAATTTCTGGATTAAAGCTGAATATTGCCACAAAAGCTGGTTGTATTATTTTATTATTAAATGGGCTATCCAATTATTTTATTTTTGGATGGATAGATCTTCCAATGGGGAAACTTGTTCGGGTACCAACAGTCTAGGACGTGATTTCTCCTCACTTTGGAGAGGTTTCCACTTCACTTCCCATTGTGGCTACAGGACAGGAAGTGAAGTAAAATCTCGCTGGAGGCAGAGGGACCTCTGATCATCACTGTACTGCTTCTTCTTTCACTGTCCAGTAAGGATGAGCTCAGACGTGTTCGCATGCTCCACGTGCAGAGCCCACCAGGAAGTCGGCGCAGCGCTGCGCTAATCACAGGCAGTGAGACATTGCCCGATGCGCGGCTGCAGAGATCGGGCAATGTCTCACTGCTTGTGATTAGCGCAGCGCTGTGCCGACTTCCTGACGGGCTCTGCATGTGGAGCATGCAAACACGCCTGAGCTCATCCCTACTGTCCAGGATAATGAAATGGGTGGAATGATATTGGCCACCAGACTGAGGACATCTAGTGGCAGACAAAAGCACTGCTGGGGAAACCTATGGATTTAAGCAGATTTTGTTTCTGGATTTTAATGGTCTATTTATTTTGTTATTTTTGGCCAAAGTCATGCTTTAATTTATTTTTATTTATTATTTTTTTTTAATTTTTTTTATAGGTTTGCATTTCTGTATGAGGTTATTATATTAAAAATGAAGATTTGTACATTGCAAGAGGAGCTCCCAGTGGTTTGGTGCAGTAAAATGTGTCTTTCGCAGCAACTGTCGACATACGACATTAGTCAGGACAGAGGTATAAAAAGGTGAAATTGGGATTTAAGCCTGAAGTAATTGCTGTAGTGCCACCATCTCAGTTTTGTGAGAACAAAAGCAGGTAAGCAGGGCTGTCTTAATGCATGGACAGACCTTAGGTGCACCCCATGATAATCTTGCATTACATCATACTTGCCAACTGTCCCAGATTTGCTGGGACAGTCATACTTTTTATTAAGCTGTCCTGGGGGTGCTGCGGGGACCCTCCTCCATTTTTCGGTGGTTTTCGGCGTATTACATCCCTAACGAGTTCGTAACTCGGGGACCCCCTGTACTGTCCCCTTCTGACCCCCTGTACTGTGCCCTTCTGCCTTCTCCCCTGTGCTGTGCCCTTTGTGTTGATTAGTCTTTGACTTATGGCATGTTTAATTGTTTAAAATCGATTTTATTGAACATACTAAAAAAATATAGGTTTAATTCTATCAACTATTTTTACTTTAATTCTTGAAGGTAGGTGCGCAAATTGGGGCAGGCTGACAACGGCCCCACTGCAATTTCTTTGCCCAGGGGCCCATGATGCTATAAGAGGCCCTGCAGGTAAGAACTTATAATGCTGTTACATCTGCAGTTATCATACAAGTTCTTGAACTACTTTTGTATTGATTAATTTGAGTCAATGATGAGGTTTAGAAGGGAAAAATAAATCAATTAGCCTTAGATTTATACAATAGGTGCATTAAGCTTCAAGTTAAGACTACTACAAAGCCGTATTTACCAGTTGTAAATGTAAAAAAAGTGACACAGGAGGCAAAAACACTGGTTTCCTGCGGCAAATATTTTACCACACAAATGTTTAATAGAAAGTATTAAAATTTTCAGAAAAGCGGAGGAAAAGCCCTAGAGAAAAGTGTATAAAAATCTGGCGCCTTAGCATCATGACCCCTTCCCTACAAGCATATTTTCCTCATTTATATAGCAGATCATGCACTAATTAAACATCCTGAAATAACCGCCAGTGTCATTAAGCACAGAGAACAACTAAAAGAAAATGTGCAACACATCAACCAGTTTATAAACTATAGAATTAGGACATGTGATCTTCATGGGATAATCCCAACTGTAATGCTGCCACCTGCTGGTAGGAAGTGAGAATTGCTCATATTAAAAAAGTGTATCTAAAGTCAAGAACAAACGTTTAAAGTGGTTGTAACTTGTAAACCCTAAAAAAAATAAAAAAAAAAAAAAAAAACTCCAAGCCTGCATAGCATACTAGCTCATCATGAATTACTTACCCGAGATCGAAGCCCCCGCAGCGGTCCTCGTTCACTGCTCCGGCTGACATCAATCCCGGGGGTTACTTCCGGGTATCAGGGCTCCGGCGCTGTGATTGGCCGGAGCCACGATGTCATCAATCCTGCGCATGTGCATGGAAGCCGCCGATGACAGCACAGTCGAACTGAATCAACAGAACGTACGTGCCATTGCTTCAGTTTGCTTAAGTGCGCATATGCCGATGACGTCAGCGCATGCAATTACAGGGGATAGCTCCTAAACCGTGCAGGTTTAGGAGCTATCCAGTGTAGCTACAGGTTAGCCTAATTATAGGCTTTCCTGTAGTAAAAAGTGGTTGTAAAGGGTTTACAACCACTTTAAAGGCTGTATGAGTAAAGTAGTGGTGCAATCCTGCCTGTATGATCCACACTGACAGTGAACTGTGGTTATTCCCACATATTTACCAACACTATCCAGTGAACATTTTAAAATGTATAAAGTTTTTCTGTAACTCTTAACCTTAAGTCTATGCCTTTTAAAATCCCGATTTAGGGTCCAGCACACTAGTCTATGTCACTAGAGATGTGGGCATCTTCTCCTATTTCCTGTAATAGCAATTTGTTTATAAAAAAAAAGGGTTATTGGAAGATCTCTGCCAGGATCAACAAGTATTTTTTGGCACTCATCGAGTACATACTGCATACTACTGTGTTTCCCCGAAAAGAAGCCCGGGTCTTATATTATTTTGGCAACAAGAGACACAGTAGGGCTTATTTTTGGGGTAGGTCTTATGTAATGTGCTGTCTTCTCTCCCTCCCTCCCTCCCAATCAGGAATCCCCAGTGTGAACCGAGAAGTGGTTGTAAAATCCTATAATCCACTCTATTACAGTATTACATATGGTAAAATGGGTGCGTTTCTGCAATATAATTGTACCGAATACCTTAGTTACAGCGCTTCCGTGACCCACCGGAGCTCTCGTTCCCACTCTGAGCACTTCAGAGGGAGGGGCCAAGATCCCGTCGCTGACAGCTGGGAGGAGGAGGAGAGCAGCGGGAGGTCAGTTGAGCACACTGCATCGCCATATCGAAGGTATTTGTCACAATTATATTGCAGAAACGCACACATTGTACATTGCAATACTGCAATAGGTCAAGTATAGGGTTTTACAACCACTTTAAATTAGAGCTTATTTTTGGGGTACGGCTTATATTGCAGGCCTCCTGAAAAAAAAAATCACAGTAGGTGTTATTTTTAAAAGGTAGTTGTTATTTTTGGGGAAACACTGAACATTATGACAGATCTAACTTTAAACTAGAACACTTCAGTCAGAGCCAGATTTAAACCTGGGGGGCTTCAGGTTCGGGGGGGCTCTTTATTCACAGAGTTGGTGTACATTCTCAATGAGAGTCCACATTTTTAAAATGCATGACACAACTGGTGTTCATTTTGGCAGCAAATTTCGATTTAGTTTTAGTCCCATTTTAGTCGACTAAATTCTCCAGTACATTTTAGTCTAATAAAATCCTTTTAGTCAACTAAAATCGAATGTGCACAGTACACAGCCCCCTAACCTCTGCACAATACGCAGGCCCACCACAGTACACAGTCCCCCCACAGTACACAGCCCCCAGCCCCCCCTCCACAGTACACAGCCCCCACAATACGCAGCCCCCCTTCACTCCCAGGAGACCCCCAGTCTCCTGGGACAGCTCTGGCAGCATACACAAGTTAAGAATAAATCACTGTCAGCCCTTTCTCATACACAGCTCCTCCTGTGTCACTCTCATTGTAAATCAAAGTCTCAAAATATACCTCCATAGCTTTGTTCTTGCATGGACCCGGTCACATGACTGCTCTCCGCTGACATTTCATGGATGGTCATGTGACCGCTCTCCTCCAATCTAAAGCAACACTCGGAGGAGGAGCGGAAGGAGGAGAGCGGCCAACATGAACGAAGCTATTGAGGTATTTAGAAACTTCAGCTTACAATGAGAGTGACACAGGAGGAGGAGCGGTGTAGAAGGGGCTGCAGTGATTTTTTTCCTAACTTTAGACTTTGCTAGCAGTGCCGTCCAAGGGCCAGGAGAGGCGGGGTGGCCGGCTTGACCACCCCCCAATGTGTGGCACCCAGGGCGGACTGCCCGATCCCCGCCCGTTGGTCAAAAACAAGTATCGGCGTATAACACGCACGGTTATACGCCGATAAATACAGTAGTTCATGAGGGTAAATGTCCCTCTTTGCTCACGTTTTCATTCCTCAACCAAAACGGATTTGATTTTCGTCAGTTCGTTTTTGTCACTGTTAAAAAGCCTCTGACGAAAAAGTTTTCGTTGACAAAATTAACACTGGACAAACGTCATTCTCAGGTCACACATGCCAGCACACACTCAGTCAAATGAAATTTTTGAAAAACGAGAGTCAAGAGTTTTACAGATGGCCAGCAAAATATTACTTTCCAAGATACATTTAATAAAAGAAAGAAAGTTTTTTTGCTACATTATATATTTTTTTACTTTTTTAATTTATATGTTTTTTATATTGTATCATACATTTTTTTTGTATAGAGGGGGCCCCTTCTGTCAGGGCAATTTCCGTACCAGCATTTTCATCTGCACCCGGTCTTCCTTCCGGGTTTGTGCTCTCCAGGCATTTGAATGGCCGGACTGAGAAGACATCACTCTGGCGCAAGCAAGTCACCATTGAGGCATGGCATTCTCTGCATAAATGGTACACTGAGTGTGCCATAAATGCAGAGTGTACTGCACATGTTGATGAGGTCACTGGCAGGAGATGTCACTATCTCCTAAACAGCTCAGGTTTAGGAGATTTTCACAGTATTTACAGGTAAGGCTTATTATAAGCTTACCTGTAGGGAAAGGTTTACAGTTAGGATTTAATAGCACTTTTCACAGTGCATATAGGTTAATAAGCCACATTAGAAAATATGGTATCTACTTTAAATGCATTTTCTTGTAGTAAAATGTCTCTTTTTACTGGAGCAACAATGACAAGTGTGAATATGTCCTTAAAACATGTTGTTATCTGACCTGCAAATATTTGAAGCCTATTCACACACATGAATTTTACTGCATGTAAATGTATTTCAAGGCACCTATAGCCCATTTGATAGAGGCACTTTTCTGTTTTTCCAAAGTGCAATATTTATTGTACAATGGCAAGTAACATATGAACACTCGCATCAAGGTAGGCCTGGAATAAGGAACCCACAGGAAACAGTCCACAACGCCTCTGTATATCCCCGGACCAGAGGCGTTGGACTGTTTCCCGTGGGTTCCTCTCCCCAGATGAGCCTACCATCCCTTACCTTGATGTGAGTGTTCATATGTTACTTGCCATTGCACAATAAATATTGCACTTCGAGGCGCTTTACGGTTTTTCTTTTCATATTACATCGCAGAGTTGGTTTCACAGAGAAAAGCCTTGCCCTCAGAGCTCATCTTCCACTCAAGATTCATCATCATCAAGACTTTGTATCCTTTTTTCCATGGACTTTTTATTTCCCTTATCTTTTGAACCCATTTCCTATTCAGTGCATGTCCTCTATATAATCATCCTATGAGCAAGCATTACCATTTGTTTCATAGCCATTTGACTGCTGTGTCTATGGACACCTAAAACTTAGAACAGAGATCAGCTAATCCTCTGGAAGAGGAAGAAGATCTGGTCAACAGAGTGTCTCCATTTTCCAAGTTTTTCATTACTTTGTCATTTCCAACAAATTAATTTTCATGGTACATGATGAATAAAACTTGAAGTCTAAATCATTCCTTTTTTGTCTAATCTAAGGTATTAAAGAAGTAATCGCCACAAGATAAATAAAAATAATGTTGAATCCTCTAGAGGATCAGGGGCGTGTGGCACTTGGTTCCATTCCGATCCATGTTGTGGTTTGTTAATAAAGCATTGTTTTTTCTGTTTATGTTGGCTTTAGCTCCACCCCAGGCTGAATTTATGGGCATTCCCATGTTGGAATTATAGCCAGCACTGAGCTCCTGCCCCCCCTCTCCGATTCCCAGGGTTGCTGAGGGAGCTAAATGGCAGGTGGTCAGATCACAGAGGTACCAACATCCACAGTGTCTGGTCAGTGGACTCAGTCAGCCCCAACACTGCTGCCTCCTCTCACATCCAACACCTCTACCCCAGATCCCTCGTGCCAAGTTTCACATGCTGCACCATCAAACCCTGGTCATTGCACGCCCAACAGTGGTGGATCGATTAGCTCTGTGTGATCTATCTACCTGGCTGTGTGATCAATCAGCTGGCAGATCAATCACACAGCCCAATCAGCGTTGATCGATTTATCACGATTGCCTATTGCAAATGCAGTGACCAAGCACTTTGGATGTAGCTGCCACCACTGTTAATAGTGGCTCTGTCATTTGGCCAGCCACCTACTAAAAAGGAACTAAAGACTTTTCTCAACCTGCCCAGCAGTTCGACATGCAGATTAAAAAAACAAAAACAAAAAACACACCCCACAAGAAACCACCTGTCATTTGACACCAAGGCCGTTTCACTTCATACCAGCAATGCGGGGTTCACATATAAATCTTTTCTAGCTCACTGGTGTCATCCTCCACTTGATTTCTCCCAAATTCTCAGTGTCATATATAGGATTAGTTGCCACGTGCAGAAATGAAAGATAACCCAGCCACTGCACACCTCACCCGGCCCAAGTGACTAGAAGGTAAAAGCAGCCTCGGCGCCATTCATTCAGACCACAATTCCAAAGAGTTGTTGTCTGGATGAATCAAGCTTAGACTCCTTTTACCTGCTAACCACTGGGGCAGAGTCAGGTGTGCGGTGGTATCTCTTTAATTTTTGCAGTATGCTTTGGGTCTGGACGGACATTTCCCCAGCCTGTACACTCCGTAACCAGTGGCATCCAACTCATCGGACCTTAACAGCCTGAGTGGGGACCCTAAAGCATTTATCATGGGTCACATTACTTGCAAAGTGCCACTGTGCACACTGCTCTTTCTCTACTCACCACTCAGAGGTAACCACCCTCAAAGGACACTGATCTGGCCAGGCAAACCACATTTGGCAAAGGAGTCTGCAGGCAGGAGATCAGTGCTACTCAAGTTTCAAGCTTTTTCAGCAGCATAGGTTTCAGGTCCCGTTCTACCCCCCCCCCCCTCCCTCACTCCCACCCTGCTGAAGCACCCAAGGCAGCAGCTGCCTCTTCTGCTCAACATTTGGTTTGGGTCTGCTGTCATGCCCTTTCCTGAAACAGGCAAAGATAGGCAATAAAAACGACTGCCAGAAAAATCGAACCCATTCCCTGCTCCTCTATAAATGTGTTTTTAAACCCACACAGGGGCACAAATGGCAAAAACCTGACAGAGGTTTTATTTAAAACTGTTCCTCAGGCGATCCAAAATAAAATAAAAAGGTTGGGATGGAGTTGGGCCTTAAGACTAATTATTCAGATTCTTCCACTGTAGTCTGGTTTTCTTCATGTATATTGTTCGTTCTGTCTGACATTGTTATTAGTATCTAGAAAGTCAGGGAGGAGGAGGAGGAGATATATAAACATGGACTTTATCTCCTGATTAATAAATTACCCTGTGCGTTATCTATATCCCTCCTACACAACCTGACTAAGAAGTCTTGAAAAAGGTGGCTGGTTATATTGAGGAAACAAGGAATGGAAATCGAAATTTCAATGTAATCCAGAGAAAAGTGTCTGAATTCCTGGAAGGGAATTATGTAAGCTGAACTCTATGGCCCTCCGTTATAAAAGAGCTGTCAGACGCAGCGAAGCCTCACACAGCGGAGCCTCCCATTGCGCGGATTCGCCCAAGAAGAGACACCGACGCCTTGAAAGAAGATGCCGGACGAGAAGACCAGAGCAAGAAGAAGCGGATCGGAGGAAGAAGACGATGGAAGAAGATGGAAGAAGATGAAGAAACGAAGGATGAAGAAAGGAAGAAGGAAGACCAGAAGAAAGAAGATTTTAATAAAGGAATTGTCAAAGACCGTCTCCTGTCATTTTTACCATTTTTGTCACTTTTTTGGTGAAATGGTAGGGGTACTTTTGTACCCCCTTACCATTTCACACAGGGGGGGGGGCGGGATCTGGGGGTCCCCTTGTTAAAGGGGGCTTCCAGATTCCGATAAGCCCCCCGCCCGCAGACCCCCACAACCAATGGCCAGGGTTGTGGGGAAGAGGCCCTTGTCCCCATCAACATGAGGACATGGTGCTTTGAGGGGTCACAGACCCCCAAAGCACCCTCCCAATGTTGAGGGCATGTGGCCTGGTACGGTTCAGGAGGGGGGGCGCGCTCTCGTCCCCCCCTCTTTTCCTGCGGCCTGCCAGGTTGCGTGCTCGGATAAGGGTCTGGTATGGATTTTGAGGGGGACCCCACGCCATTTTTTTTTTTGACCAGGGTTCCCCTTAAAATCCATCCCAGACCTGAAGGGTCTGGTATGGATATTTAGGGGGACCCCCACGTCATTTTTTTTTAAATGTGAAGCAGGGTTTCCCTTAATATCCATAGCAGACCTGAAGGGCCTGGTAATTGAATTTGGGGGGACCCCCACGCTTTTTTTTTTTTTATCAATGACTTTCAATGAATGACTGTTCTCTGTGTTACGGGAGCCGGCAATTCATTAGCCGCGAGTGATTTTAAATAGCTTTTTTTCCTGCAAAAATTACACTTTGTGCAGGGACAGTTCTAAGCACGGGAAACATGCGCCCCTTCACAGGCATACTATAGACACCCCCCAGGTACGAAATTTAAAGGAATATTACACTTTTATTGTTTCACATTAAGCATTATTAAAATCACTGCTCCTGAAAAAAACGTCCGTTTTAAAAAAAAAAAAATTTGCATTGATACATGTCCCCTGGGGCAGGACCCAGGTCCCCAAACACTTTTTATGACAATAACTTGCATATAAGCCTTTAAAATTAGCACTTTTTATTTTGAACGTTCGAGTCCCATAGACTTGAATAGGGTTCTAAAGTTCACACGAGCTTTAGGTCTGTTCGCAGGTTCTGGTGCGAACCGAACAGGGGGGTGTTCGGCTCATCCCTACTGGTCACCACATTAGTGTAAATTGTCCCTCACTGTAAATTCTGCTTTAAAAAAAAAGGTATCTAAAGCCAATTTTCTGTTTTAACATTTTACAAAGGGTAGGGAACGGTTATAACATTTTATTAGAGAGATTTCTCTTCATTTCCTGTTCTGTAGACACACCACGTCATTGAATTTGATTGACAGCAGCGGGAGCCAATGGCTGCGCTGCTATCAATCTATCCAATCAGGACATGAGCTAGAGCTGGTGTGCTCGTTCCCAGACGGAAGATGACAGCTTTCAGGTAAGTAAAACTGGGGGGGGGGGGCTCACTTTACAATGCTGCCATCTATCAGTGGAGCTGAAGGGCATGTAGAGGGCCACAAAAAAACTTGGTTGATGTTTTGTACAATTTACTACCAATATAAAAAATACCCATGGGTAGTCTTACACAATGCATTACAACTGCTCTTTGTCACGGGGTCTGCAGAAGACTCCCTAGCACCATGAAAATGATTTTGAGAACAACGTTCAATCGTCCTTGATTCCACAAAGAAAGTAGGGCAATCCCTTTACTGGGCATGCAACAATTTAAAAACGTCATTTAACTGTGGACAGTCTGCCACGGCATTAGCAAATATATGCTGATTGTTTCAAAGAACTGCATCACCAGCAATCCTCTTTAAAGTGGTTGTAAAGGATGAAGGTTTTTGTTACCTCTATGCATGAGGGTAAAAAACCTGAGTGCACCCCCCCCCCCCCCCGGGTCCTGATCTTGATCCAGAGATGTGCACAAGAACAACTGTCCTCCCAGGATTCTCCCTCCTCTTTGGCTGAGACCAAGTAGTAGCTTGCTATGGGGAGGGGCCAGGAACACCAGCAGGGGACCCAAGAGGGGGATCTGGGCTGCTCTGTGTAAAATCATTGCACACAAGCAGGTAGGTAGAACAGGTTATTAAAAAAAAAAAAAACACACACACAACAACACACACACACACACCACCACCACCAACACACACAAGCATTTAATATCAATTTAAAAGCCAACCAACTTTACAAATTTTAAAAACATAAAAAAAAATAAAAAAAAAAATTTATAATTCATGCCAATTTTTTAAACAAAGGTAATGAATTCGTTCTCACAGCCAACATCATGAAGATTTAATTTATACTTTTCCGTGCATCTGATGAGATCGAAATTAATTACATTTGCTCACTCTGCCTTCCATAATCTTAAGATAAAATGCATCTGTTCACATTCTTTAACCAAATTGTTTCAAATAATACTAAAAAAAGGTTTTCTCCAATGAGAAACATTTATACCACACAGTACAGACTTTATACAGTACATTAAAGTGCAACTTTCAGTTTATATAAAATAAATACATTCCAGGTGCTTAAAGGAGAAGTATGGGTTTGGGTTTTTTCTCTAGTCATACTTACCTAGGTGGATGCTGCATCTGTCCCCCGGCGCCTCTTCACTGAGAACCGAGCGATCGAACATATATCTGTAACTATCTGTATGGTTGAAATGGCATTGTGCAGAGATCGCATGTGATTTGCACTGCAGTGCGGTTTGAATCACATCTGATTTTGGACATCGCAGCAGTGTGAACCGGCCCTTAATGTACATATAGACAGTTAACAGAGTTTGGGAGCTGCTGCGTTAAGGTGAGGTTAAACCTCCCTTCCTGAACACGGAAGAATCTCGTTTAGGATAGGTACATTTTGACCGCTGACCGCATTTTGCATTTTTCCGTGGCTGTGCTCAGGGTAGGCTAGTGTACATGTAGCCTAAAGCTGGTCAAACGCAATCTGGTTGTGTAACCTTAAGCTGGCCATAGATATAACATCGGCCAGCTCAGCAAGGACTGGCCGAATTTTGCTCCATCTACGGCTGTTCCTGCACAGGAGAAGTCGATCTAACAAATCGATTTCTCTCGAACTGGAACGTTGGAAAATTTTCTTTCGATCAGCGCATGCAGGCAATCGGCTGCACTGCTATTTAATGTATTCTGACAGCAGAGAAGTCCTCACTATCACAATACAATAGCACAGCAGGAAGATTTCCCCATCCACCTTAATCACACGGAAGGGGGAATCTGGTTTGTCTTTTTTTTTGGTCCACTGGCTGATCAAAAAAACAAAAAACAGAAACAATCAGCATGGCTAGCTTTAGATTTACACACCACAATAGTATTCTGTAAACATTCCCATCTGGATTAAAATGCAACAGTTCAAGCAAGTCTGCATACATATTTTTAAGTCAATAATCAGAATGTACTATGTATGGTCAGCTTTCACATATCGGATCTATGGGAAAGGGCATCCAAAGTCTGCATTCCATTAGACTGTTCAGGTTTCCAGTGCAATATGTCAAAGGGAAAGGATGAATCTGATTAGATGAGAAGGGTGACAACAGCAGTTCCTCCTCTAAACAATTTATATACATGCGCCCCCTTGAGGATTTTTCTTACAGGCACGGAGGCGTTTGTGAGCCAACATTTTTTTTTAGCTTTGTAGGGATGTATGAGAACCTCTGCCATGTTTTTACTGCTCTCTTGGGCTTTATTTTTCCCCTCACTACCTATCCCTCCGACACCAATTTCACCAGAAATCTGTAAGAGCAACAAGCAAATCTTTTTTTTTTAGGTTTATATGCAATCTTCGCAATGCCTGAATGTGCCACTTTTGTATTTCCTGACATTTACTAATATAAAGGATTGAAAAAGAAAAATGCTTACTTTAAGAGTAGGGGGAGGCTAGAACCCCTGACAAATTGTATTGCCATCTGTGTCCCTGGTACAGATTCCCCCCTCATTTCCTGTGTCACTGGGAAAGCACATAAAAGGAAAATCACTCTAACGGAGCCTGGGGTAGAAGTAAACTCAACGCGGATGTACATTTTAAACAAGGGGCTTTTTTCAAATATGTGTGCATATATTTGGGAGAAAATGAGAGTAAAATGCACTTGAGAAAAGATAAAAATGCACCTCGGGTAACATCTGATTTTATAATGTATGGGCAGCACAGTGGTGTAGTGGTTAACACTTTCACCGAGCAGCAAAAAGGGTCGCTGGTTTGAATCCCGACCATGACACCATCTGCCTGGAGTCTGTATGTTCTCCTGTGCCTGCGTGGGTTTCCTCTGGGTACTCTGGTTTCCTCCCACACTACAAAGACATGCTGGTAGGTTAATCAGATCCTGTCTAAAAATTGGCCCTAGTATGTATGAATGTGCGTTAGGGACTGATTTGAATGCACAATGTATATGTAAAGCGCTGCTTAAAAATTTACAGTGCTATACAAGTACCTGCAATAAATAATGTGGTAATGTCATATACAGAGAAACTCTGCAATACAGTGATCAATACCCCAACTTTGTTTAGACTAAAAGCCAAAATCAAATCACCTGGTTTCTCACAACGACAGGACTGGCCACCTTGGCACTGTGTACATGGCTCCTTCAGGGACAAGACGTCATCTGGGTTCTTCCATTGGAATTCTGAGCATGGCATATGGTCATCTCCCTCCATGACACAACCTGAACTGACCCAATCAGCCTCATTACTGCGACAGTACGGAGAAGTGTGCAACGCAGGACACTGCTCTCTGCAAATCTTCCAGCACAGGCCACACCTGCCGTCCTGCTTGGGAACACCCAAGGAGGGACCAGAGAGCCAAAATATTAATCATATCCCAGAATAATAAGGGAACACTTTTATATGAGGTATGCCTGTGACCTTGGGCAAGGTTAGGGCAGAACTGTTTAAACAGTTCACATCCGTACACCCTTTCCAGTCCAGAACAAGCTTGACAATTCTGATATGGGCCTACTGATTCAGCAAAAACATTGTTACTACTTAAAAAGGAGAAAAGTTCTGCTGAGCTTTTTAGGCTGGGCTTCTCCTATGGGTCACAGGAGTGCAATGCGTTTTGCACTCCTGTGACCCGTTTTATTTTTATCTTCATGCATTCTATGCATGAAGATAAAAAAAACCTGTGTGCAGCAGCCCCCTTGACCCCCCCCCCCCAATACTTACCAGAGCCCCCTCTCTGTCTAGAGAGGTCTACAAGTGTCTCGGCCATCCAGGAGTCACCCTCCTGAATAACAGCTACAGCTTTCGACAGCTAACACTACTGGCTTTTTTTTTTCAGAATGTCCAGTGTGCATGAGGCCTTAAGCAGTTTTTTCAGCTGTAAAAGTTTTTTTTTTTTTTTTAGGGTAGCCCTCCACTTTAAAAATGTTGAAAAAAAAAGCAGCTATTCTGCGTTTATCAGCATTTTTGAGCCATAAGATGTTGTGGGAGTATAGTTTTACTAAAAAAAAAAATTATAAAAAAAAAATTGCTACAGCAAAAAAAAAAAAAAAAATGCTGAAAAACGCTACTGCAAAAAATAAAATAAAAAAAGGAATGGACTGATGTATTCATAACGTGTATAAATGGAGACTTCTATTCACCTAGAATTCAGCTATAAGTGTTCAGTGCTAACTAAGGGTAATAGTTAAAGTTTGGTTTACTGTTGAAATATGCTTTAGGTATTCACCTAGAATTCAGCTATAAGGTATCCCAGAAACATTTTTATTTGGGATGGTGCCAGAGAAGATTTTTCTCTGTTCACTATCCAACCCAAGGTCTCCAGGGTAGATCACTCTGTCTACATCTACTTCTACCTGTTCTTGAGACTGTCCGTATACCAGTAGATCGTCTAGATAAGGTATAAGGGACACCCCCTGAAGGTGTAGATAAGCTACTACCTCCGTGTCCGTAAGGACAGCGAACCTTAGCAGGGACTGTTGAAATATGCTTTAGGTGCTGGGGTGCCAAATTGTGGCCCTCCAGCTGTTGCTAAACTACAAGTCCCATCATGCCTCTGCCTTTTGGAAGCATTAACTGTCAGCCCTGCAATGCCTCATGGAATTTGTACTTCTGGAACAGCTCGTAGGGTTAGGAAAGAATAAAGGATTTTGGAGTGGTAGGTGTAAAGGTCAGCCTAGGGGTCTGGTCAAGGTTGAAGGTATGGAGAAGTACTTTTTAAGCGTGCTGGTGTTGCTGAAAGCCCTACATTGAAAACTGCTCTGCACCTGCCAGGCTCTTCATGCCAAGACCCAATTTACAGGCACCTGGGGGGTTAACACTGTAAAATAGATATACTGCTACGAACACATATGACTAATCCAACCAACCTACTAATTAGATATATAATAATAGCCAATTGCCTAAAATAACCGCTCATCAAGATGTAGAAAGAATGCTTCCACCCAAACCACCAATATATAAATGTGAAGGTCCACTGTTCTCACATTTAGGACTCCAGCCCTGAGAAAGGACATGCAGCCATCACTGGAGCAAGAGCATGTACACAGGAAGTGGCTGCAACGAGTCGGGTCCCAAACAAAATGCTTCAGTTATTTACAGAACGCTCTGGGCCTATTTTTTCACTAAATTTTTATCACCCGTCTATCAAGCTGAGAATAACCCTGTAAATCGATTTTTCAGATATTTTACAACAATTTCATCCACTATTAAAATTGATGCCAAGCCAAGAATCACTAAATTACTACAATGTTTTTACAGCATCTTTGCCTTCAACATTTTTATTTTATTTCTTAAAGCAGACCTTGCAGTAAAAGCAAAGTTGTCCTAAAGGAGAATTCCAGACAAATATAAGATAAAAATGAAGCGTTCCTATGGAGACAAAAAAAAAAAAAAAAAAAAAACAGCTTCAATCCAGAGCTTTCCCTGCAGTACTTTTGCTGCCCCTAGATGTCATCAGACAGATGGCCAGCATCATACAACCCACTTCTTACACCCCAGCCTGTGACTGGACAGTGAAAGGAGAAGCAGTACAATGAGGAGCTCAACTGTCACTCTGCCCTCTCCTTATGCCCAGTGGTCGTCAAACTGCAGCTTTTTGATTGCCTTTATCCAGCCCTTGGGGCACCATTTCATCCCACTGATATGAGATACTATTCTGTCCTCCGACACCAAAAATTCCTGCCACGGACCTCAAAAATGGGACGCCATTTCTCCCACTGACAGCAACAATGGGGTGATATTCCGGTTTACTCCCACTAAATGCCAGAAAAAAATTCTATTCCCGCTGGCCACAGTCCGGCTTAAAGTCTGAAGGACTGTAAACTGGCCTTTTGTTTACAAAGTTTAGAGACCCCTGAATTAACTGATTACGTTCCTTGTGTTGCTTCTTCCTCTCACACTCCAGCCCTGCTGTATAGGGACTTCAAGAGGCCAATACCAGGTCACATCCCGATACATACACTGCTTACATATAAAAAAAAATAAAGCAGATATTAGACAAATATTTTTTTTAAGTTTAGTCTTAAAGCGTTTGTTACCTCAATACTTATTCCTGATATGTGTCTGCTGTACCATGTACTCGTATCAGAAATTATCCTGTTCTCTTTGTTTTGCTTCCTTTATGTGAAATCCCTGGTGTTCTTGCTAATCCCCTTGCTTTCTTATAAAAAATAAAAAAATAAATTTAAAAAAAAAAACTGACCACACTAAGCAGGAGAGCACATCGTGGTCAGTTCTCTAGCTGTGCTGGGAATTTAGCCTGCTCTTCTCCACTGATTAGACTTGTCCCGACATGCCCCCGCTGCACAGCTGTTCAATGGCAAGCTCTGTGTGCTGCTGCGTCTTCTCCCCTAACTCTTTAGCAGCTGAGAACAGAGGAAATGTGATAATGTATATAAAAAATAAAATAAAAAGTATTTATATACATTTTTTTTTTAAGCTCTGTACAAAAAGCTTTTTGAATTTAATTTCCATTTTAAACTGAATGGGTTGGTTTACAAGGTGATCATTTACAATCAATGTAATATAATGGTGCCTCTCTCCTAGTAAAATATATTTAAAAAATAGCAGCATAGATGTGGAAAAAAAAAAAAAACACCTGAGGGAATAAAGTTATTAATACTTACGTCTCCCCAGCTTCTGTACTGCAGGGGGTGATATCATCACCCTATTGATGAGATCCTAGGGAACGCTGATTTTTTGAAATCTCACGAGATGACACCCTGGTGCAGTGGAAGAGCGTCTCCTTTCCCCAGGATCTCATTGGAGGGATTGTGATGTCACCTTCGCCCAAGCGGTGCAGGTGGGAGCAAGGGTATGGCCAGTATATTTGAATAATTTTTCCTTATATGTGTTTTTCTTTTTTTTTTACACTCATGCTGGTTTACAATGAGTGAGAGGGCCCGGATGTATTACACAAACCATATTTTTTTTACCATCCTTTTAACATTTTACTATTTACTATACAGCCAAACAAGGACAAGTGCAACACAATGAAACACCATAAAGTAATTGGCTGGAAGAATAGATTAAATGCAGCATGTCTAACCAATTAGATTAATCTGGGTAAACTGGTTTTGGACAACGTAAAAAATTCTGGGCACTTGTCCAGCTTCATAAAAGTGCTAAAATAATGAACAGAATGCACGTTAAGCTTTGTACTGGAGATTTCCCTTACAAGCCATGGAGAATGTATCTGTGACATACATAAAATGGATAAGATATTTCCTTGCTGAGCACTCTCTTCACAGAGACAGCAAAGGGAGCCATTGGCTCCTGTTGCCGTCAAACAAACCCTGTGAACAGAGAGCGATGGTGGGGCTGAGCCGCACTGTGGGTGTCTTTGGACGCAGGCAGCGCAGCTCGGAAGCGAGCCCGTGGGCGGCGGTGGCAGGGACCCAAGAAGAGGAGTATATGGCCAGGTCTGGGCAAAACCATTGCACAGAGCAGGTATTATGAGGTTTTATTTTTTAACAAAAAATATTTGAAGCTTTGCAATCACTAAGATGAAATCAGAAGACAAAAGCTTTGCGTTGTCATGCTAAATGGCCTACAAATCTATGTACAGTGGATATATGTAAAAAAAAAAATAAAAAAAAAATGAGACAAAGAAGTACATTTTAAAACTTTTTTTCCACCTTTAACCACATACCGACCAGCCACCGCAGTTGTACTGCGGCAGCATGGCTCGGCTGTGGAAATCGCCGTTATGCTACGTCGGTAGCATAAACGGCCACGAGGGGGCGCTTGCTCGCCGAGCCGATGCGAGTGCCCAGCGATCTGTTAGTTTCCCTGCACAGTCCCCTCCCCCCTTCAGTTAGAACACTCCCTAGGATACATATTAACCCCTTCACTGCCCCCTAGTGTTAACCCCTTCACTGCCAGTGACATTTTTACAGTAATCAGTGCAATTTAATCGCACCGATCGCTGCATTAATGCCAATGGTACCAAAAATGTGTCAAAATTGTCCGACGTGTCCGCCATAATGTCGCAGTCACGATAAAAAAAAAAAAAAAACGCTGATCGCCGCCAATACTAGTATATAAAAAAAAAAAAAAGGATAATAAAAATGCCGTAAATCTATCCCCTATTTTGTAGACCCTATGACTTTTGCACAAACCAATCAATATACGCTTATTGCGATTTTTATTACCAAAAATATGAAGAAGAATACATATCAGCCTAAACTGAGAAAAAAATAGCTTTTTTTTAATAAAGAAAAAATAGGGATATTTATTATAGCAAAGAGTACAAAATATTGTGTTTCCTAGCTATTAGGAACTCATGATCTGTCTCTCCTCACAGGACAGGGATTTGTGCGTTTACACACACACACACACACACACACACACACACGTCCCTGCGATCGCTCGTGGCCGGTGGTCATCGCAACCGTCGGCCACGAGCATTGGCACCCCCGCAGTGCAGCTTGCTCAAAGGAGCCGACGTATAGCTACGATGGCTCGCGGGATCGTGCCGACCTGCCGCAGTATAATGACGGCGGCTGGTCGGTAAGCAGTTAATGTTGCTGTAGGTCTCTTGGCAGCCTCCCTAACCATTTTTTTTCTCGTCTTTTCATCAATTTTGGAGGGACGTCAGTTCTTGGCAATGTCACTGTTATGCCATATTTTCTCAACATGATGATGACTACCTTCACTGTGTTCCATGGTATATCTAATGCCTTGGAAAGTCTTCTCTACCCTTCTCCTGACTGATGCCTTTTAACAACGAGATCCCTTTGGAAGCTCTCTGCGGACCATGGCTTTTGCTGTAGGATGCGACTAAGAAAATATCAGGAAAGACCTACTAGAACAGCTGAACTTTATTGTTTGAATGCGATTGCTTAATTCTGAACACAGCTACATCCCCAGTTATAAAAGAGGGTGTGCACACTTCTCCAGCCACATTATTTTATTTTTTTTATTTTTACTCCCACCCAAAAAATATTTGGGGGGTGGGGGGGGGTAAACAGTTTATAGGTCACATTAAAAGGTTGAAAAAGTTCTGAAATTATTTATTTTTGTCTCATTTTTTTTACATCACGGAAACCTGACATTTTAACAGGGGTGTGTAGACTTTTGATATCCACTGTATATGCATCACAGAGCAAACATTTGTCTTCTGACTGTTCATCTGAAAATGGATTGTAAAGATGCTGGTAGGTTAATTGACTCCTGTCTAAGTTGGCCCTAGTAAGTGTATGTATGAAGGTGAGCTAGGAACCATAGATTGTAAGCTCCTTCAGGGCAGGGACAGATGTGAATGTACAATATACATGTAAAGCTCTGTTTACATAGATGGTGCTATACAAGTACCTCTAATATATATGTTTTTAGATTCAATACTGGAGTATTAAAATAAAAATTAATGGAGGCCCAAGGGGTCCTGCAGGAGGTCTGAATCTCATGTTTGTCCTATGACTCAGATCATTTAGTCCTCCCTTCATATCAGTGTCCTTAGTCTCCTTTTCACATCACAGCCCCCTTCACATTACAGTATCCCCCCCCCCCCCCATCCATTTACACAAACCTCTCTTCATATCAGTGTTCTTCAGTCCCATTTACAACAACCTCTTCCCATCACAAGTGGGGTTAGTGTAGCAATCTAGCCTCCCCCCCACCAGAACACACTTTGCTGCAAGCAACGGTCAGATACTGGTTCTCCAGCAAGTCCCTTCAACAAAAGCTGATCATTAGACCAACTCCAGTCGGGAAGACAGCTGTGCACACTGACCGAATGTCAGACGATTTCTGTTGGTCTGATATTCGGCCCGGGTGTACCCAGCCTTATACAGCAAGGATTAGGTGCAGCTGATCTAGGTGGAGGGCAGCGGCTACCCAACATTTATTATGAACAAGCAGGTAATTGGTTTCTAGAACCACCCTGAGTCACAGCAACCAATTACCTGCTTGTTAACTTGCAAAGTTGGACAGCTCTCACCCTCCATCCAGACCACCTACTCTCTGCCCAGCTGCAAGGATGACAGCAGCAGCAGAGGGAAGAGGAACCCCACCCAGGCTGCTAAATGGAACAGTCGCACCAGTCCAGAGAGGACTGCCACTTAATCAGGACCACATACCACAATCCGCCATTTCGAAATGCCCGACTTATACAATATGGCCAAATATTTGTGGACTCTGCTCCAAATTATGGTGTTCAGTTCAGGTGTCTGTTAAAACTACCGTGTGCAACGACATTTTAGACAATTGTGCGCTTCCAACATTCTTGTACCAGTTTCGGGAAGGCCCTTTTCTGTTCCACCACGACTGTGCCACTGTGTATAAAGCCAGCTCCATAAAGACATGGTTTGATGAGTTTGGTGTGGAGGAACTCAAGTGTCCTGTACAGGGCCTTGACTTCTACCTCACTGAACATCTTTGGAAGTTGGAACACCGATAGTGGGCTAGATCTTTTCATCCATCAGTACCTGAACTCGTAAATGAGCACAAATTCCTACAGATTCTCTCCAAGAATCTTATAGAAAGTCTTTGAGAAACCCATAACAGTGGAGGTACTACATATTGCTTTGGAACATGGCCAACAAGTCCAACAAGCTCATACAGGTGTATTGGTGAGGTGTCCCCAAATCTTTTTTTAACCATGTAGGGTGTATTCATCACCTGACTGCCAGCAGTTTTACTTAAGGTGTTTATTACCTCTCACTGAGATCACAGTACTCCTCCTGAGATTACCTGTCTAAATTGGCCCTAGTATGTATGTATGAATGTGAGTTAGGCCCCTTTCACACTGGGGCGGTTTTCAGGCGGTACAGCGCTAAAAAAAGCGCCTGTACACCGCCTGAAAAAACCGGCCCCATTCACTCCAGTGTGAAAGCCGGCGGGCTTTCACACTGGAGCGGTGCGCTAGCAGAACGGTAAAAAAAAGTCCTGCTAGCAGCAGCTTTGGAGCGGTATAGTGAATACACCGCTCCTATCCATTGATTTCAATGGGACACCGCGGTAATACCGCCGCAAGGCGCCGCTATGGCAGCGCTTTGCGGGGGATGTTAACCCTTTTTCGGGGGTAAAACTGCCCCGCGAGCGGCCGAATACTGTAGCTAAAACGACGGTAAAGCAGCGCTAAATATAGCGCTGCTTTACCGTCGCCGCGGCTCCCGCCCCAGTGTGAAAGGGGCCTTAGGGACCTTAGATTGTTATCTCCTTGAGGGTAGGAACTGATGTGAATGTACAATGTATATGTAAAGCGCGGCATAAATTGACAGCGCTATATAAGTACCTGAAATAATAATAATTACCTCTATCTGCTTTTCTCACAGAAATGATGGCGCCATCTTTGTTCAGACACTATCCAGGGTCACCAAGGTGTAGTATGATCACTGGGGAAGAGGAGACTGAGAAAAACGCTTCCTCCTGATTGCAGCAGACTAAAACTTCTAACTATCTCTCATTTGGAGAGACTTTTTTTTTGTTTTTTTTTAAACAAAATCCTTATTTTCTAAACCTGTTTATACAACTCTGAAAATCAGGCAGTTCTCTTCGCTCTTTCAACATCTGGTGAATTTCTGACAAGAATCAACACGTAGTACAACGTTACATGGAAAGTAGGTTGTTGCCCTATAGTTAGTAACTAGTTATTAATGGTTATTTAGGTCACAGTACAGTGCATAGTCTGGAGAGATGCAGCCATGTAAATTAACCTACAGTCTGGATCATCATAGCTGGGTTTGACTGCCTGCCAGGTTTTCTCACCACACTGCTCTGACAGGTTTCTAAGCCAACCCCCCAACTTCTATATTTCAGTACATTAACCCTCCTATAGATGCAGGAAGTTTTGTACCATGAGCCCTCTGCTGGAATCAAAAGACAATGCAGAATGCATTTCTACAATGACACAGGAGGGAAAGAGGGTGTGGAATTCTGATCTCACTGACATTCCTACCAATTATAGTAAATTGTGAAAGGCATAACAAACAAGTTATGAGGAAAGGTTGCGAGCACTGAACTTATTCTCTCTGGAGAAGAGTCGCTTGAGAGGGATATGATTTCAATCTATAAATACCGTACTGGTGACCCCACAATAGAGATAAAACTTTTTCGCGAAAGGGAGTTTAACAAGACACGTGGCCACTCATTAAAATAAAAAAAAATAAAAAAAAGGAGGTTTAACCTTAAACTATGTAGAGGGTTCTTTGCTGTAAGAGAGGCAAGGATGTTGAATTCCCTTCCACAGGAGGTGGTCTCAGCGGGGAGCATCGATAGTTTCAAAAAACTATTATATAAGCACCTGAACAACCACAACATACAGGGATATACAATACTGTTAAACGTGCCATGTAAAAAGCGGAAAAACTGGAATTTTTAAAACATCGGTTACTATCTGTCAAGTTAAGTAGTTCAGGAGAGATTGTAAAACGTCTCGTGTACATTAAGCCTTAACCACTTGCCTACTGTGCACTTAAACACCCTTCCTGCCCAGACCAATTTTCAGCTTTCAGCGCTCGCGCACTTTCAGTGACAATTGCGCTGTCATGCAATGCTGTAACCAAATGAATTTTTTATCATTTTGTTCGCACAAATAGAGCTTTAGTTTGGTGGTATTTATTCGCGACTCCGTTTTTTATTTTTGCGATATAAGCGAAAACATAGCGGAAATTTTGAAAAAAAACAATATTTTCTCCTTTCTTTTTTAAAAGAAATCCAATAAAATCAAATTTTGTCATAAATTTAAGCCAAAATGTATTCTGCTACATGTTTTTTGTAAAAAAAATTCCGTTAAGTGTAAATAATTGGTTCGCGTGATCACGGACATATGTACGCAAATGATCATGTACAGGTGTGTGCAGGTGATCACGGACATATGTGTGCAGATAATCATTTGCACATGTGATTTTAGTGGGACATATGTGTGGGACATGTGTTTTTATTATTTAGGGACATGTGTGTTTTGGGGACATGTGTGATTTACTGTGGGGACATGTGTGTCTTACTGTGGGGACATGTGTTTTTACTGTGGGGACGTGTGTTTTACTATGGGGGACCCTAGACTGGTGATCAGTGAGTAAAAAAAATCTCATACTCACTGATCACCAGCCGGCTGCAGCGATCCGCTCTCCTCTCCTCACCGACGACTTCCGTGTGAGGAGAGGAGGGCGATTGCCTAGCAACCGGCTGTTTGTTTACATCACATGACAGCCGTGATTCATCACGGCCGTCATGTGATCAGGAGGGCCAATCACCGTGCCCTCCTGCCGATTCGAGATGCGCCGTGTCCGGGTGACACGGCCGCATCGGGATCGCGCCGCTGCGCGGGCACGCGCGCGCACGATCCCTCTACTTCTGAAGGACGTTCCTGAACGTCCTATTAGAAGTAGACGGCTCCCACCCGGCCGTATATCTACATTGGCCGGGTGGGAAGTGGTTAAAAAAAAAATTCAATATATATATATATATATATATATATATATATATATATATATATATATATATATATATATATATATATATATATATATATATATATACACACACACACACACACACACACACACATATACACACACATATTATATACACACATATATACACAATTTTTTCAGGCAGCGGATTGTCGAGCAGCTGCAGGAATGGGAACAGGTTACATGTTTCAGCTTCCACCCTAAAGGTGAACTTATCCTTTGTGCGGTCATGCTACACTGTACCCAAATTAAATTTTTATATTTTTTTTTCCACAAATAGAGCTTTCTTTTGGTGGTATTTGATCACCTCTACGGTTTATTTTTTGCTAAACATATAAAAAAAAGCCGAAAATTTGGAAAGAAAATTTTTTTTTTTTTTGTTTCAGTTTCAAAACTTTGTAAATAGGTTTTCTCCTTCACTGATGGGGCTGCACTGACGGGCACCGATGACGTGGCACTGATGGGCACGATGAGGTGGCACCAATGAAGTGGCACTGATGAAGTGGCATTGATGGGCACTGATAGTTGGCACAGATGAGCATGGATGGGCACTGATAGGTGGCATTGTATTGTTTTGTACTGATGGATGCCAATCAGTGCCAAACAATAATGCCCATTGTGGGCACTGATTGGCATCCATTGTGGGCACTGACTGGAATCCCTGGTGGTCTAAGGTGGCATACCTGGTGCTGGGCATCCCTGGTGGTCTGGTGGCTTCCCTGGTGGTCCAGTGTGGGCATCTTCAGGGGGGCTGTGCTGATAATCAATCAGCACAGACCCCCCCGTCAGAGGAGCAGCCGATCGGCTCTCCTCTACTCGCGTCTGACGGACGCGAGTGAGGAAAAGCCGATCAACGGCTCTTCCTATTTACAAGTGATTGGACACGGCTGATCACGTGGTAAAGAGTCTCCATCGGAGACTCTTTACAGAGATCGTAGCTGCGGGGTGTCAGACTGATATATACTAATGTTTATATATACACACATACGTGTATATATATATATATATATATATATATCATACGACGCCCGGTCAGGATTTTGAAACCACTTTGCAGACGTTATTCGCCTCTAGGGCGGGCGGCAAGTGGTTAAACAAATATATATATGTTTATATCTATATATATATATATATATATATATATATATATATATATATATATATATATATATATACATATATATATATACATACATATACACACACACACATACACATACACATACACACACACACACACACACATAGACATACACACACACAGTTGTGCTCCTAAGTTTACATACACTTCTAGGATTGTAAGCGCTAATGAGCAGGGCCCTCCGATTCCTCCTGTATTGATTTGTATTGCAATTGTACTGTCTGCCCTCATGTTGTAAAGCGCTGCACAAACTGTTGTTGCTATATAAATCCTGTATAATAATACCCTGGCAGAATTTATGATTTCTTGGCCATTTTTCAGAGAATATGTATGATAACACAAAAACTTTGACTCATGGTTAGTGTTTGGCTGAAGCGATTTATGATCAATCAACTGCGTTTACTCTTTTTAAAAATCATAAATCACAACAGAAACTACCCAAATGACCCAGATAAAAAAAAAGTTTACATAATCCAGTTCTTAATACCGTGTATTGCCCCCTTTAAACATCAATGACAGCTTGAAGTCTTTTGTGGTATTTGTGGATGAGAGTCTTTATCTTCTCAGATGATAAAGCTGCCCATTTCTCTTGGCAAAAATCCTCCAGTTCCTGTAAATTCTTGGGCTGTCTTGCATGAACGGCACGTTTGAGATCTCCCCATAGTGGCTCAATGATATTGAGGTCAGGAGACTGAGATGACCACTCCAGAACCTTCACTTTATTCTGCTGTAGCCAATGACAGGTCGACTTGGCCTTGTGTTTTGGATCATTGTCATGTTGGAATGTCCAAGCACATCCCATGCGCAGTTTCCTGGCTGATGAATGCAAGTGTTCCTCCAGTATGTTTTGATAACATACTGCATTCATCTTGCCATCAATTTTGACCAAATATCCTGTGCCTTTGTAGCTAACACATCCCCAAAACATCAGCGATCCACCTCCATTTTTCACCGGAGGTTCCTACATCCCTGGTAGAATGACCTGTCACCCTAAAAAGGGAGGAGCTTTACGTTTCAGACCATAGGCCTGAATGACGAACCCAATTGGCAATGGAAGCTGCCTGCCCTTTCTTGGGTCCTTTTGGTAAAACAAAAAAGGAGTCTGATTCTCGGATCTCCGCAGATCTAAACAAATAAACCTTGACTGCGGACAACGTCCAAGGAGTGCAGTTGTCTCTCTTCCGTCGAACGAGGCTTAGAGAAAAAAAAGGCGGCAAAACAATGTCCTGATTTAAATGAAAGGCCGACACTACTTTTGGCAAAAAGGATGGAACAGGTCGTAACACGATCCTGTCATGGTGAAGGATCAAGTACGGTTCCCTGCATAAAAGGGCCGCCAACTCCGACACCCATCTAGCCGAGGTGATGGCCATCAGAAAGGCTAGCTTGCGTGACAGAAAGTCTAATGGAATTTCCTTGATAGGTTCAAATGGTTGTTTCTGTAACACAGACAGCACCAAGTTAAAGTCCCAAGGACACATAGGTGACCTAATGGCCTTTGGAAGAATACTGATAGGGCCAAAACTTGACCTCTGATTGTACTCAAAGCCAATTTGAGTTCCACAGCTGACTGTAGAAAAGAGAATTCTCCCAATCACGTATTTCCGAGGATGTCATGTTTTGGCTTCACACCAAGCAATAAAAGTCTTCCAGACCTTACGATAGATCTTCCTAGGGACAGCTTTTCTAGCATTCACTAGGGTAGACACTACTGGTCCCGAGATGCCACGTTCCTTCAGCACCCTGGCTTCAATAGCCATGCCATAAAATTTAGAGACTGTAAATTGGGGTGGAATTTAGGACTGAGTCAGTAGATCGAGGCGACGTGGAAGCGTCCATGGCCCGTCTATTGTCAGTTTTACAAGCTCTGGGAACCAGGGTCTTCTGCCACCAGAATGACTGGAACCCCCTCTCTCCCCGAATCCTGTGCAACAAATGTGGAAGGAGAGGGATCAGAGGGAAATCATAAAATTAGTAGATACTGGTTCAGGGATCTTAGGTCCAAAAATGGGCCTTGTGTCCCAATTTGGCGTTTAAACCGTAAAACAGGTTCGCTCTTTCGTATTCAGGAACCTGTATGTAGTGCCTGAAGCAATAGATCTTTTTGGAGGATCCAAGGGAACGCTGGTTCTTAAAAACCTCGGGGGGGGGGGGGGGGGGAACCCCTGCAACTCCAGCTTGTAGCTGCAGGATATAATTGAGGTGACCCACTTGTCCAGAATTATTGTTCTCCAAATGTCCGCAAAGTGCAGCAGCCTTCCCCCCCACCCGATGGAGTGGGGGCGTCCCCTCAAAAGGAGGGCTTGGTGCTGGGTTTAGAAGATTTGGACCCAGGGCTTTTTCTAGCCCTGGCCTTGCAGCTTGCCCCTGGCCCTAGCGCCCTGTTGGCGGCGGAAACCGCCTTGGCACTGAGAAGTTTGAGGAAGCAGTCCCTGAGTTTTTAAACAAGGGATTCCTGGTGCTTTTCTTCACAGGAAGTTGAGAACTCTTGCCTACGGAAATCTTTTGGATATATTCGTCCAACTGATCACCAAATAAACATTCCCCATGAAAAAGGGAAACATGCCAATAACTTCACAAGGAAGCTCGGCTAACCAGTTCTTAAACCACAAAAGTCTGTGCATATGTACAGACAAGAGAGCCAAAACGAGAAACCTGCTGTATTGAATCCTTTTAAGGCGTCAAAAGCAAAAAACACAGCGCTCAATGAATATCTGTGTCAGAGAACTCATGCGTTCCATGCCCGTCCTCGTCCAGTAGGGGTTAATCTCCGTTCGGCAAGCGCCAATACCCATGCGCAGCCTTCTCAACGAAACCGAACGTGCGGGCGTACCCGCGTACCAACGCTGACCTGTGCGCGCCCTCGTTTGTCAATACGAACGAGGGCACGCACTTCCACGTCAGCACGAACGTGTGCGCGTAATCACGCACGGACCCATACCTCCACCAATCCCAGCACAAGGCGCCCTATATAAACAGGGCCTTCACATGGTGTCAGTGCTGGATCGTCTTCAGTCTTATCTCCTGAATACCTGCCTGAAGTTCCTGCCTACCTTGGTCCTGATTCACCTGGTTTTCCTGTTACCCTTCCTGGATTGACCCCGCTTACTGACTGCTTCCTTTGGTTTGACCTCAGCTTGGATCCCTGGACTACGGCTCTGCTCTCTGATTCGGTACTTTATCACCTGCCTGTTGCCAACCTATTGCCTGCCTTGACCACGAACTTGCCTTCCGCTTTGTACCTTGTTTGCCAGCCTGTTGCCAACCTATTGCCTGCTTTTTTGACCACGGACTTGCCATCTGCCTTGTACCTTGTTTGCCAGCCAGTTGCCGACCTGTTTTCCGTCTTGACCTCGCAGTGCCTTCACCCACCTGTTCGGCCGTTCCTGCACAGCCTTGGATACCAACGTGTACACCAGCTCTCCAGAGGAACCAGTCCTTCCAAGCACCAGTCTACCAGCCGCAGGCACTTGCACCCTTTCGTGCCCCAGCACTCCCTGTTCCCACCACCAGGGGTGTTTGGACCGGAACCGTGCACGAGGCCATCCCCAGCATCCGGACTCCGCTGTAAGGTACGTGATAATCTGTCTTATTTTCAGGTAAATCATCCTCCTGGTTAGGCCTATCAGGCCGTTTGACCTGATCCTTTACGGACTGAGAGATACCAATTGCTGCAACAGCTGGCTGAATAGCTGAACTGGCCAAAAGAAAAGGAAGCCTTTAATAATGGACTCCAATTTCTTGTCAACAGGGTCATTCAAGCCCTGTGCGTTATCTACCTGGACAAGTTAAGTTCTTGTTTAAACTACTTCCCACCCGGCCAATGAATATATACGGCCGGGAGCCTTTTACTTCTGACTGGATGTTCCTGAACGTTCTTCAGAAGGAGGGGGATCGCGTGCCCGGACACGGCGCATCTCGGATCGGCAGGAGGGCTCTGTAAATGGCCCTCCTGCTCACATGACGGCCGTGTCCAATCACTGCCATCATGTTATGTAAACAAACAGCCGGTTGCTAGGCAATTGGCTCTCCTCACATGGAAGTCGTCGCTGAGGAGAGGAGAGCGGATCGCTGCAGCCGGCTGGTGATCAGTGAGTATGAGCTGTTTTTTACAGCTTTTTACTCACTGATCACCAGTCTAGTGTAAAACAGTGTAAAACACACATGTCCCCAAATAATAAAAACACATGTCCCCCACATATGTCCCACTAAAATCACATGTCCCAATGATTATCTGCACACATATGTCCGTGATCACCTGCACACATCTGTACATGATCATTTGTGTACATCTGTTCGTGATGACACAAACCAATTATTATACACTTAACAGAATTTTTTTTACTAAAAACATGTAGCAGAATACATTTTGGCTTAAATTTATGACAAAATTATATTTCTTTTAAAATAGAAAAAAAGAAAATAGTTTTTTTTTTTTTTTTTTTTTTTCCAAATTTCCGCAATTTTTTCATTATATATCAAAAAATAGAAAACGGAGTGGTTAATAAATACCACCAAAATAAAGCTCTACTTGTGCAAACAAAATGATAAAAATTTAATTTGGGTACAGCATAGCATGACCGCGCAATTGTCATTGAAAGTGCGAGAGCGCTGAAAGCTAAAAATTGGGCTGGGATGGAAGGGGGCGAAAGTGCCCTGTATTGTAGTGGTTAAAGGAAGAGACTGCTGCATCTACGGCTGGCATGCTCCCTTTAACAAACTTTTTATCCATGGGATATAAAAAAGGGAAAACCTCTTAAAGGAGGAACAAAATCCTCTCAGGATTTTCCCAACCAGCATACACCGCCTGTTCCAGCAGGAAGGGGGTGTAGGGGGAAAGCATGTGCGGCCTGAAAAGGCCTCAGGGGTCCAAGAGGACCAGGGGGGCTCAGTCACCTCTGCAAGAGGCAACTTAAAAGGCAGAATGAACCATTTTGGTCAGAGTCAGGACGAAAAGCCTCTGCAACTGAGAGGCAGACATCAACTAGATATCTTTTTGTCCAGATTTCTTGGAAGCAGACTCACCTGCCAGGCCCTCCACAGAATCCTGAGCTTTTAGCTCTTACCCATTCTCAATCCATTCCTGCTCCAAACTAGGAGGCTCCAGGGAGGGGGGGATCTGTCACGCTTCTTGCCACCGTGCGGGATGGAGGCAATCCTGCCAGCAATCCTGTGCTCTAACTCGGCTAGGGCCGAGGACAGTTAATCCTTGGTGATAAAGCGTGAAGCAACAGTGTTGACTATAGGCACAATACCAGATAGGTGCAGCTGCTCAGATTGCCCAGAAGCCTTTGGTCCTTCAGGGGATACAACTAGGTTCATCAGGAACTACTGATGACATAGGTGTGCCCTTCCCTGTAGTGTTAGTCCCGCTCCTCTTTTTTTAAGACAATTTACCAGCCACAAAAAGAGGACTTGGGTGTGGTATTAAAACACCTCATAAGGGAGACCCCTTAATAGGGCTCACCAAGCCTCTATGCAACAATCCTGCTAAGCACCTTAGCCTGCCAAGCAACACTTGGTGACTCACGTGACCCGGGCAAGAAAAAATGAAGTTCCTGTTCAGAGTCTGCTCTGTGTCCCACAGTTGCCTTCTGGAAGCACTGCATGCTTGGCATATACTGCTCAAATAAGCTGGCTGTGTGCCGGAACGTTCAGTGCATGTGTGCGCATGTACATGCGTGATCCTGGCGAATGGGATCATCTAAGCATACTGTCAGGTCCATAAATATTGGGACATCGACCCAATTCTAATCTTTTTGGCTCTATACACCACCACAATGGATTTGAAATGAAACAAACAAGATGTACTTTAACTGCAGACTTTCAGGAAAGGAACTGTTCATGATCCAAAGCATACCACCTCATCAGAGAAGCATGGTGGTGGCAGTGTCATGGCGTGGGCATGTACGGCTGCCAATGGAACAGGTTCTCTTGTATTTATTGATGATGTGACTGCTGACAAAAGCAGCAGGATGAATTCTGAAGTGTTTCGGGCAATATTATCTGTTCATATTCAGCAAAATGCTTCAGAACTCATTGGACAGCGCTTCACAGTGCAGATGGACAATGACCCGAAGCATACTGCGAAAGCAACCAAAGAGTATTTTAAGGGAAAGAAGTGGAATGTTATGCAATGGCCAAGTCAATCACCTGACCTGAATCTGATTGAGCATGCATTTCACTTGCTGAAGACAAAACGGAAGGGAAAATGCCCCAAGAACAAGCAGGAACTGAAGACAGTTGCAGTAGAGGCCTGGCAGAGCATCACCAGGGATGAAACCCAGCGTCTGGTGATGTCTATGCGTTCCAGACTTCATGCTGTTATTGCTTGCAAATGATTTGCAACCAAGTATTAAAAAGTGAAAGTTTGATGGATGATTGTTAATCTGTCCCATTACTTTTGGTCCCTTAAAAAGTGGGGAACACATATACAAACTGTTGCAATTCCTACACCGTTCACCTGATTTGGATGTAAATACCCTCAAATTAAAGCTTAAAGTCTGCAGTTAAAGCACATCTTGTTTGTTTCATTTCAAATCCATTGTGGTGGTGTATAGAGCCATGTAATTGTGTCGATGTCCCAATATTTATGGACCTGACTGTATAAAGCCTGTGTCAAATGGATCCGAGCGGTCAATCGGTCATTTAAGAACCATTTGTGGGACTAGAGACCTGGAGCTCAGAGAGCTCAAACAAAACTGTGCCATCCACCTTGCAGACACTGGTAAAAAACTGAAGTGCTTCCTGTATGGGAGGGATTATATAGGGCAGTGATGGCGAACCTTGGCACCCCAGATGTTTTGGAACTACATTTCCCATGATGCTCATGCACTCTGCAGTGTAGTTGAGCATTAGGGATGAGCCGAACACCCCCCCGTTCGGCTCGCACCAGAACCCGCGAACGGACCTAAAGTCCGTGCGAGCTTTAGAACCCTATTAGTTTTAATGGATGCGAACGCTCGAAATTGAAAGTGCGAATTTTAAAGGCTAATAGGCATGTTAATGTCATAAAAAAAAAAGGCTAATAGGCATGTTAATGTCATAAAAAGTGTTTGGGGACCTGGGTCCTGCCCCAGGGGACATGTATCAATGCAAATTTTTTTTTTAAAAACGACCGTTTTTTCAGGAGCAGTGATTTTAATAATGCTTAAATTGAAACAATAAAAGTGTAATATTCCTTTAAATTTCATACCTGGGGGGTGTCTATAGTATGCATGTAAAGGGGCGCATGTTTCCCGTGTTTAGAACTGTCTCTGCAAAAAGTGTCATTTTTTGCAAGTAAAAAAGCTATTTAAAATCACTCGCGGCTAATGTGTATTGACGGCTCCCGTAATACAGAGAACAGTCATTCATTGAAACTGAAAGTCATTGATAAAAAAAAAAAAGTCATTGATAAAAAAAAAAAAAAAAAAAAAAAAAAAAAAAAAAAAGCGTGGGGATCCCCCCAAATTCAATAACCAGGCCCTTCAGGTCTGGGGTGGATATTAAGGGGAACCCCAGCCAAAAAAAAAAAATGGCGTAGGGTCCCCCTCAAAATCCATACCAGACCCTTGAGGCAGACCCTTGAGACAAGGGCCTCTTCCCCACAACCCTGGCCATTGGTTGTGGGGGTCTGCGGGCGGGGGGCTTATCGGAATCTGGAAGCCCCCTTTAACAAGGGGACCCCTAGATCCCGCCCCCCCCCCTGTGTGAAATGGTAAGGGGTACTTTTGTACCCCTACCATTTCACCAAAAAAGTGTCAAAAATTGTAAAAATTACAGGAGACGGTCTTTGACAATTCCTTTTTTAAAATCTTCTTTCTTCTTTCTTCACCCTTCGGTTTCTTCATCTTCTCCTTCCGTCATCTTCTTCCATCTTCTTCCATCTTCTTCTTCCTCCGATCTGCTTCTTCTTGCGCTGGTCTTCTCGTCCTTCTCGTCCGGCATCTTCTTCCATCGGTGTCGGTGCCTCTTCTTGGGCCGCTCCGCGCAATGGGAGGCTCCCGCTCTGTGAGGCTCCGCTCCGTCTGACAGGTCTTTTATAACGGAGGGCACCTGGTGACCCCGCCCCCCTCTGACGTCATGGGGAAAGCCATAGGGAATTCCCCATGACGTCCCCGTGCGTCAGAGGGGGCGGGGTCACCAGGTGCCCTCCATTATAAAAGACCTGTCAGATGGAGCGGAGCCTCACACAGCGGGAGCCTCCCATTGCGCGGAGTGTCCCAAGAAGAGACACCGACACCGACGCCGACGGAAGAAGATGCCGGACGAGAAGGACGAAAAGACCAGCGCAAGAAGAAGCGGATCGGAGGAAGAAGAAGATGGAAGAAGAAGGAAGAAGAAGATGAAGAAACCGAAGGATGAAGAAAGAAGAAAGAAGATTTTAATAAAGGAATTGTCAAAGACCATCTCCTGTCATTTTTACATTTTTTGACACTTTTTTGGTGAAATGGTAGGGGTACTTTTGTACCCCCTTACCATTTCACACAGGGGGGGGCCGGGATCTGGGGGTCCCCTTGTCAAAGGGGGCTTCCAGATTCCAATAAGCCCCCCGCCCGCAGACCCCCACAACCAATGGCCAGGGTTGTGGGGAAGAGGCCCTTGTCCTCATCAACATGGGGACAAGGTGCTTTGGGGGGACCCCAAAGCATCCTCCCAATGTTGAGGGCATGTGGCCTGGTACGGTTCAGGCGGGGGGGGGGGGGCGCTCTCGTCCCCCCCTCTTTTCCTGCGGCCTGCCAGGTTGCGTGCTCGGATAAGGGTCTGGTATGGATTTTGAGGGGGACCCACGCCATTTTTTTTTTGGCTAGGGTTCCCCTTAAAATCCATCCCAGACCTGAAGGGTCTGGTATGGATTTTGAGGGGGACCCCTACGCCATTTTTTTTTTTGGCTAGGGTTCCCCTTAATATCCATCCCAAACCTGAAGGGCCTGTTATTGAATTTGGGGGGGCCCCACGCTTTTTTTTTTGTTTTTTATTAATGAATGACAGTTCTCTGTGTTACAGGAGCCATCAATTCATTAGCCGCGAGTGCTTTTAAATATCTTTTTTCCTGCAAAAATTACACTTTTTGCAGGGAAAGTTCTAAGCACAGGAAACCTGCCCCCCTTCACAGGCCACCTATAGACACCCCCCAGATGTGATACTGCAATGCTGTTCTAACAGCACGCACACACAAATCCCCAGAAATAGAGCATATCTTGTCAGCAGTCAGCAACACACTGACACGCTGACACTGTGACTGAAACATAATATGCGAGGCCGCCGCCGCGGCGGCCTCTTATACCGTGGGGTGTGTACTAAAGCCCCTGAGCTATAATTGGCTACAGGCATCCTGCCTGTAGCCAATTATGGCTCTCCTCACTGCCGGCGCTGTGATTGGCCAAGCATGCGGGGTCACAGTGCATGCTTGGCCAATCATCAGCCAGCATTGCACTGCGACTAGCGCAATGCATTGCGGGCCGCTCGCATCACACGAATTTGATGCGAGCGGCCCAATTAGTTCTGGGCTCCCCGAGCGAGTGAACGCCCGGTGCTCGATTCGAACATGGGCTCGAATCGAACACCGGGCCCATCCCTATTGAGCATCATGGGAAATGTAGTCCCAAAACATCTGGGGTGCCAAGGTTCGCCATCACTGATATAGGGGATCACTTTCTGTCTAAAGACCTTTTTGTTCTACCAGTGTACATTCACCTGGAGATGGAGTATAACCAGCAGGTGATGAATATTAGCCTGACTCTGTGTCCCATGATGTATGAAAAAGAAAGCAAATATTTTGGTCTCATCACTCCAAATGACTTTGTGCCAGAAGGTTTGAGGCTTTTTTCTGTGCGGTTTGGCGTATTGTTAGTGGGATACTTTGTGGCATTTGCGTAGTAATGGCTTTCTTCTGGCGACTCGACCATGCAGATACTCACATTTTGGGAAGCCAGCATCATTCAACCCAAAAACTGAGGACATCTAGTGGTGGAAAAGAAGTACTGAGGGGGACAGCTCCAGGAGGAATTTAGGTATTACAACAAAAGACGTTTTAAAAAAATTATAATGGGCGATTCATAAATTCATGTTTTGCTGGATTTCTGCTTTAACATTAGTGCAAGATCTTAAAGAAAGAACTTAAAAAAAAAAAAATACAATAAAACTTCTCAAACAGTTTACTACATAAAAGGAAAATAAAACCTGTATTGCTCTGTAAAAATGTAATATAATCTCTTGGGAATAAGCACCTCTTTGCAGTTGTTTTGGTATGCACTACCTGTTGCCCCTGAGCAGTAATGATTGCATACTAACCACATTGTACGGTGTGATATTCTGACACCTAATACACAAAGTTTAATAACAAATATTGACCCGAAAATCTCTAGATACAGAAGAAGCACAGACACATTCGGTGCCCCAAGGCTGAATAGAAGCAGCCACACCTGATTCTCAAAATGAGAAATTAATGTGACTAGTAGTAGTGATATATTATTTGATACCATAATATCTCAATGTTAATGGAACACTTCTAATGACTAACATATATATAGCACAACATCTGTTGAATCAATGTTTATTATGCTATTTATAATTTGTTCTCTTTTTGAAATGTAAAAAATAATTGAAATCTTCTTTTCTTGCTGTTTAATATATCAAATACATCGTATGGGTTTAATCACCAACATGTATCTTCCTTTTTTTGTTTTATTTCTTTCAGAGTGTATTTCCTTGGCTGACACGATATTGGAGGTGGAGCGATACCGGTGTCCTCTGACTCAGATTGGGCTGTGGACACTCTGGGATCATGGGCTTGTCGGTGATCCGGGAGTGCCTGTGACCTATCTGGGCCATCCCTTCGCTGGCCGTCCCTCCCCAGTATGATACTTTCCTTTTACCATCTATTTCTGGGAACGTGCATAGTTTTGGGTGGAGTCAGCGGGACTTTGGAGCGTCTTCATTGGATAAGTATGGACACCCAAGGGCGACGTCATTGCTTTGAAGCCAGTCCTTCCCCTACACTTCTGTTTACCATCTTGCGCGCGCACCGCCGTGACATCACGCGATGCGGCGCCTAGGCGCTATGACTTATGGGCATTGTAGGCCCACATAGACCTGGGACACTCGCGCATGCGCAGAAGCCTTTTTGTCCGCTGAGTGGAGGGCGCATTGTCACGCCCTCCACTCAGGGAGACACTACTTAAGCCGGCATCTGGCACTCAGAGTACCGGACACCGGAGGCGCCTGACATATACCTTCTCCTCTCCATAAGTCCTTGCTACCTGAGCAAACTACTTGACATTTTTGGTTCCTTTTTGATCTTGAAAAATATTCTAAGCTATTCCCTCTTCATTTTATTTTAGGAAGCTTTTCACTCCTGAAAATTCGCTCCAAAGTGGTTGTTAAACTGTGTAATCATTTTACACTTACCAGCCTCCTTTTTTCTTCTCTGATTGAAAACTCTTCACTTGACTAGTGCTTTCAGCACCTGTCTTCCATCAATTCAGGTATTTTCACCATTACACTCTCCAATAACTACTCTCAACTTGTTAATTCTGTTTTGACACTATTTATTCCATATACAAAGTTATTCCAATCCTCTTATTTAATTTTTCCAGGCGCCTCCCACCATCTTCACCACTTTTGTGTCCGTGTCCACTATATTTTACTTTCTATAATTAAAAGTGAGTATTGAGACTACCAGTCCTAATTACAATGCTATATCATGTAATTGCGGAACCTTTATTCCCGCAATTGGATAACATTGTATATCATTACACATATTTATGAAATTAAAGTAGGATCACTGAATGCAACATGTAATTGATTCGTTGCTAGGTCTAGTGTGTCTCCTGCTTTCCATTGACCAGCGCCCATCTAGCGGCTCCGCCTAGACTGCACGTTTTCAGCCACACACCAAGTTGGTGTATTTTAGGTGAGTGTCCTCGGTGGGGGGGATGCCATGTTGAATGTGGGCTGGCTAGATTCCGCTCTTCTCCCTTCGTGTTCAGCCATTGGAAACTCTGATTAACAATAACTTTTTATTTACTGCTATTTATCTATCTATTCTAGATTCATTAAATTGTACTGCAGGCCTACCCTGAAGAAGCCATCATTATGGCGAAACATGTCGGAAAATAATTGGCCTGCGCCACCAACTGAGCTCTATACTAAGTTGGCTTTATGGTTGTATTGCATCAAACTCTAGCTAATATGTATTAACTTGTATATCTATTTTGTAAATTTACTATTGACCATTCAATTGAATTTTTTGGGGGCCTTGAGCACAACTATTTGTATAAACAAACCCAAATAATTCTCAAAAACTCTTTTAATATTTTTCTAAATAAAATTGTTCTTTGAAAAATGCATTGAATTGTCGACAACCTTTTTCTTTTGGCACTGTCATAATCCCTTTGGTCCATTTTCCCCATATACACATACTACTATATAGGGATGAGGTGCTGTATAATGTTTTGGACCCTCTCTACCATCCTTGCACACTACAACTCACATGGTTGATGATTAAAAAAGAGGCACGTCTAGGTATGCAGGCATCCGGGGTAAAGCTGTCCACATAGACCATCCTCCACACCGCCGGCTCTCACTGCTGTCAGTCTGCAATCGTGACCGGGAAGACTACCCTGCAGTAGAGCGATCTGAAAGCGAGGCTTGAATCGCTCATGGAGCGCAGTGGGGAAGGGATGACGTCGGTGGTGCAGAGGATGGTCTTTGTGGACAGCTTTACCCCAGATGCCTGCATACATACATGTGCCATGTGACTTGCTAAGTGTTGTACCTTCATTAAATGCATCCGTATTGCTACACTTAGAGCCGGTTCACACTGAGGCAGCACGACTTGCAGCGCGACTGCCTCAGCAAACCTGCAAACGACTTCAGTGGCGATTTGCAAAACGACTTCTGCATAGAAGTCAATGCAAGTAGCCTGAAGTCGCCCCAAAAGTAGTACAGGAACCTTTTTCTAAGTCGGAGCGACTTGAGTTGCTCCTTAGGAGGCACCTCTCTTCTCTTTTATACTCAGTTGTGACATGACGCTACTTGTATATATCCCTTGTATGTCAAGTCAAAATTTATTTAAAAATGTAGCTTGTCTTGCAAAATGCCCTCAAACCAAGGTTTTACTGCATTTTTCTATATTTTTCAAAGTTAATTTGCAAGCTTCGGGGGAAAAAAAAAAATGGCATTTACAGCTGAGGTCCACCCAAAAAAGAAAAATAATTTTTTTTTCTTCCCCCTGTTATCACATTTGGCACCTTTCAGCGGGGGAGCATATACCTGTCTAATCCAGGCATTTGCTCCCACTTCCGGCAAAAGATTGCTGCAGTATCCGCGGCGATCTACACCATGTCCGTCCCTGCTGTCTTCTGGGAGACACACAGGTCCCATAAGACAGCAGGGACCACTGAGAACACACAGCGCGACTCACGCATGTGCAGTAGGGAACCGGGCTGTGAAGCCGCAAGGCTTCACTTCCTGATTCCCTTACTGAAGATGCCGGCGCCTGCACACGGGAGCCGAGGGACGGGTCGGTTTCGGTTGAGGGTTTTAAAAGTCAGCAGCTGCAGTATTTGTAGCTGCTGAATTAATTATTTTTTTATTTGTATTTTTTCGGCGGGAACTCAGCTTTAAAATGATATTTCCTGGCCCCTTTGTTCTGTTTGTAAACAAGGCAGCCAGGTGATTAAAGTGATTGTAAAGTCTCCTTTTTTTTTTTTCTCTATTAAAATAATAAACATGTTATACTTACCTGCTCTGTGTAACAGTTTTGCATAGACCAGCCTGGATCCTCCTCTTCTCAGGTCCCTTGTTCAAGCTCCTGGCCCCTCCCTCCTGTTGATTGCCCCCATAGCAAGCAGCTTGCTATGGGGGCACCCGAGCCGAGCTGCAGCTCTGTGTATCCAAACACGGAGCAGCGGTTAGGCCCCACTCCCTACCTCCCTCCCTCTTCTGATTGGCTAACTGAGTTCGATTTACAGAAGCGGGATCCAATGGCACCGCTGCGGTGTCTCAGCCAATCAGGAGAGAGCGTCCTTGAATGGCTGAGGCACTTGTGGACATCACTGCATAGAGATGGGGCTCAGGTAAGTATTAGGGGGGCTGCTGCACACAGGCTTTTTATCTTAATGCATAAAATGCATTAAGATAAAAAAACCTTCTGCCTTTACAACCACTTTAACATCCATTCCAGACCCTAATCTTTACTGAAGATCTGGTGTGGATTTTAACAAGTTCTCACACAAAACAAAAACATGTAGCCTTGTATGGTGGGAACCAACACCCATTTTATTTTGCATGGGGTTCCCCTTAAAATTAATACCAGACCCTTATCAAAGATATAGGACTGGTATGAATTTCTGGTTAGAACCATACACCATGTTACTTGCAAAGGGTCCCCCCTAACCCCCTCATGTCCACCCAACACATACAGTATGTGTGGCAGCAGAAGGAAGGATTTTAATACCCACATGCATCGATGGGTGGCTGATGTTTCTGTGCTGAGACTGCGCACTCTCCAGCACAGAGACTGAGCTGCTCAAGACAACTGTTGGTCCCCACTAACGATCAGTAGCAGGCAGAACCAGCTCCTGATCATGTGACCACTGTGACAGTTAATCACATTGGTAATGTGATCAGCAAATCTTTCCTTCCCCTGGTGTTCAGAACTTTTGAAGAGACGCTGTGATGGGCGGAAAAGGGTTAAAGTGCATACCTGGGAGAAGTTGATAGGACACAGACAGCTGGCCCGCACCACGTACTTGGTTGCTAGGAAGCAAGTAGCTGCCAGCGCCCTAAGTTCAAGAAGTGGTCATTTAGTGGCAGTACAACTGCTGCAGTGGGTGGGTGAACAGGGTAAATCTGGACTTTAGTTTGCATGTTTGGCTAAATGCAGACTGTAAAGTTCCGGTCAAATTCCACATACTGTATGTTCAAACTCAAATATTTAGTGGCCACATGCAGAGTTAGGAATTATGGCACAGATATCTCACCAGTCCCCAAAGATATGAATGACACCAGTGGCAATGACACCAAGGCCACCTGACTCAGTTACTAAGAGATCAGGTTGACATACGGCAGATCACCAGCCCGATATGTATGGAAACACAATATGTTGGAGGTCAGTACACACTGACACTCCTTACTAGGACCTTTGCACAAATAACAGTTACATTCACCTGGGCAGCAAGGAAACGATTACACAACAGCAATTACGACACAAATACCTAGGAAGTTTGAAGAAAGATCATAGAACAAAGGGCTGACATAAGCAAAGGAGCTCACTGGAATACCAAGTACAAGTCAGGAGGTACGAGACAAACTCCCTGAGGAAACCCCATAATCCCCCCCTTCACCAAATGATTTGGACCAGTGCACAAAGCAAGATCCATAAAGACACGGATGACGGCTTTAAAAGAATCTCCAAAAATCTGCCACAAATCAAGCAAGTGGCACAAGCCCCTATACAAATGTAGTTAACAAGGTCAAGGCAAAAAAAAGGAGCCTGCATGGTATGCTTAGCCTAAATTCTTAATTTCCTTTTATTTAACCACCTCAATACAGGGCACTTCCTGCCGAAGGCATTTTTTCAGCTTTCAGTGCTGTCACACTTTGAATGACAATTGCGCGGCTATGCTACACTGTAACCATGTGAAATTGTTATTTTCTTCACACAAATATAGCTTTCTTTTGGTGGTATTTAAATCACTCATGGGGGTTTTTTTTTTTTGTTTTTTTTGTTTTTTTAGAAGAAAAAAGAAGACCAAAAATTTTGAAAAAATAAATTAAAAAAAAGAAGGTTTTAGTTTGTCAGTAAATTTTGTAAATAAGTAAATTTTCTCCTTCACTGATGGGCTGCACTGATGAGGTGGCACGAATACGCCGCATTTATGGGCATCGAGGGGTGGCACTGATAAGTACTGATAGGCAGCACTGGGCACAGATAGGTGGCATTGACGTGCAGCATTGATGGGCAGCACTGATGGCCAGCACTGACTGGCATCACTGGTGGGCAGTGATTGCTGGCACAGATTGGGCCAATTGTGGGCACTGGATGGCACTGATTGCTGGCAGTGGCATTGCTGGCACTCCATTGTAATCAGGGCACTGATGATCAGTGCCCTGAATACATCCCTAGATGTCCTCTGTGAGGAAATGCTGCTGATTGGCTCTCCTCACACTCTGTAAACTGTCAGTGTGAGGCGAGGAGCACCAATTACCGTCATCTCTGTGTTTACATGTGATTGGACACAGCCGATCACATGGTTTAAAAGCCGCGGCTCTTTACACAGATCAGGGGTCACGCCGTGTCCTAGCAACACAGTGTGGCCGCCGCGCTGTGTGCCCTCTGGGGCACTCAAGAGCAGTCGTTCTGGGAGGTTGTCATATGATGTCCACCCAGAACGAGAGCCGCACCGCCCAGCCATCATTTGATGGTGGTTAATGGTAGCTTTAAACTTTTATTAACTAAAATTCTCAGCTATGATCATCTGTCTGCATGAAGGATATACAGTATACTGTATATAGAGAGATGCCAAATGTCCCAGATTTGTAGGGACAGTCCCACGTCTTGGCTGTGTATCCAAGAGATGCGGTGCTCTGAGCAATGTCACGGCATCTACCACAACAGTGCCCACTGCCTGGCAAGTTTGTACACTGCACACTGTTCATCCGTTCTCTACCATACTTACTCTGCCAGCATTTCAAGGTGTACAGCCAGCGGAAACGAACAAAAAGGAATAGAATGCACACAGGGATAGCTGCCCCATTCAGCTAAAGCTGGCCACACATTATACAATATTCTTGGACAATTTTCTTTTAGATTTACCAAAACCATACAATATGGAGGTCAAACCTAAACACTTTTAAATTTGTAACTAGTCAGGCAGGCCCTTGCACTACATAGTTGAAGGTAACTCTAAAGAGGAAATTTAATAAGAAAATTGCACAATGTATGACCAATGTATGGGCAACAATGCAAGAGACTGCAGGTGGGCTGGGAATGAGGGTGCAAGCAAGCTGTGTACAAGGGACACAGGCAAGCTGTGGACAGGGGGTACAGGCAAGCTGTGTTCAGGTGAGCTGTTGAGGAAGGTGCTGATGAGCTTTGGATAAGGGGTTGAAAATGCAAGTAAGATGTGGACTAGGGGTTCAGATGAGCTGAGGTCAAGGAGTTCTTGGGGTGCAGGTGAGCTGTGGACAATTAATTCAGGGGTGCTGCAGACAAGGGGTTCCGAAGTGCAGATGAGCTGTGGACAAGGGGTTTAGTGGTGCAGGTGAGATGTGGACAAGAGGTTCAGGGCTTCTAGTAAACTGAACAAAAGCTCCAGGAGGTGCAGGTGAGGTGTGACCCAGGGTTATTATTGCCTCCACTGAGAACGATAATGTTTGCTTTAGTCCCACTTTCTCTTCAGTGTACCCCCAGGCCCTATTTTGGTTAAGGCATAGCAAATCAAAAAGGCAGAAAAGGTGCCATACTGCAAAACACTATGAAATAATACCCATTTTATTGTATAAAATTATATTATATATACACACACACACACAAAAGTGAGTACACCCCTCACATCTTTGTAAATATTTTATTATATCTTTTCATGTAACAACACTGAGGAAATCACACTTTGCTACAATGTAAAGTAGTGAGTGCACCGCTTATATAACAGTGTAAATTTGCCGACTGGCAACAAAATTGAGTACATCCCTAATTGAAAATGTCTAAAATGGGCCAAAAGTGTCAATATTTTGTGTGGCCACCATTATTTTCCAGCACTGCCTTAACCCCTCTTGGGCATGGAGTTCACCAGAGCTTCACAGGTTGCCACTGGAGTCCTCTTTCACTCCTCCATGACATCACGGAGCTGGTGGAGGCCTTGCGCTCCTTGCGCCATCACGGAGCTGGTGGGGCATCCTCAAACCTTTGGTTTGAGGATGCCCCACAGATGTTCAATGGGGTTTAGGTCTGGAGACATGCTTGGCCAGTCCATCACCTTTACCCTCAGCTTTTTTAGCAAGGCAGTGGTCTTCTTAGGAGGTGTGTTTGGGGTTGTTATGTTGCAATACTGCCCTGCAGCCCAGTCTCTGAAGTGAAGAGATCATGCTCTGCTTCAGTATGTCACAGTACATGTTGGCATTCATGGTTCCCTCAATGAACTGTAGCTCCCCAGTGCCAGCAGCACTCATGCAGCCCCAGACCATGACACTCCCACCACCATGCCTGACTGTAGGCAAGACACACTTGTCTTTGTACTCACCTGGTTGCCGCCACATATGCCTGACACCATCTGAACCAAATAAGTTTATCTTGGTCTCATCAGACCACAGGAAATGGTTCCAGTAATCCATTTTCTTAGTCTGCTTGTCTTCAGCAAACGGTTTGCGGGCTTTCCTGTGCATCATCTTTATAAGAGGCTTCCTTCTGGAACAACAGCCATGCAGACCAATTTGATGCAGTGTGCAGCCTATGGTGCAAGCACTGACAGGCTGACCCCCCACCAACCTCTGCAGCACTCATACATCTATTTCACAAAGACAACCTCTGGATATGATGCTGACCACGCACACTCAACTTCTTTGGTCGACTTTGGTGAGGCCTGTTTTGAGTGGAACCTTTCCTGTTAAACTGCTGTATGGTCTTGGCCACCATGCTGCAGCTTAGTTTCAGGGTCTTGGCAATTTTCTTATAGCCTATGCCATCTTTATGTAGAGCAACAATTCTTTTTTTTCAGATCCTCAGAGAGTTTTTTGCCATGAGGGGCCATGTTGAACTTACAGTGACCAGTATGAGAGAGAGTGAGAGCGATAACACCAAATTTAACACACCTTTCACACCTGCTCCCCATTCACACCTGAGACCTTGTAACGCCAACGAGTCATATGACACTGGAGAGGGAAAATGGCTTATTGGGCCCAATTTGGACATTTTCATTTAGGGGTGTACTCACTTTTGTTGCCAGTGGTTTAGATATTAATGGTTGTGTGTTGAGTTATTTTTAGGGGACAGCAAATTTACACTGTTAGACAAGCTGTACACTCACTATACATTGTAGCAAAGTGTCTTGCTTAACATTTTTCACATAAAAAGTTATACTAAAATATTTACAAACATGTGAGGGGTGTACACACATAACGAGTTGTCGTTAGGCGCACCTTCTTAAATTGACAGGACTAATCTGTCTACCGCATACTGTAGCCGGGTCTGTAGGAGCCAGAATTATTGTTGGTTGGTGGGGGATCAAATACTATTTTACTCACTGAGCTGCAACTCAATTTATAACATTTTTACCAAGTGTTTTTTCTGGATTTTTGGTTGATATTTTGTCTCTATCATTTAAAATATACCTATAATAAAAATTATAGAGCCTTCATTGAGCAAACTTACAAAATCTGCAGGGGATCTAATAATTTTTATATATAATCTCATACACATACATACATACATACATACATACATACATACATACATACATCATAAGCAAAGAAAACATGGATTTCTCCTACATATGGAAAAAGCAGGTATCAGCTTAAACTCAAAGTGCAAAGGTTGAACTTTTCTCCTCCTTGTAATTTCAGGCATCTTGGAAAATGAGGTTATGCATTCTACCTCCACGTGTTGGGCCCGCAGCAATCAAATGCTGATTCAGCCTGTTGATTTCTGGTCTGTTAATCTGCAGCTGCTACACTCGTTTTGGCACAGGGAATGGTTAAAAACTCTGGTCTTCATATATTAAGTTCCAAATTACCCTACACTTCTTGAACAAGCACGAAGTAGATGGAAGTTTCTCCTAAAGCTGGCCATCTTTTTTTTTCGTTCATGAAAACAAACAGATTCCTACATCCACTTAAACACAGAGGATGGAGAAATCCAACCTCCCCTCGCCACCAGGACATTGTACTCTGACCGCAGCAACTGCAGCCATCAGAACACACTGATCAGCAGCAACAAATATCAATCAAAAGTTTTCCAGCTTGGGCTTGACAGACATTGATCGAATGATGAACTTCTAGTGAACAGGGATAGCTACTCACGGATCGAAATTCAGTCGGTTCTCTCTGAATCAGACATATTTTGATCTGTCTCTGGCTTTAGCAAAATAACTCTTATCTCTCAGATAGTTGCTTTGTAACGGCTTGGTGGAAAGTTTTTTTGGTTTATTTAAAGCGGTTGTATTGTCCGCTTGGTCCTTTTTACCTACAATTAAATATCTGATAAACCTGCATGGTTTATGAGATATTCACCCTGCATGCAGCAGCTGTCAGTGGCGCGTACACTCTGAAGGTCCAGCGGATCGTGCCTGAACGGGGAACTCCCACACACATGCGCGTGAGTGAGGTCATTGCAGCTCCGGCCACTCAAACGCTGAAGCCTGCGAACGCGGAAGAAACAGAGGGAACAGGTCAGCCACCCCAGTGGTGACCGGGCACGCTGAGGGAGCTTCGTTCTATGGTATTTCATAATGTGCTGGTATGCATCTCATACCAACACATTATGCTATTGTCTTGCAAATTTGTTTGCTTTTTCTGCGGTTTACTACCACTTTAAAGCCACTCTCTCGATTCCAATTGAGAGCTGTGACATTGATGATCTCACTTGCCAGCAGCGACATCTTTGTCGGCTTTTTCCTGGGTCAGGATCTTTGGTCATCTTGATTGGCCAGGCCAGGATGACATAACTTCCATTAAACGCACATGAAAGTTAGTGATTGTAACGATCACCTTGTAAAGCAACCCATACAGTTTCAAATTGAATTGAAAGTTGGACATTTCTGTATACATATAAAAATGTTTATGTATAATTATATATAAAAAAAAAATGTTAAATACCTTTTTTTGCCCCCCCCCCTTTTTATTTTTTATAAGTGATCACATTCCCTCTGTTCTCAGCTGCATAATATACAGGGGAGGAGAAGCAGCAGCACACTAATCTTCTCTGTGAAAGAGGGGGGGCGTGTCAGGACAAGTCTGATCAGTGAAGAAGGAGAGCAGCCCGAGTTCCCAGCATAGCTAGAGAACTGACCACGATGTGCGCGCTCTCGTTTTTAATAAGAAAGCAGAGGGACTGGCAGGAACACCAGGGATTTCACATACAGAAAGCAAAAAAATAAATAAATAAAACAGAGAGAACAGGATACAGGACAGGATACATTTTTTATACACGTACATGGTACAGCAGACACATAGACATTTGAAGTGCTGGGGTAACAAAACACTTTAAAAAGTGTATCTATACCCAGGAACAAAAATGTAATATAGATTGCAGATCTTTTTTTTTTTTTTTTGCATATATTGAACAGATATAGCAAAACTCTTTTAATTGCATATCCAACAGACCAAAAGGGAGCAAATTACAGAATTTCATTGTTGGGTTTACATACACTTTAATTCATCCCAACACCTGACAGATGCCAAGATTATGCAATTGCAGCGCAGTAGACACTGTAAAAAGGAGGAAGGCAAGAATCTGCTTTCCATTTTTAAGGGCTGTAAAAAAAAAAAAATATATATAAAAAAAAAAAGTAAAATAAATGATAGTAAAAACTGAATTTAATTACCAACTGAAGCTTCTTGAAAAATAAATAAGTAATAATAATAAAAAACACAAACACACAACACTTGTGAGAGTGTCCGTGATCAGTGGTTCCTTCCTCCGACCCCCTATGTCAATACAGGACACCACATTGATTTTGGAGGCAGGTGGAACCACTGAGCGCAACGGAGGGACCAGGGGGTCCGTTGTGTGCCTACAGGTACATTGAAAGACCATACAAAATAATAGAAGTGTCTTAGGTATAAATCCAACCTATGCATTTTTAGTGCTTTTTGCATTTTGCAGATTTGCTCTACAGAACGTGTTCCATAGGAAACCATGTTAAATGGGATGTAGTGCAAATCTGCAAAATAAAAAGAGCACTAAAAATGCATAGGTGTGAATCAAGCCTTACGCAACATATCGCAAAACACAGACACACGCACGTTGAAGTGCACTGCGTTGTGGTGAATTGCCCTTCTATTCATGCCTTTTCTACAAAACAAAAAGGAAAAATTTCCAGTTGGATTTCACTCTAGATAAAGTTTTGGCCATCTATGCCTTTAGATTTCATTATCTGACACCAACAAAAGAATAAAAGCACAGAGGACAGTCTGTATTTACGATATAAACATTCATTCTCTGCTTTCATGAAGTTTATCATAAATCCGACTTTGTTGGGAGTACTTCATCCGTGTCCGTCACCGATAAACCTGCCTCATCCTGGATCAGTCTTTGTGGCAATATTTACTTGGAGAAATTATTGCTCTGCCAGCTATAAAATTGATAAGGAGCCTCTTCGTATTTACTCACAATTATCCCGCCGTGAGACCAATGAAAGCAATTACCAACCAGCTGGAAATCTATATACAGTACATCACAGTTACCTCCCAACTTTTTGAGATGAGATTGAGGGACACCTATTAGCAAAAAGTATGTAGGCATAGGACACACCCCCTGCCACGCCCTATTAAAGTAGAATTATGCAAAAATAAATAAATGATCAGTTAAACCCACAAGTTTTTTTTTTAACCACTATTATTCCTTTATATTGGCTTTTAAAAATTTACAAATGCAGCAATTTAGAAATTGGATGAAAGGTTTAGCTCTGGGAAACACTTTTTGAAAGATAAATATCGTTTTTTTAATTTTATATACAACTATATAGATCAGACCAAAATGAGGGACAAATGTGGAGGAAAGAGGGACAGAGGGACAGTCCCCTCAAAATCAGGGACAGTTGGGAGCTATAGTTAGACCCCTTTCACACTATGGCGTTTTTCAGGCGCTTTAGCATTAAAATAAGCGCCTGTAAAGCGCCTGAAAGAAGCCTCAAATGCAATCCCAATGTGAAAGCCCGAGTGCTTTCACACGAGGCGCTGCGCTGGCAGGGCGTCAAAAAATGTCCTGCAAGCAGCTTCTTTGCAGCACTTTTGGAGCAGTGAATACAGCGCTCCTAAAGCACCCCTTCCCATTGAAATCAATGGGAAGCTTGTGCAAAGCGCTTTTGGCAGCAGCGCTTTGTGTGCGCTTTTAACCCTTTATTTGGCCACTAGCAGGGGTTAAAACGCCCCACTAGTGCTCAAAACACGCTGGTAAAGCGGTGCTAGTTTAAGCAGCGCTTTACGAGCGTTTTTTGGGCGCTGGCAGTGTGAAAGAGCTCTTAAAGCACTTGGGCTTTCACATTGGGATTGCAGATGAGGCTTATTTCAAGTGCTTTACAGTCGCTTTTTAATGCTAAAGCGCCTGAAAAACGCACCAGTGTGAAAGGGGTCTTAGACCTTTCTTTCACACTGAGGCGCTTTTCAGGTTCCTCAGGTCCCAACGCTGGTCATATATACCAATATACAGAACCAAACTGGGTTGCAAGTAGCGAAAAAAAAAAAAAAAAAAACTACCAATTGGGTAGTAAATATTTGGTTTGTAGCACTGAAAAGGTTAACCTACATCCCCTAACTTTTCAATGCCCCTGGAGGCCCATATGACCAGCGTTGGGACCTGAGGAAGGTCAGGTTATTCCACAGTGTGCAAAGAGTTGTCCAGATTGCGAGAAGTTATAGGCTACAGCATCTCAGGCTTTTGACATGCCCAAATTGTAGCACGCATGGAACGAGTAAGAGAGTGTAGGGAGCCTGGGAACATCCATGAAGAAGGGATTGCAGTGCCTTGTAAAAATGCCAGCACCGCAGCCTCAGAAATTGAGAAGGGCCCATGGATGTCGGTTGCTTCAAGGTGGTGAGACCGAGTCTGGGAGGCTTGCCATTCCAAAAGAAATGAGGAAATACGGGAAAAGCGGGATCCAAACTGGAGTGTTATGGAGGATGTACAAAAAAAGACAGGAAGCAGGTTCATTTTAAAGGGTTTACAACTACTTTAAAGCCTGTCAACTTTTTTATTACTGTCTGGAAGTGGGGGGGGGGGGGGGGGGGGGGGGGGGGTTGGAGATTTGATGTCACATTTGTCTGTGGTGTCAGACAGAAAGTGTTAGGAAGTATATCCAATGGGGACAAAGACTGCAATAATATATTATATTTAGTGGGGGGGTTAGCTCAAGGGGGATCACTCCCCACCCCAGACCTGCCGCGGTGTGGGGCAGAGGTCTTGGACCCTCTTTCCAGTTGTCAGCGCTTCAGCTGGAGAAGTTTCTTGTAACTCCACAGATGCTGCTGGCAGGGAATCCCTTATCCCTGTTGTGGGAGAAAGGCTGGCTGCCTCTTCCCTTTGGAAGCCACCAAGCTGCTTTTGGTGCTAGGCAGAGCTCAGTGAAGTTCTTCTCGGAGGCCAGCTCTTCTGATGGAGGCTCACTCGGTTGTTCTTCCTCAGCAGAAAAGTTGATTAAATCACTAGTTTCTTGAACTGCTAAAAATCCAGGACACAGGTTGGCGGCACTTGGGCCCAGTGTCAACACTTTGGCAGGCGATTTGTAATCCATAACATGCTCAGATGAAAAGTCAATTAAATCCATACATTTCATGATCTGTGGCTGGGGAATGAGGATGGCTTCCTCTTCTTCCGAGCTCTGGAACTGCAAATGGGAAGATAAGCCGGCTGCTCCATCTCCCATACCTTTTCCCAACTGCTGGACAGACGCATTCCTCCATCCAAGCTCATCCTGTGCAGAAACATAATCATCAAGATCAGTCAACACTTGCTGCATCTGCCATAAGACCTCTGCATCCATAGCTGTGGGCGGAGATGGGCAAAGCACACTGTTACTCTGCCACATTGCCGAATCTTCAGCCAGGATTTCAGGACTGTCGGCTGGTACTTCTGGATAGTTCCAGGTGAAGGGAGCCCAGCCCTGCTGCTGAGCAGATTCTAGCAGCTGTCTGTAGGGGATTGCCAGCTCTCATTCCTGATTGGCTTGAAACTCCAAATCTTTCAGCAGTGCCCATGGAACTTCTGAGACATTCAGCATCCTTTCTCTGTATTCCAATATTTCTTCCAAACGTCACTCCAAATCGCTCCCAAAGTCAGGGTCCTCTATCAGCCTCTCTAACAAACAGCCCCAGGCCACCATAGCCAAAGCCTTCTGGGGTGTCGTCCACGGGCACACTCAGGCTACATACCAGCGAAGGGCTCTGTAGCACTCATCCAACCACATTTCCACCTGGACCAGCCTGGTTAACTCAGCTTTCCATTACTTGTGTGGTTGTCTCCCCAAAAAACAGTACCTTTCCTGGAAGGGGGGGGGGGGGAATTTTTCCCTGGTGTCGCTGCTCACGGGCTAGCGCTTCCTTCCAGAGTTCCCAGTGGACAGAATCATAACATCCCAGCAGGACCTGCTCGGACACTGGTCCCCTTTGCTGTGTCCACATCTCTCGCAACCTTCTTCCAAATTCTTCCATGGCGGCTGGTATCTGTACCTCTCCTCTCCCGCTATCCAAACCTTGGATCCAGGTGGAGATTTGGATGTCCCAGACTGCAGGAAGCATCCCACCGCTGCCACCAATGTAATGGAATGTCCCACACTCCGCCTGAGTGCTTCCGTCATATACCACTTCCTCAAGTCTGAATATAGATATTATAGCCACATATTACAACCAAGAACTAGGCAGGACGTTTGGCTGCAAAGCTGGAACTGTTAATTTGAACAAGAATACAGGCTTTTATACACTTGAGAAGGAGGTCACTAAAACGGCATTAACAATGATCCAAATATTTACCCAAAACATCACATACTAGTTTAGATAACGAGGCACAGCTGACTCATGGCTAATCCCATCACAGAGGATCCTTAGCTACCTGGATGACTCAGATGTCTCATTGTAGGCCAGACTTGCCAGCTCCAAGCTCAGAAGGTACAATACACACCATCATATGTATAAAACACAGAACACCTTCAGACAATAGCCAAATTAATTAGCACAAATAACAATGGGTGAAAGACCCTTAGAAGGCATACTAGACCTACTTGCATTAAACATATTATAGCAGACAACCCCAGGGAGGTGGCTTGCTGATGACATCAGCATCTGCTATGAGTCCCACACAGTTTGAAGCAGTACTTGCTGGAAATGTAGTATACAGGCCCTTAACATTGATCCCAGAGTCTGTGTGTCTTGGGGAGGCATGGACTTGAATCCAAAGTAACATTACTCCAAGGGTTCCCAGGCATACACCTCACAGAGTAGTGTTCCCTTAAAAGCCAGGGCCCATTAGTCAGCAGGCAAGAGGCTAGCATTCAGTCACCTCCAAAAGCCTCTTTCCCTGGTGAGTCTGTCACAGGGCCTGCTTCAACATTTGAAATGCCTTCTCTGACTCAGGATTCCACTTAATCATGACCGACTCTCTACCATTCTTCAAATCTGTCAGTGGGGCTGCAATGGTGGCAAAATTGGGTACAAAACACCTGTAGTACCCTAGAAATTTACGCATTTTTTATTCATAGGTTGGGGCTACTTTCGAACCGCCTCAATCTTGTTGATCTGAGGCTTGGTCACCCTTCGACCAATAATGTAGCCAAGGTATTTGGCCTCCTTCAAGCCTAAGGCACACTTTTTGGGGTTGGCAGACAGATCTGAACGGATCGGCCGTGTGAAAGGGGCCTAAGTAGTTATGTACCACTTCCCAATCTGTCAACAAGCTCGTTGACCCGAAGCATTGGGTACGCATTGAATTTGGACATGCTGTTCAACTTCCTGAAATCATTACAAAACCTTATAGTGCCATCTGGCTTTGGGACCAACACTATGGAACTTGACCATTCACTGTGGGACTCCTCTATCACGTCCAACTCCAACATGTTCTTTGTTTCATTTGCAACAGCTTCTCGCCTAGCCTCGGTTATTCTATAGGGCTTTACATTTACGTGGACCCCTGGTTCTGTAATTATGTATAAAACTGGTCTGTTTGGGTAGGTGAGAGAAAAAGTCTCTATTCTTACTCAAACTCTTTAACGTCCTTCTGTTGGGCCATTGACAAGGTTTTAGTTAATCGGTACCTCAGTTGTCACAAGGGTCATGTCCTTTTGGGGGGTTGGCACTGCCAGTAAAGTCTCTGTCCTTCCAAGGTTTCAAAACATTAACATGCTACAGTATATTTACTCTGGTTTCCTTTCCCTGCCTGGTAAACTTTCTAGTTTACCTCCCCTACTCTTTCCATAATTTCAAAAAGGGACCTTGACACTGCTAGGAATTTACTCAACTGTGGAGACTAGTACCAGCACTTTCACCAGGGTTGAAGATTTTGGTCTATGCATCCCGATTATAAACCCTTCTCTGGGACTCCTGGGCTTGCTCCATATGTTCCCTTACCAGCGGCAATCCTATCTTACATCAGTGAGATATGCTCAATGGCGCTACTATAAAGGCGTGGTCTCTCCCTCCCACATTTCTTTTGCGACATCTGGAAATTCCCTGAGAGGTCTACCATACAGTAATTTAAAAATGGGAAATAACCTGTAGAGGCCTGGAGGTACCTCTTGTATAGCAAACATGAGGTATGGCAGCAAAAACAAACAAAATCCCCCATCTTTGTCCAGCAGCTTTTTTAACATGCTTTTGTGCGTCTTGTTAAATCTCTCCACAAGACTATCAGTTTGGGGATGGTAGACAGAGGTAGGGAGATTTTAAACAACTTACACAATTCTTTAGTGACTCTGGACATAAATGGTGTGCCTTGATCCGTTAATATGGCTTTTGGAATACCCACACGACTAAATACCTGGACAAGCTCTTTGGCAATAATCTTAACTGAGGTATTACGCAAGGGAATGGCTTCAGGATACCGTGTGGCATAGTCCAGCATTACCAGTATGTGCTGATAGGCCCGGGCAGACTTTACTACTGGTCCCACCAGATCCATGCCAATTCTTTCAAGTGGCACTTTAATTATATCGGTACCAGCAGACTGCAAAATGGGGTGACGGCACAGAATACTGACACTCTGGGCATGACTCACAATATTCTTTGACATTTGCATGTAACCCAGGCCAAAAGAATCTCTGGGTTATTCTCTCCTTAGGTTTTCTCTATACCCAGGTGTCCACCCATTATATGATCATGGGCTAAAATCTAAAAACCATCCGACGATAGGATTTGGGAACCACTAGTGGCTCTACCTCCTCCTCCCTTTGCTTTACCACTTGATACAGCAAGTTATTTTTAAGAGCCATGTAGGGAATACATACCCCTACATTAGGGTTCAACAGGTTATCCATCCATCATTTTAACATTTTCTCTGGCTCTATTTAGTGTGGAGTCTTAGTTGTTCTGTACAAAAATCATCTTTCCGTCTAAGTCAGGCACCACATTCTTTCTACTCTCACTATCAGAGTCAGAGATAATTTCTTGTTCATTGACCTCAAGCTATGGGGCTGGATTCCAGCTCCTCCTGCTCCCCAGCCATTACAGAAAAGGAAAAAGTATCTACCCCTCTGTTGGACACACCAACAGTTTCCCTTTCAATTTGGCAAGCAAAAGGGTCCGGAGTGAGTTCCAGTGTTTCCTCAGCAGGGGGAGCTCTGTTCTCCTGACTCCTTTTGTTTTCCCCATATCCTCCAAAAGTGTGGAAAATCTCTGCCCAGTAGGGCTTCATGTATTAGTGAGGGTACCACCCCTACTGAATGTGTCACAGTGCCCCAAGGGGTATCAACCTCAACCACAGCAGTCTGGTAGTCACATGTGTCATGTATACAAATCACCCCAATAGTGCTAGGCTGTAACTTTGCAGGATTTACAAAATCACCTTTGACTAATGTCACAACACTACCAAAGACTAGTAGAGCAGTGACTGGCTTTCCATCAACTGAAATCAAAAAAAAAAAAAAAAAGGGGAGGAGGAGGAGGAGAATGTGGGACTTTATATGAATCATGCAGCCAAGGCGATGACACATAATTGATAAGAACCACACATGTTACTTTATATATTTACTTTTGCAGCATGCCATTAGGCAAGTAGAATGTATTATATACAAATAGATAACATGGTAATAACATAGCATGGTAACATGCAAGTTCATATTGTAGGCAAGGATAGAAACCAAACTCATTGGCATGCATCTCCATGGTAAAAATTATTAATTCAATCTGTACATTCCAATAAGCCTAGCATAGGTAATAATAATGATTCTGTACACTCCAATAAGCCTCACATATGTGATATTAGTAAGATGGTAGTCTTGAATTATATTAGGAAAGGCGTCTAATAGCTCAACACGTTTCGTGGCTGAACGCCACTCATCAGGGGCAGAAGAAAGGCAGGAGTGTATAACAATAATATTTAAAAGTTACAGTAATATAGGGGTAGGTATAGTAAATCCATCTAAATAAAGAATCTGGAAAAGATGGGGATGTATGTATATGTCCAATCATACCTAGAGACCAGCAGTGGATCTGGGTGCAAGCATGGGAGGCCGGAGGCCAGCCCGGAAGGGTCACCAGCCATGGGAGCTGAGGTAGCATATCCCACGCCAACTAGATGGAATTGGGCAGCTGAAACCAACAGTCCCGGGTAATAAGCTCCAGTATGTAAATTGTCATATGACGTCCGCAGGTGGGATCTCCCGGCGGTATAGGGGGCGCGCGTGCCCCCCGCGTCACTCGGGAGCAGATGCACGTGCCAGGTGGCCACAATGTCCACCAGGCACCCGCGATTGCTCGTGACAGAGCAGGAACTTGGATCTGTGTGTGTAAACACACAGATCCACGTCCTGTCAGCGGAGAGGAGACAGATCGCGTGTTTCTAGTATATAGGAACACCGATCGGTCTCCTCCCCTAGTCAGTCCCATTCCCCCACAGTTAGAATCACTCCATAGGTAACACATTTAACCCCTTGATTGCCCCCAGTGTTAACTCCTCCCCTGCCAGTGACATTTACAAAGTAATCAGTGCATATTTATAGCACTGATCGCTGTATAAATGGCAACGGTCCCAAAATAGTGTCAAAAGTGTCCGATCTGTCCACCGCAATGTCACAGTCATGAGGAAAATAAAAATATATTAATTGTAGATCACCGCGATATATATATATATATATATATATATATATAAAATGCCATAGTCAAGGCCAATCTAAAAGCCTAGGAGAACCTTCCTCTATCCTTATTAAAATAAAAAAACATACCTAAATTTACCTACCTATTCCATAATTCGCCACAATGGATACCTTGCTCATTTTTTACAAAATTTAACCAAATTTTCTCCTCCTTCCTCTGGGGCCCAACCCCCCCCCCCCAGATTTAAACTGTCCACACTGATGTGTCTGGTGTCACAAGGGGGTTTGGCGTTTCCGGACTACCAGAGATATTTTCTGGCAGCCCAGCTGGTCACGGCAGTTTGGTAGCTAGTGCCGGACACGTCCAACCCCGCGGCAGTTCTGAAGCCTGCGGTGGTCCATTCTGTGGAGGCCCCAACACATTTACCCCTTGGAGGTCCCAAAGCTCCATACGATTTGACCGCCTCCATTTACACGACTCTGAAGGCCTGGAGGGCAGGATTGGGACTTGAGAAGTTCCCACAAAATGCAGTCTCCCCACACGCCCCCTATGGAACAACCCTATTTTAAGATTTTAAAAGAGCAACTATCATCTCTGTCCCGCAGGGGCTCCTCCTCTGACCCGCTGTTGGCTCACCGATGGTCTTATTCACTTTACTGGCACAGCTGGTGATGCGGCAGTGACACAAGGTGAGGGACATGGCGGCAGCAAGTGAGTGGATGTCCGCTAGCAGACGCAAGGACTTATTCTTGCTGGTAATTAGAATCTTTAATATTTGCAAACAAAATAAAAGGTTTCCTATTTAGAATAATAAGCTGCCAGGTTAGTAAAACAGCGATATCAGAACTGATTCAATCATACAGTTTGTAGTTTACATAGATTTGCAAAACAATGGGATAAAGGAATATTCCTGAACATTTTATCTGATGGTTACTGTGAAATTGTGTGAACGCATCAACGCAGTGCATGTTATCTCAGCAGTGATTGGATTCGTTGAATGAGTTTACCAAAAATGTAAATATTGCAGAATATACAGCCTAATGCTACATAACCAAGCTCCATTTCATGCTGAATAAACTAAATTATTAATGTATCTTTATATAGATTTTAACTCCAAAAGCATTTTATTAAAATAAATTTTTGAAAAAAAAAAATAAAATCTGATGATTATATAATTTTATCTGTTTTTTTTTTATTTTAATTTTTTTTTTTTTAAATTTACTTTAATAAAATGCTTTTGGAGTAAAAAATCTCAGATAAAAAATAATAATATATTATATATATTTATTTAATTTATTTTAAATGATTCTTATCCACCCTGGTTTTCCTGCATAATAACAGACACCTCTTCCTAGAAGCATTAACACATTCCAAAAAAATTTAATAAATAAATAATAATTACAAAAAAAAAATGAATACAAAATGCACCAGAAAAGAGGCCTCAAAAATGCATCAAGTGCACATGCATAGATGTAAACGAAGCCTAGAGCATTGATGGCAAACCTTGGCACCCCAGATGTTTTGGAACTACATGTCCCATGGTGCTCACCTACACTGCAGAGAACATGAGCATCATGGGAAATGTAGTTCCAAAACATATGTGGTGCCAAGATTCACAATCTCTGCCCTGGGGGCTCATGCACTTTTCAGTAGTTGAGTTTATTTCTGTGCCAGGGACACACAGTTGCCACATAAAGCCAATCAGAATAATCAATGGTTCTATGGGGGTTTGCAGTGTTATTTGTGTAAACCAGTATATCCATGTGTGGGCATCCAACACTGGATACATACAGGGGTGCACAGTGTAGGCATATTTACACACATAGTAACATAAGTTTGGTATCCTGGGCAAGGGAATACATTTGCAATTTACTCAGAAATTGTAGTACCTCCTAACCTGATAAAGGTCCTTTTCTTTTCTCCTCCATAACAAAAAAAAAAAAAAAAAAAAAAGTGTACTGGCCCTTTAAGTAATAAAGAATAACATAAAGAATAACACAGATGTGTCTGCAGTGTTACCTGTGTACTGGTGACACACCTACAATCTGTCCTGATTGTCCTCATGGTGTCACACACACAGTTGTGTCTCCTATCCAATCACAGTGTCTTATCGTTGCACTCACCCTCCTGCCTCCCATTCTCCGGCTCCCGGTGTACAGTCAGGGGACCGCTGGACAGACATGGATTGGACTTTCTCCGGATGGCGGCTCTCCTGAATTGATCGGCGCTCATCCTGCAGCCGCTGAGGACCGTTCACTTCGACACTCCGCCCTGCTCAGCGCACTTCTCCGCTGGGTGACAGTCCGCCGAGATCCCCGGAGGAGCTCTAATACTCCATATAGACGGAACTACAGATCATAGAGCGGTCCGTACCGTACAGACGTCTCAGCCTTGGGGGGAGTGACAGTACAAGAGGCCACGCCCACTCCTGGCCCCTCCCTCACCTGGGGACCGACTCACCTGGGCTTCCCCCAACACACATCACACAGGGAGGTTGTCATAGAGAGGCGTCATTCCAATTATAGATCTCCCTGCACATAGAACCTCATCACTTTATATTTCCACAACATCAATAGATTATTATTATAATGACATTATGATATATTATTGTATCTGCAATGCGGATTTCTCTTTATTTTGCAACATTCTGGAATCTCCTTGGTGAAGATTCAGCTGATAGGTTCCCACTAGTGCTGCTGCGTAATCATTCATTGGTCGGTGCGTTTTTGTAGCTCGTCTTTGCACATTATTCATGCGTTTTTCATTCTTCAGGCATTTTAGCTCTAGAAATGTCCTCCAAATAACGCCTGAAAAGCGCCTCCCATTCATTTCAGTGTGACTTTTCACACTGGGGTGGAGCGCTGGCGGGACGTTCTGAAAAGTCCTGCAAGCAGCATCTTTGGGGCGGAGCGCTATATACAGCGCTCCCAAAACGCTCCGCCCATTGAAATAGGCAGCGCTTCCAAAGCACCTGAAAAGCGATTTGGAAGCGCTGCAACATGCACCCGCTATCGGCCAAAAAGCGATGCCAAAACGGTGCTTTAACGCTAACGCTCAGCGACCCCAGTGTCACAGTAGCCTGAGGCATTGTAAAATGGCATCTATGTCTTTGTGAAACTGTGTATTCTGTCTTTAGACCCCTTTCACACTGAGGAGTTTTTCAAGCGCTTAAAGCGCCGGAAAAGCTCGCGAAAACTGCCTCCCATTAAAATCAATGGATACATTCACACTGAGGCGATGCGCTGGCGGGGAGGTGAAAAAACTCCTGCAAACAGCATCTTTAGAGCATGTTTGGAGAGCTAAAAAAAGCGCCCCTCTCCATTGAAATGAATGGTAAGCGCCTGAAAAACGCTCAGTGTAAGGCTCGATTCACACTAATGCGTTTTTTGATGCATTTTGCATTTTTCAGAAATGCAGGGAAATTTTTTAACATGGGTTCCTATGGAACATGTTCAATGCATTTTTGTGCCTCTGCATTTTTGGAAAGGGTCGGGGACTTTTTTTCATGCAAAATGCAGCGTTTTGAATGTAATAGAAGTCAATGGACCCGCATCCAAAACGCAAGTACTGCATTTTTACCGCGTTATTACCGCGATTTTGCAGCGATTTGCGTTTAAAAAAAAAAAATGACACTGTATATAGCTGGTTGCTAGGCAACCACAGTGTAAAAAAAAATGCAAAACGCGGCAAAATCGTGGTAAAAACGCGTGTCCAAAAACGCGGCAAGCACCGCAAAAAGCACTGCAAAAACGCTCAAAAGCAACATGCATAGATGTGAATCGAGCCTGAGACCCCTTTCACACTAGGGCGGCAGGTCCGTCAGCGGTAAAGTGATGCCAGCACACCGCCCCAGTGTGAAAGCACTCGTACGTTCACACTGGGGTGGCATGGGAGGCAGTTTTCAGCTGCCTCAGTGTGAAAGGGGTCTTAATGAGTTGTGTTAAAATGTAGCACAGGGCATATGCGTTTTGCATGAAATTTCATCCCTGGTTATCTGGAAAAAAGTTGGCATGTTAGATCCCTTTCAGACTGATGCGTTTTTACCTTGCTGGAATAGTGCAAGAAAAATGTTTCCCCTTTGCATCATGCCACAACAAAACACATGGTACTTTGCTACCCTACATTTCATGCATTGTATTAGGAATTAAAGTATAACTAAAGGAAATGTTTTTTTTTTTTTCGTTTTGGACAGCGTGGAGAGGAATTAGAACCCCTGTGAGGTTTTATTGCTGTCTGCCCCCTTAAAATGGACTACAGCCTAATTTAATACCAATATTATGCAGCACCATGGATGTTGTTTTCCTGCATATCAGGTCAGCAAAATCCCATTGACTACAATTGAGCAGTACACATGGCAGTTCAGAGGCTGCGTGCCACCTGCTTTGCCTTGCTCTGTGTTACTTTGGAGCTCTATTGAGCTTCATTTGAATTGCAGGTAAAATAAAGCGGTAGTAAACTGGAAGATAAAAAAAAAAAAAAAAACTTTCCCCTGCAGGGCAATGTTATAATGTGTTAATATGCATTTTCCTACTAGCACATGATGTGAAACATACAGTGAGGGAAAAAAGTATTTGATCCCCTATTGATTTTGTACGTTTGCCCACTGACAAAGAAATGACCAGTATAATTTTAACAGTAGGTTTATTTTAACAGAGAGACAGAAAAACAACAAAAAATATCCATAAAAACGCATTTCAAAAAAGTTATAAAGTGAAATAAGTATTTGACCCCTTTGCAAAACATGACTTAGTACTTGGTGGCAAAACCCTTGTTGGCACTCGGAGGTCAGACGTTTCTTGTAGTTGGCCACCAGGTTTGCACACATCTCAAGAGGGATTTTGTCCCACTCCTCATTGCAGATCCTCTCCAAGTCATTAAGGATTTGACGTTTGGTAACTCGAACCTTCAGTTTCCTCCACATATTGTCTATGGGATTATGGTCTGGAGACTGGCTAGGCCACTCCAAGACCTTAATTCTTCTTGAGCCACCCCTTTGTTTTCCTGGCTGTGTGTTTTGGGTCATTGTCATGCTGGAATACCCATCCACGACCCATTTTCAATGAGAGATCATTGACAAGATTCTCCCATGAAGTTCTGGGCTGATTCCTCACTGCTCTCCCGATCATTGAATTTCCATGAGGTGAGATCTTGCATGGAGCCCCAGACTGAGGGAGATTGACAGTTATTTTGTGTTTCTTCCATTTGCGAATAATCGCGCCAACTGTTGTCACCTTCTCACTAAGCTGCTTGGCGATGATCTTGTAGCCCATTCCAGCCTTGTGTAGGTCTACAATATTGTCCCTGACACCCTTGGACAGCTCTTTGGTCTTGGCCATGGTGGAGAGATTGGAATCTCATCGATTGATTGCTTCTGTGGAGAGGTGTCTTTTATACAGGTAACAAGCTGAGATTAGGAGCACTCCCTTTAAGAGAGTGCTCCTAATCTCAGCTTGTTACCTGTATAAAAGACACCTGGGAGTCAGATTGATCATTGATAGGGGATAAAATACTTATTTTACTCATTAAAATGCAAATTAATTTATAACTTTTTTGAAATACGTTTTTCTGGATATTTTTGTTGTTATTCTGTCTCTCACTTTAAAAAAAAAAAACTACCATTAAAATTATAGACTGGTCATTTCTTTGTCTGTGGGCAAATGTGCAAAATCAGCAGGGAATCAAATACTTTTTTCCCTCAGTGTACCTTAAAAATAAGCCCTCCAGTGATGGGCTGACAGGGCTTCCATCTTCACCCAGTCTTCCTTTCGGTCCTTTGAATGGCCGAGCTGCCATGACGTCACTCCCACATATGCCCACAGGAGTCACTGTTTATGGCACAGAGCTCAGAAGGAGTGGCACGGTAAGCCGTTCCTTCAGAGCGTATGCGCCAGTGACGTCACCGGCTGCTACACAAGTATATATCTCCTCAACAGTGCACGTTTAAGAGATTTACAGTACCTACAGGTAAGCCTTATTATTGGCATACCTGTAGGTAAAACATTAACAAATGGACTTTACTACCACTTTAAGTCAAATGCAGATATTTTTGCAAGCATTGCGTTTTCCATTTGAACACAGCAGAGTGCATTCCATTAGAAAACGCAGCCATACCTTGATGTCTCTGCGCCTGCAGTGGGGGTGGGCAGTATATATGGTACATACTATGTATACACCCGGCCAAGGACCATCAGGTGAAAAAGTTGCTGGTCATTGGTGGTTAAATTGCAATATTTATACAATACACAGCTGGGTGATAGGATGAGGAGTTTGTATTCATAACAGCTTGTGTGCTACTTATGTCTGTATTTGAGCAACTGAAACTGGCACCTATGATTAAAACTGAAAGTAGGACTGTCTGTGCTGTCCCTAGCAACCCATTATAATCATTATCCTTCTTTTCTAAACAGCACTGTACTTTAACCACTTCAATACCGGGCACTTTCGCCCCTTCCTGCCCAGGACAATTTTGAGCTTTCAGCGCTGTCGCACTTTGAATGACAATTGCGTGGTCATACAACACTGTACCCAAACTACATTTTTATCATTTTCTTCCTACAAATAGAGCTTTCTTTTGGTGGTTTTTGATCACCTCTGAGTTTTATTATTTTTTGCTAAACAAACTAAAAAAGGCAGACATTAAAAAAGTTTTTCTTCGTTGTTATAAAATTTGTTTTTCTCCTTCACTGAGGGGCACTGATGAGTCGGCACTGATGAGGCAGCACCGATGGGCACTGATGAGTTGGCACTGATAAGTTGGCACTGATGGGCACTGATGAGGAGGCACCGATATGTAGAATTGATGGGCACTGATATGCAGCACTTATGGGCACCGATATGCAGCACTGATGGGCACTGACAGGCAGCACTGATGGGCACTGACAGGTGGCACTGACAGGTGGCATTGTTGGACACTAATAGATGGCACTGATGGGCAGCACTGATTGGGCAGGTACTGACAGGTGTTAATACTGGGCACTGATTGGCACTGTGATGGACACTGATTGTCACTAAGGTGGGCACTGATTGCCACTTTATTGGGCACTGGCAGGGGGTTATGATGGGGCACTGACTGGGCACCGATTGGCAGCTTATGGGGGCTGTGCTGATTATCAGCACAGACCCCCCCCCCCCCCTGGCAGGGAGAGCCACCGATCGGTTCTCCCTGTCAGCGTGAACTGAGGAATGCCGTTTACCGGCACTTTCTGGTTCTCGCGATGATCAGCTGTGAATGGTCACCGCTAATCACGTGGTAGGAAGCCTCTGTCAGAGGCTTCTAATCACGATCGGAGATGCGCGTACTTGCGATCGCTGCGCTGCATGCCCCCGTGGGCACACGCTGGCATATTATCCTGCTGGACCTCATATGACGCCCAGTCAGGATAACAGAACCACTTCACGGCCATCATTCTGTTATAGGGTGGGCGGTAAGTGGTTAAAGCGCAGGCTGCTTTTAAATATTCCCATGCAGTGCCCACCCCCCTCCCCCACACACTGCATGAGTTAAAGGGTAACTCCACTTTAGTGGGAAAAAAATGCAAATAATAATAATATAGGTATGAATTGTGATTTAAGTCATATTGTAATTAAATGTTATTAAAAAATATCTTTCCTTTTCAGTCTGCAGTGCTATCATTTTCTGTAAAATGCGATGCAATGTGGCTACCTGAAGGTGTTCTGCATACAGCTGGTATACAGAACGCCCCCTGAAAACTTAATTTCCTGCTAATGTGATTGGCTTACCGATTTTTCCAGAAGTCTGCACTAAGATACAAATCAGATTTTGAGCATCCCCTGCAAGAAGAGTGGCATTTTTTAGATACTCCCAAAGGGAAATCACGTCTAAGAGGGATACAGATGCTGCCCCTTTCCTCATTAGAGCCCTGCAGGTGTAGTAGCTGATTAATAATTATAAAACCACTCCCATACAGATTCACTCTACACATGGACAGCTATTTCTCCAGAATAACTAAAGGCAGGAATCTGAAACAAAGTTTGTTAAAATCCACGCAATGTACAGAGATCACCCAGAGGCATGGACATCGGCAAGGGGGGGGCAAGTGCCCCCCCCCCTGCATCAGCACTTACATCATTCCGGCAAAGGCGGGCTGGGCCAGGGGGCAATCCCCCCCCCATGCAGCCTACCTCATATTCAAAACAGCCGCCCGCTGCCTGTTTTCTTTTTTTTTTTCTGAGGAGGGTAGAAGTCGGCCGCCGACTGGCTGGCTGCTGCTCTGCATTCTGGAAGTTATAGTCTGAACCGCGCTCAAGTTCCTGGTGGCGGAGGGTGGAACTGAGCAGCGCAGCAAACTACAACTCCCAGGAGTCTCAGAGGCAGGCAGAGGCAGGGCGTGCGGCGCCCCAGGGGACACGTCATGTGACTGGCTCAGGCTGGGGGCTGGGTGCTGGCTGGAGCGGCTGCTAGAGATAGTGCAAGCCAAGTTGCAACTAGTTTCAAGAACAGAGAGAAGAACTGACCGAGAGAGCAGCCAGCTTACTTTCAGTAGGACGAGCAGCAGGTTACCCCTCCATTACACTCCCGGACTCTTTGGACTGGAGGCAGGCAGAGGCAGGCAGAGGCAGGCAGGGCGCACATGACTGGCTCAGGCTGGGAGCTGGCTGCAACTTGGAAGTTGTCATCACCCCCCCCCCCCCCCCAAGAGGCCATCTCTTTATATCTAACATGATTTGATGATATAATACTTTGAACCACATGATACAGTAACCTTATAATGGCTATAATCTTACTATCTGTTTATATATACAGATCAACATGTACCATCACCCTGCTATCTGAACACATATAAACCCTTAAGCTGCCAGACATTTATCAGCACGAGTTTACACTCCATAGCTGTAGGGTCCATGTCTGTGAAGTTTGGAGTGCTTCATCTCCCTCATTGTATTTGGTTCACCCTTCTGGGGAGTTTCCTCTGTGCATTGTCCCGGCTGTGGGACCCCTGATCATCCAGCTGCCAGCCTTATGATACACCAGTGGGAGTTTTCACATACCAGCAACGTGCAATAACCATCTGTGAAATTTTGGAAGTAAAGACCATGCAATGCTTATTGACTACCTGTGAAGTAACGTATACAGTATCTCACAAAAGTGAGTACACCCCTCACATTTTTGTAAAAATTTTAATATATCTTTTCATGTGACAAAACTAAAGAAATTACACTTTGCTACAATGTAAAGTAGTGAGTGTACAGCTTGTATAACAGTGTAAATTTGCTGTCCCCTCAAAATAACTCAACACACAGCCATTAATGTCTAAACCGCTGGCAAAAAAAGTGAGTAAATCCCTAAGTGAAAATGTCCAAATTTGGCCCAAAGTGTCAATATTTTGTGTGGCCTCCATTATTTTCCAACACTGCCTTAACCCTCTTGGGCATGGAGTTCACCAGAGCTTCACAGGTTGCCACTTGAGTCCTCTTCCACCCCTCCATGACGACATCACAGAGCTGGTGGATGTTAGAGACCTTGCGCTCCTCCACCTTCCATTTGAAGATGCCCCACAGATGCTCAATAGGGTTTTAGTCTGGATGAATACTTATCTAGTCCATCCCCTTTACCCTCAGCTTCTTTAGCAAGGCAGTGGTCGTCTTGGAGGTGTGTTTGGAGTCGTTATCAAGTTTGGAATACTGCCCTGCGGCCCAGTCTCTGAAGGGAGGGGATCATGCCCTGCTTTAGTATGTCACAGTACATGTTGGCATTCATGGTTCCCTCAATGAACTGTAGCTCCCCAGTGCCAGTAGTACTCATGCAGCCCCAGACCATGACACTCCCACCACCATGCTTGACTGTAGGCAAGACAAACTTGTCTTTATACTCCTCACCTGCTTGACACCATCTGAACCAAATAAGTTTATCTTGGTCTCATCAGACCACAGGATATGGTTCCAGTAATCCATGTCCTTAGTCTGCTTGTCTTCACCCCTAAGTGAAAATGTCCAAACTGGGCCCAATTAGCCATTTTCCCTCCCTGGTGTCATGTGACTAGTTAATGTTACAAGGTCTCAGGTGTAAATGGGGAGCAGGTGTGTTAAATTTGGTGTTACCGCTCTCACTCTCTCGTACTGGTCACTGGAAGTTCAACATGGTACCTCATGGCAAAGAACTGAGGATCTGAAAAAAAGAATTGTTGCTCTACATAAAGATGGCCTAGCTGTACCATACTCTTTCCATTTTCGGATGATGGATTGAACAGTGCTCCATGAGATGTTCAAAGCTTGGGATATTTTTTTATAACCTACCCCTGCTTTTAACTTCTCCACAACTTTATCCCTGACCTGTGTGGTGTGTTCTTTGGTCTTCATGATGCTGTTTGTTCACTAAGGTTCTTTAACAAACCTCTGAGGACTTCATATAACAGCTGTACTAAGATTAAATTACACACAGGTGGACTCTATTTACTAATTAGGTGACTTCTGAAAGCAATTGGTTCCACTAGATTTTAGTTAGGGGTATCAGAGTAAAGGGGGGCTGACTACAAATGCACGCCACACTTTTCAGATATTTATTTGAAAAATATTTTAAAAACTATTTATCATTTTCCTTCCACTTCACAATTATGTGCCACTTTGTGTTCGTCTATCACGTAAAATACTAATAAAATACATTTACGTTTTTGGTTGTAACATGACAAAATGTGGAATTTCAAGGGGTATGAATACTTTTTCAAGGCACTGTATATTTGAAAATCGACCAGTCCTGATGTACTGACTGCCTTCCAAATGACTACTTTTTTAGTAGCCTTATAATGGCTATAATCTTACTATCTGTTTATATATACAGATCAACATGTACCATCACCCTGCTATCTGAACACATATAAACCCTTAAGCTGCCAGACATTTATCAGCACGAGTTTACACTCCATAGCTGTAGGGTCCATGTCTGTGAAGTTTGGAGTGCTTCATCTCCCTCATTGTGTTTGGCTCACCCTTCTGGGGAGTTTCCTCTGTGCATTGTCCCGGCTGTGGGACCCCTGATCATCCAGCTGCCAGCCTTATGATACACCAGTGGGAGTTTTCACATACCAGCAACGTGCAATAACCATCTGTGAAATTTTGGAAGTAAAGACCATGCAATGCTTATTGACTACCTGTGAAGTAACGTATACAGTATCTCACAAAAGTGAGTACACCCCTCACATTTTTGTAAAAATTTTAATATATCTTTTCATGTGACAAAACTGAAGAAATTACACTTTGCTACAATGTAAAGTAGTGAGTGTACAGCTTGTATAACAGTGTACATTTGCTGTCACATAGCTATTAGAGGCCAGGGCTGGCAGCTCTCTGGTGCCTCCCCCTGGTGTCTGGAAGGTTGGAGAATCTTCAAGAATTAGTGGATTGGAGGTTAGGAGAAGCTGACTTGAATATTTATGGAGCCTCAGCCAATCCTTAGAGGTAGGCCGACAGGGGGCTGAGACCACTCCATAAATAGACATGGGCTATGCCAGCAGGGGCAGTCTGGTGGAAGATGGAGAGGAGTGCTGAGAAGGCTGTCAATGGCTCTCTAGTCTGCCCTCTAGTCTGGGGGGAGAGGTGTCTTGCCTTTGGCTGGGGCTCGGGTGCTGTAGGGATCTTTTTACAACACACAGGATGAGTCTTTCCTGTAGGCACGGGAGCAAGAGAGGACAGAGTGAGTAGATCAGCACTGTTGAGGACTAACAAGGGGGGAGACTGCAGCCACTTGTGCCCATCATATGCAGCCACTTGTGCCCATCATATGCAGCCACTTGTGCCCGTCAAATGCAGCCACTTGTGCCCGTCAAATGCAGCCACTTGTGCCCATCAAATGCAGCCACTTGTGCCCATCATATGCAGCCGCTTGTGCCCATCATATTCAGCCATTGTGCCCATCAAATGCAACCACTTGTGCCCATCAAATGCAGCCACTTGCGCCCGTCATATGCAGCCACTTGTGTCCATCATATGCAGCCACTGTGCCCACCGACCCCCCTCGCGGCTCGGACGACCCCCTCCGCTCGCGGCGCTGACAACCCCCTCCGCTCACGGGTCTGATGCCCCCCCCGCTCGCGGCTCCGATGCCCCCCCTCTAGCAGCTCTAATGGCCCCCCATTTGTGGCTCTCTGACAGCACCCCCCCTGCAGGTGGTCTGGCACTTACCGCCAGTCCTGAGTTCATCAGTGCAGCCGTGGCGGCGGGGATGTCCGTACTTATGTCTCCTCTGTGCCTCCTCTTCCTAAGCGCCAGGCATCCAATAGGATGCCCTAGCGCTTTGGCCAATCTGGAAACAGGTCTGATGACCTGCCTGAGAAGTGTTAGTGTGAAAATAGCGAAAATTTATTTGCTATCGTCACACAATTGGATGGGATCAGGATGCACTCTCTGCACCCCGAGCCCACCCTATTTTGAAGACTATTAGAGCCCCTGGCTCTAATCAGGTGCTGCCCTGTTTACAACCACTCTAATCTGTTGGCCTATCGTGATGGGATTCTTCCTGCTGAGCAATACACAGGAGGAGAACAGAGCTCTGTAACAGTTCAATACAGTACAATAGCAGCTTATCAGTGGTTTTCTGCTGCATCTGTCATAATATCTATACAGGTCATATTTTCCAGTACAGAATCGTTACGTGTCCCAATAACATTGTGGTAATTATTAACAGTAGGTGATTACAGGAAGGGCTGTGGCAAGGCAATCCCAGAATTTTTTGTTAGCCCTGTCATTGAACAAAAATGTTCTTCAAGGATATAAAACACACAAATTAATGCATCTCTATATTCATTATAGGCATTATAAACCTTCCTACCTGCACATTGTGTTTTCCACATGCATAAGACATGTATTGATCATGTAGTTTCATGATGTCATTTGTTGCACTGTACGCACAGCCTATAGTAAAGTAAATCTTCACATTCCGGTATCAGAATTTTCTGTTTTGCATTCAAACATGAGGCATGTGTCATGGCATTACACTGGTTAATGCATGACTTCTGTCCATAGTCTAAGAACTGACACTTCCTGTGAGGAAACATATATCCCACAATCCCTGGGTTGTGGTGTGAAACAGCCCTTTTATTACGTTAGTACTCCTACATTTTTGAAGTAACACAAGCCAACTACAAACTGATGTAGAAATAAATGAGCATTAGTCATCTGCCCACCCCACAGGCATGGAATTCAATACAGCAAAACTAGAAGATTTCATGTCTTGGGGGAGTTATTGTGTATCTTCACTTTTAGCAGGAACTGGTTGGTATAAGACTGGGTACAGGGCTGATGGCAGGGGGCTTCCAAAAGTGGGTGAGACTGCATTGAATTTGTAGTTATACCTTAAAGTGGACCTTCACCCTAAAGTATAAGTCATGTTGCCCTAAAGCCTCTGCCTTCCCTCTCTTACAGTTGGACATAGTTTTTTTACTTGTGATATTTATTTGCACTGCAAAGCAGCACTTCCTCATTTCTCATCTAGGAAAGAATTACATTTTCCCCCTGCCCCCCCTGTGCATAGTCCCAAACATGCCCTAAAGGCACATCTGCACACACATGGGTTTCCCCGACCATCTGGGCATGCGCAGGGTTTCCTGTGCATGTGCAAGGATGGCTATTAGAGAAGTCCCAAAACTTTGCCATCGCTTGCACATGCGTGGTAAATTTCTTGCGCATGCACAGATGTGCTGAAGAGGATTTGCCAGGATCTGAAAGCCAGACATAGCCTTTTGGCACAGGAGAAGAGCTGGCACCACGGTAAATCACAGTATTGCTTGAAGTTTTATTGTAAAGAGGTGTAAACAGCACACAAAGTCAACGTGTTTCAGTTTAAAACAGCCTTAATCTTGACAGTGGTGCCAGCTCCTCAGCTGTACTAGATGTGTTGGCAGCTCTTAGCAATTCACACCTGAGCACCGGTAATTTCAGGCGTGGAGGATACCAGGGGAGGTAGTAGAACTGCAACTTTTCTAATTGAGAGCCCTTTTGCACATCTATTAAGACGCTGATGAGTGGCACTGATAACACTTATGGGTGGCATTGCTGGGCATCCCTTTTTTTTTAAATTAAATATGATGTGCCAATCAGTGCCCATCTGTGGGCACTGATTGGTATATTTTTTTAATTTTTTTTAACATGTGGATGGCCATGGGGGATGTACCTGGCCATCCACATGCTGGGGGCTTCCCTGGTGGTCCTGGGGGCTTCCCTGGTGGTCCTGGGGGCTTCCCTAGTGGTCTAGTGTGGGCATCTGAAGGGGGGGCTGCGCTGATAAACAATCAGCGCAGACCCCCCTGTCAGGAGAGCCGCCGATCGGCTCCCCTCTACTCGCGTCTGTCAGACGCGAGTGAGGAAAAGCCGATCAACGGCTCTTCCTGTGTACATCGTGATCAGCCGTGATTGGACACGGCTGATCACGTGGTAAAGAGCCTCCGCCGGAGGCTCTTTACCGAGACCAGTGTAGCGGTGTGTCAGACTGACACACCGCTCCACCGACAATAGTGCTATAATGGCAGCACCGGAAGGGGTGGGGGTGTGCTGAAATGGTACAGAGTGGGAATGAAGGTCCACTTTAAGGTATGATAGGTTTACAAGCTGCTTGTACATAGCAGACAATACAGATAAATCAACAATAAATTCAGAAAGGCTCTTTTCACATGTATGCAAATTTGATGCGTTTTGAACCACACCCAATTCACATGACATGTTATGTTTAATCTCTTTTTATTACGTATATATAGAAAATACAGGTTTACATTACAAATACAAATACAGGTTTGTAACAACGGAAGTGTGTCGGACATTCATAATATGGTAGGTTACAAGCAATGTAGAACAGAATACAGTAAACCCCCCTCCATCGCGAGGGTTACGTTCCGGACCCACCCGCAAAAAGTGAAAAAACGCAAAATAGAAAGACCCTATTTAAATGCACCCTAGGCATGTTTTGTTCATTTTTTAATAGCATTTAAAGATCTTTAAACACACTTTTACGCAATAGAAACACATAAAAGATAGAAAGAGAGATCACACAAAAATATTGTGTTAACATTATACTGTACAGTACAGTAAAAAATAGAGTACAGTACAGTATTGTATGTACAGTACTGTACTCAGCAGAAAAGAAGATGACTATAAGCAGCAAATAAGCAAATAAGAGCAGCTACTGTTCTTCTGAAGGCGCAGGTTCAGCAGGAGCTTCTTCAGGTGTAGGTGGGTTGTCTTCTTGCTGATCCAGAACCTCCACTTCTACATCAGAGGTGGCCGTGGAGGTACTTGGGGTGGATGCGGCCTTCTTCTGTTTTGTGAAGAACATAGTTAAAGGCAGTTGCTGGGCATGTTCTTCTTTTTGGCGAGGAGGTTCTTGTACACCTGGATGGCTCCATCAATGCTGTTTTGGAACTGCAGCGAACGAACCATGTCAGGATCCCACTCAGCTAACATCTGTTTCAGGTCATTGGCCGTACGCATGACCCTGCCAAGGCGCTCAATTGACAAGCCTTCATCTTCTTCTTCCTCCTCCTCCTGTTCCTCCACTTCCTCCTCACTCGCTGACTTGGTGAGTTCTGTCAGATCCTCATCGGTTAGTGAAGCTGAATAGGTTTCAATTAGGTCATCAATGTCGTCCTGGGTCATATCCTGAAAACCTTCACCTCCTAGCAACTTCGCCAGCCTAATTGCCTTGTCCACAGCTGAATGATGAACTTCGTCAGGAGAGAACCCTTCATAATTGTGAATAATTTCTGGCCAAAGCTTCTTCCAGCAGGCATGCACAGTCTCCTTCTTCATCTCCTTGCGGGCCTTTTGTATGTTCTCCAGACAAGTTGCAATGGTGTAATTACGCCAGTAGTCCTTCAAATTGAAATTGTCATCATTGTTCATGGATTCGACAAGATGATTCAAGGAGTTGTGAGTGTACAGTGCCTTAAATACTCGTATCACACCCTGGATCATGGGCTGAATTAAAGACGTGGTGTTGGGTGGAAGGAACTTGACTTGCACTCCTTCGTACGATAGATCCATGGCGTGACCTCTTGCATTATCCATCAGCAGAAGCACCTTAAAATCAATGCCAAGTTGGGCAAGGTAGACCTTGACGGCTGGGATGAAACAATTATGGAACCACTCAGTTGTGAGGATTTTAGTCATCCAAGCCTTACTGTTATGCATCCAATGGACTGGTAGCTGGTTCTTGTTTTTATTCTTCAGTGCTCTGGGATTCTTGGCCTTGTAGATCAGGGCTGGCTTGATCATAAACCCAGCAGCATTTCCACACATAACCAAGGATACTCTGTCCTTATAAGCCTTGAATCCAGGTGCTCAGGCTTCCTCCTTCATGATGTAGGTCCGTTTGGGCATTCTCTTCCAGAACAAGCCGGTCTCATCCATATTAAAGACTTGCACTGGTTGGTACCCACCCTCCTCGATGATACTCTTGAAGGTCTCATTGGTGTACCTTGCAGCAGCTTGTTTGTCGGCAGATGCGGCTTCACCTTGCAAAGAAACGCTCTAGCGTTTCTGGAAGCAGTCAAACCTTCTCTTGCTGGCAGAAAAACCTCCTGATGTACTAGAAGGCTGATCAGGATTGTCGCTGTCTGACTGTTCGGCTGCGGCAGAGCCTCCTTCAGAGCCTCCTTGATTGGCAAAAGTCCTGATGGTGTTACCATCCAATGTGATGCTTTTTTTCCTGCAATCTTGGATCCAAATGGCCAACGTAGTTTCCATCCTAACAATGTTTTTATTGCGGGAAGAAACAACTATTTTTGCAGCTTGGTTGATGGACAGTGCAGCAGTTGCCCTGATATTCTTCTCATCCTTCTTGATGTAGCGAATCGTTGACTCATTCATACCATAATGGCGGGCTACAGCAGCATAACTCTGTCCTTCCTTTATCATATCAAGAAGTTTCACCTTCTCCATAATCTTAAGGAACTTCCTCTTCTTTTTTGGCTCACCAGAAGCCGTGGCCTTAGATGATGGGCATTTGGGTGGCATGTTTGCGGCTTTCCTTGCTTGTGGTTGGCAAAGTTACCGCCCCCTCTAACGTCAACACGCTCGGTGCGGTCCACAAGCGAGGCATGCGTTCCACCACTGCCTTGTTCTGATTCCCTGTTACATAACCACGAAATGGCGAAATATTACCGCAATATCAGAATAACAGGTCCTAATTAGAATAGCGCGATATACCAGGACCGCAAAAACTGAACCGCGATAGAGCGGGGGTTTACTGTAATAACAAACGTGTTAAATTTTAACAGTGGTTACAAGAAACAGATGCATAGAATAGGATTCATGCCTATAGGTTAACATAAGCCATTGAACTATATTGAAAAAACAGCAATTATGAGGGAACCCCAGTAGTAACAACCGTTTTAGCCAGAGACATGATATCTGGGTAAGTAGGTAACACACTGGTGCCATCTTCTAATGAACTGGTAAAAAGACAATGGTGTAAATCATAATGTAAAGAAAGGAAGGGAGGAAAAGGAAGGAAAAGATACGGAGGAAGAAGAAAGGGAAATAAGGGGAGAAAGAAAAAAAGAGGGGTGAAAGAAGGGGGGGGGGGGGTACCATGAGGAGGTCCTGGGCTAAATTGACACCCAAACCTTGTTAGAGCTAAATGAGTCAAATTCAGAACGCCAGCTAGGGCTATCATAGAACGAGCCGCTGTGAGAAAATGCCTAATTCCTTTTTTTTTTTATTTGTCTATAAGAGCCTGGCAACATAGATAACACTGTAATCTGAGGTTCATTTGGGATGTTATCTCCCACTAATCGATTAAACAAACGTAATATTTTATCCCAAAACGTGATAATTTTCGGACATGTGCCTCAAATATGGGTTCACATGACATGTTAACTGACAGCATTCTCTTTGGAGCCGGTTCACATATCTGCAGGACGGCCACAGTGCATTTTTAAAAAGAGTCCTGTGTGATTTTCAGTCCGGTTCAGGTGCGATTTCAAGTAAAAATTTGCACCTGAATCGCACCTGAACCGGGAACAAAACCGCACCAAACTCATTTTAAAAATCGAACTGAAACCATAGCCAGACATGTGTGAACCAAGCCTAATATATTCCTTACAGAACCATGCAAGCATTACTCTTCTAAATATAAAAGATGGATTTTGTTTCTAATTAACAAAAGGCAGCACAGAGAACATGAGAGCAGGAGCTGCATGCTCTGATCTCATTGCCTGCGCCCCCCTCCCCCCTTCCATACACATATTATAATGGCACAGGAAGCTTAATAAATTATGACACTTGAGTACCTGCAGTGTTCTAGAGACTTGATTACTTAAGTTGCTCATATACTAGTAAAATTTCATTAGATATTATTTGTTTTAAGAATGTTTGCTCGATTTTTTAAACCTTAGTGGGGTCAAATCATTGTTCATTTTGATTGCAGTGACCAGAGAATTTAAAGGAGCAGGATGGAAATTTTTTCTCAAACAGTTTTCTAAGGCTGTGTTCACACATATGTGGCCGTGGTTTTGGTGTGGCAATCCAATGTGTTTCTGTTCACCAGTGCAGGTGAACATTTTTACCTGAAATCGCACCTGAACTGGGCCCACAAGACCCGCACAGAAAACGCACAGGACCCTTTTTAAACTGCACTGCAGCCACCCCGCACATGTGTGAACCAGCATTTAAAGCCGTTCCGAGTCACATGTTATGCAAATTGGATGCGGTTAAAAACGCATCCAATTTGCATATATGTGAAGTGAGCCTTACAGTGAATGAGGTTTTCTTTCTGGAAAGTCTATTCACTCCAAAATTGAATGTTAAAAGCAAACATTTTTGAGTGATATTTGCCAAGTCATCGAATGTACTGAATTTTTGTATGAATGTTTGTTTTAAAATCAACTAATGAATGGCCAGCCTTAGAACTTACATATATTCTACATAAAGTACTGTAGTATAAATGCTATTATGAACAATCTGAAGTTTTACGTTTTATGTAGCTTTATTTCAGCACAAAATATGTAGGCAACAGTCCCAAATGAATACACCGAGGGAAACAACAAAGAAGCTTTATGCAGAACCACACCAGTTCCTATTTCACTCAGGGGTTGCAGATAGACCAAAAAAAGGTCTATCAGCTTGGTTAATTTGGTGTACAGCAGGAAGCTTAATGGTACATTAAGGTCCATGCATTTTGCTACACATCCGTTCTGAACAAGGCCTGGATGGTACCTACAGTGTTTTCTAGCCTCACAACCTGGAACTAACATGGATTGTTTGAGGATGTGCATCATTTAAGATTTTTTTATTATTATTGTGAAGCAAACAACAAATAGGACAAAATAAAAGTCAATGTGCATAACTATTCACCCCTAAAGTCAATACTTTGTAGAGTCACCTTTTGCAGCTATCTGGGATTTTTGCCCATTCCTCCTTGCAAAACTGCTCCAGCTCCTTCAAGTTGTATGGTTTGCGCTTGTGAACAGCAATCTTTAAGTCTGACCACAGATTTTGTATTGGATTGAGGTCTGGGCTTTGACTAGGCCATTCCAACACATTTACATGTTTCTCCTTAACCTGTTGCCGTCCGCCCACTGTCAATTGACGGCGGAGCGGTGCGGCTCTTGTGGCGGGCTGCTGTCATATGACGGCGCTAACATTTCGGCCACTAGGGGGCGCGCGCGTGTGCCCGCCGCGTCGCTAAGGACCCGATGCGCGTGCCTGGCGGCCACGATGTCCGCCGGACGCTAGCAATTGCCCAGTAACTGAGCATGTAAACACACAGATCCACGTCCTGTCAGAGGAGAGGAGAGCGATGGTGTGTCCCTTGTACATAGGGACACCGATCGGTCCCCTCCCCCAGTCAGTCCCCTCCCCCCACAGTTAGAATCACTCATATAGGGAACATATTAACCCCTGCAGTGCCCCCTTGTGTTAACCTCTTCCCTGCCAGTCACATTTATACAGTAATCAATGCATTTTTATAGCACGGATCGCTGTATAAATGTGAATGGTCCCAAAAATGTGTCAAAAGTGTCCGATATGTCCGCCGCAATGTCGCAGTCACGATAAAAATCGCAGATTGCCGCCATTACTAGTAAAAAAAAATAATAATAAAAATGTTATAAATCTATCCCCTATTTTGTAGACGCTATAACTTTTGCGCAAACCAATCAATATACGCTTATTGCGATTTTTTTTTTTACCAAAAATATGTAGAAGAATACGTATCGGCCTAAACTGAGGAAAAAAATTGTTTAAAATTCTTTCTTCTGGCCACTCTACCATAAAACCCAACTCTATGGAGCATACGGCTTATTGTTGTCCTATGTGCAGATACTCCAGTCTCTGCTGTGGGACTCTTCAGCTCCTCCAGGGTTACCTTAGCTCTGTGCTGCCTCTCTGATTAATGCCCTCCTTGCCCGGTCCGTAAGTTTTGGTGTGCGGCCGTCTCTTGGCAGGTTTGCTGTTGTGCCATGTTCTTTCCATTTGGTTATGATAGATTTGATGGTGCTCCTAGGGATCATCAAAGATTTAGATATTTTTTTATAACCTAACCCTGACGTGTACTTCTCAACAACATTGTCCCTTACTTGTTTGGAGAGTTCCTTGGTCTTCATGGCAGTGATTGCTTAGTGGTGCCTCTTGCTTAGGTGTTGCAGCCTCTGGGGCCTTTCAAAAAGGTGTGTATATGCAATGACAGATCCCTTGTCACCTCATCCCATGCTTGCCTTCAGGACTTCTCCAGAGCCTCTCCCATCCTCTGGAATGCTCTACCCCAATCTGTCCGATTTTCTTCTACTTTATCCACTTTCAGACGATCCCTGAAAACTCATCTCTTCAGAGAAGTCTATCTGGCCCCCACCTAACAACTGTACATTTATTTTCTCAATTAGCACATCCCGCACAGTTACTAACTCTTGTATCTCTTGACCTTCCCTCTTAGATTGTAAGCTCTAAAGAGCAGGGCCCTCTGATTCCTACTGTATTAAAGTGTATTGTATTTGTACTGTCTACCCTTAAGTTGTAAAGCGCTACGTAAACTGTTGGCGTTATATAAATCCTGTATAATAATAATAATAATGTGACACTTAGATGTGACTTCTGAAGGTAATTGGTTGCACCAGAGCTTTTTATGGTCTTCATAACAACAGGGGTGAATACATACACACATGCCAATTATCATTTTTTTATTTCTGAAAAATAGTTTTATGTATATATCTTTCTAATTTTACTTCACCAACTTAGACTATTGTCTTCTGATCCATCACATATAATTCAGAAGAACTAAAGGCTGTAATGTAACAAAATAGGTAAAAAGCCAAAGGGGGTGAATACTTTTGCAAGGCACTGTATATCTCTGATAATAGTCCTGTGATTATTTTGCAATGAGGTTGCACAACATACTGTAGTACCTTGCTCTGACTTTTACAGGAATGCCTTTGACATAACAGAGATTCTTCTGTTGCATTCCTGTGTTCTGTGTCTGCGATGCTGAGCTCTTTTACCTGTACCAAACTTTACTGCTTTTCCCATGTTCCCTTTAAAAATAGAGGGGCCTATAGGTGTGCCTTGGCCCTGTTTAACCACTTCCCGCCCGGTCAATAGCAGATTGACGTCCGGGAAGTGGTTTCGTTATCCTGACTGGGCGTCATATGACGTCCTTCAGGATAACAGCCGCCGCGCGCCCGTGGGGGCGCGCATCGCGGCGATCGGTGGAGCGGTGTGTCAGTCTGACACACCGCTACACCGATCTTGGTAAAGAGCTTCCGGCGGAGGCTCTTTACCACGTGATCAGCCGTGTCCAATCACGGCTGATCACGATGCGCACAGGAAGAGCCGTCTGACAGACGCGAGTAGAGGAGAGCCCCCAGGACCACCAGGGAAGCCCCCAGGACCACCAGGGAAGCCCCCAGTATGTGGACGGCCAGGTACATCCCCCATGGCCATCCACATGCTAAAAAAAATGCCCAAAATATGCCAATCAGTGCCCACAAATGGGCACTGATTGGCACATCATATGTATGTTATAAAACAGGGATGCCCAGCAATGCCACCCATCAGTGTCATCAGTGCCACCCATCAGCGTCCATCAGTGCCACCTATCAGTTCCCATCCAGGCCCACCTATCAGTGCCCATCAGTGCCCATCCATGCCACCTATCAGTGCCATCTATATGTATGCATCAGTGCCACCCATAAGTACCCGTCAGTGCCGCCTATGAGTGCCCATCAGTGCGGCCTATGAGTGCCCATCAGTGCCACCTGAGTGCCCATCAGTGCCGCATACCAGTGCCACCTATCAGTGCCCCATCAGTGCCCATCAGTGCCACTCATCAGTGCCACCTCATTGGTGCCACCTCATCGGTGCCCATCAGTGCCGCCTTATCAGTGCCCATCAGTGCAGTCATATCGGTGCCCATCATTGAAGAAGAAAACACACTTATTTACAAAAGAAATTAACAGTGCAAAATTTTTGGTCTTTTTTTGTTTGTTGCGCAAAAAAAAAAATCGCAGTGGTGATCAAATACCACCAAAAGAAAGCTCTATTTGTTGGAACAAAATGATAAAAAAATTTGTTTGGGTGCAGTGTAGCATGACCGCGCAATTGTCATTCAAATTGCGACAGCGCTGAAAGCTGAAAATTGGCCTGGGCGGGAAGGTGTCTAAGTGCATGGTATTGAAGTGATTAAACACAATGTGGTGACCTGCAGTTTAACCACACTTCTAGCACACACAGAAAACAATTGTGTCCCAATCACACTGCAACGCAGCCTGGAGGTGCAGTGCAGTGATTGAGCTGCAATAAAATGCAGACATGCTCCATTGGGGGGGTTTCTGTGGTTCCCGCCAGGCGAACAATTGGTATTTTTTGGCCCTTAGGTGGATGATGGTAATACCAGTTGTGGAAAGCTAATGAGAAATGGTAAGCTACTGAGCTTCGAGTCCCTCCAGACCAGACATAGCGGCTCCCAAATTAATTTTTGAAGGTATAGACAGCTCCACCACTTTTTTGAGGCCACGGCCCCTCTATAAGGGACATTTCCTCTCTTACACCCTTTGAACGCCTTTTTGTAGAAGAAGAACCGATCCCTAATGTGATCTTGCAACTGTACCGCCTATTAGGTTTTACCACCCAAGACACTAGACCAGCTTACATACGGGCATGGGAGAGAGACCTTAAACTTGATTTCTCCGCGACTCAGCTGACACACCTCTACCAGCTCACTCACTCCAGCTCTATTGAATCTAAAACCCAAGAAACTAACTACAAAATTCTGTCACGCTAGTACAGGGTGCCGGCTGATCTAGCGCGTATCTACACCTCGGTATCTGACCAATGCTGGAGGGAATGTGGCCACAAAGGCACACTTCTACACATTTGGTGGGAGTGCCCCCGTATCAAACCATACTGGGCAGACATTAAATCCCAAATAAAAGAAATCCTAGACCTGGATGTCCCTTTATCACCGGCCCATTTCCTTCTGCATGTTCCCCAGATTCCGATTAGCAGATACAAAAAATGGATTAAAAAAGTAAACAATATTATAGAGGCCGAACACTGGCTAGTGACTTGCAGAGGTACTGTGGAACGCTTCAACATCACATGGGGACCCTGGAAGGACAATGTGGCCAACCCGGGGCAGGTAACCTCCAGTTTAGACCTGGAGCTACTGGAGCTAGCGGAACCGTCCCTTAGATCTCGTATAGAAAGTGGCACTATGGCCCAGTGAAAACCCCCTCCTCCCTCTGCTCCCTCTGGAGGCAGCTCGACCCTGGTGAAACTCGCTTGGTGCAGAATTGAAAACCCTACCTCAAATTGCAGGTATGCTCTGCCCCTTTCCCTCTCCCCCTCTCCTAATCTTTTCCCTTTTTCACCCTCTCTTATCTTTTGTTTTTCAATTATTTACAGTCTTCTTACTACACAGTTCTGGTCCTCTTACATTGTCTTTTTTTGTACCAACTGGACTTATGGTCATAGTGGCCAGCTGTAGAAAGGGAAGCCTCCCCTAGCGGGGTTGGCCTTTGTTTTTCCCTCTCAGCAATAACAGAACACCACGGGCATTCCCGTCTGGTGTGGTGAGCCGGGAGAGGTTGATGAAGGCTAATTCGGCCCCCTTCTCCTGGTGCTACCGCCAACGGGGTGCCCCCTATCCTTTTGAACACAAAGGCACCTCGATGGAGGTGGAGCTGGCTGCATGCAGGCTTCTGCTCCCTCGGTTAATACTAGATAAACTTTTGGGATATGGATCATAAAATGTACTGACATTCTAAGTCCAAGGAATGCCTCGTACACACGTACGGACTTTTCCCGGCGGACCTAAGTCCAGCGGACAATCCGCTGGACTTTCCGGCTAGGTCCGCTGGACTTTCCGAGGGTGTGGACTTGCCCACACACGCACGGACTTGTCCAGCGGATAATCCGCCGGCCAAAAGTCCGCGGGACTTTTGAAAATGAACGGACTTGCCCACACACGGAGCAGTCCGTTCATTTTGAACGTAACTTCAGGTTACGTAGCTAGCGTAGGCAGTAAATGCCGCCGCGCTAGCTCCGCAAGCTGGCATGGATTTTAAGGGAATCCCCACGCCGAAAAAACGGCGTGGGGGTTCCCCCCAAATCCATGTCAGACCCTCATCCGAGCACGCAGCCTGGCAGGCCAGGAAAGGGGTGGGGGGACGAACGAGCGCCCCCCCTCCTGAGCCGTACCAGGCCGCGTGCCCTCAACATGGGGGGTGCCCTGGGGAAAGGGGGGCCGTGCGGCCCCCCCACCCCAAAGCCCCTTGTCCCCATGTTGATGAGGACAAGGGCCTCTTCCCGACAACCCTGGCCGTTGGTTGTCGGGGTCTGCGGGCGGGGGCTTATCGGAATCTGGGAGCCCCCTTTAATAAGGGGGCCCCCAGATACCGGCCCCCCACCCTATGTGAATGAGTATGGGGTACGATGTACCCCTACCCATTCACCTAAGGTGTAAAATGTAAAGTAAAAAAAAAACACCCACACTTTTGAAAAAATACTTTATTGCACTGCTCCGGGGTCTTCTTCCGTCTTGGGGGTCTTCTCGCCGGACTCCCCCGCCATTTACCAAGCTCTTTTACCGAGCGAGGGGAGTCCGGCTACCTTCTTCGTCGTCGCCGCTGTCGTCTGGGGGTCTCGATCCGCCTTCGGGGGTCTTCCGGGGGTCTCTTCTGTTCTTGCGGCGGTCGTCGTCTTCCGCGCCGCCGGCGCCTTGTCCTTCTTCTTCTTGTCCTTCTTGTTCTTCTTCTTCTTCCGATGTTGACCCGTCGCTGTCTCTGCCCGGAATGCCTGTGCCGATCTGCGCTCGGACTTATATAGGGACATGGGGGACAGGGTCACATGTTCATGTCACATGGTGACCCCGCCCCCTTGCGATGTCACAGTCCCAGCATCCTCCGGGACTGTGACAACACAGGGGGCGGGGTCACCATGTGACATGAACATGTGACCCTGTCCCCCATGTCCCTATATAAGTCCGAGCGCAGATCGGCACAGGCATTCCGGGCAGAGACAGCGACGGGTCAACATCGGAAGAAGAAGAAGAACAAGAAGGACAAGAAGAAGAAGGACAAGGCGCCGGCGGCGCGGAAGACGACGACCGCCGCAAGAACAGAAGAGACCCCCGGAAGACCCCCGAAGGCGGATCGAGACCCCCAGACGACGGCGGCGACGACGAAGAAGGTAGCCGGACTCCTCCCCTCGAGAAAGAGCTAGGTAAAAGAGCAGAAGAGAGGGGAGGAGTCCGGCGAGAAGACCCCAAGACGGAAGAAGACCCCCGAAGGCGGATCGAGACCCCCAGACGGCGGCGACGACGAAGAAGGTAGCCGGACTCCCCTCGCTCGGTAAAAGAGCTTGGTAAATGGCGGGGGAGTCCGGCGAGAAGACCCCCAAGACGGAAGAAGACCCCCGGAGCAGTGCAATAAAGTATTTTTTCAAAAGTGTGGGTGTTTTTTTTTTACTTTACATTTTACACCTTAGGTGAATGGGTAGGGGTACATCGTACCCCATACTCATTCACATAGGGTGGGGGGCCGGTATCTGGGGGCCCCCTTATTAAAGGGGGCTCCCAGATTCCGATAAGCCCCCGCCCGCAGACCCCGACAACCAACGGCCAGGGTTGTCGGGAAGAGGCCCTTGTCCTCATCAACATGGGGACAAGGTGCTTTGGGGTGGGGGGGCCGCACGGCCCCCCTTTCCCCAGGGCACCCCCATGTTGAGGGCACGCGGCCTGGTACGGCTCAGGAGGGGGGGGGGCGCTCGTTCGTCCCCACCCCTTTCCTGGCCTGCCAGGCTGCGTGCTCGGATGAGGGTCTGACATGGATTTGGGGGGAACCCCCACGCCGTTTTTTCGGCGTGGGGATTCCCTTTAAATCCATGCCAGGTCACGGAGCTAGCGCGGCGGCAGTAACTGCCTACGCTAGCTACGTAACCTGAAGTCACGTGCTAAATGAACGGACTTGCCGATGAGCGGCAAGTCCGTTCATTTCAAAAGTCCCGCGGACTTGCCCACTAACGGCGGGATTGTCCGCTGGACTTCCAAGTCCAGCGGATAATTTGAAAACAAAACCTGAAACTTTAGTCCGCCGTACTTTGGCGCCAAAAAGTCCGCCGGCGCCCACACACGAGGGGATTATCCGCTGGACTTCAGTCCAGAGGATAATCCCGCGGGATTGTCCCTTCGTGTGTACGCGGCCGAAGAGTTATTTTCATTGACCTGTATCAAGGCGTAATTTCTACTTTTACTGCTATGCCCACCAAGATTCCAAACTGCGGCTCGGGGGACCAAGTCCTACCAAGACACCAATGATGGCACATTGTTTACTCCAACTGATGCTGGGACATTTTCTACTACTCCCAATGGCCACACTCCAGCCCATCTAAAGCCTGAGGGACAGTAAACTGGCCCTTTGTTTAGAAAGTTTGGAGACCCCTGCTATAAAGAATAAAGAAAAATAAGCATAGCTTTACATTACATTACAAAATGTGCCATCCATACTCAGCATACATTTATAGCACGGCTCTGTGCCATGAAAATGTGACTCCCGTGCGCATGCATAGGTGCAACATTATCGTGTCCAGGCCAACCAATCTGCCGAAGTGTCAGAACCTGAAAGGAGGACTGGGAGAAAATGGAAGCGCCCACGACTTAGGGGAATGCTAAAGCCTCGTACACACAGTCTGATTGTTGGACGACCGAGCGTCAGATTTTTGTCAAAAGTGCATGTGCAGGATTTTGTCTAGCATACTAACTATCCGCAAATTGTCTTTTGACAAAAACAATTAATAATGACATACTAGAAGAATATTAAGTTAATTTCTCAAGTGCCACCCTTTGGGCCCCTTATGCTAATTTCGTGTTAGCAGAAGTTAGTAGAATTTTGGTGAGCGATGATTCGCGATTTTCAGATCGTACAAAACAAAAGCCTTTTAAAAAGCAGCTTCATTATAACCCATTAAAGAATTTCATCAATTGCCACATCACAAATGTTAATTCTAGATAACGTACGCTAGTTTACAAGACGGACCACTTCCGGCTCGTTCCTTGGTTCCGATCATGCGTGTTTGTACTTTCAACTTTTGTGTGATTTGTGTACTGACCATCTGAAAATCAGACATGGAGCTGTCATTCACCAAAAAATTTACTAGCCTGTCATCCAACATTTGTTGTCCAAAAATTGGAAAACAATTGTCGAAAGGAGCGTACTAACGGTAAGAATTTCGGACAACAGCCTGTCAAACGACAATCCCCTTCCGAATTCCGCATCGTGTGCACGAGGCTTAACAGTGCAGCTCTGGAGGACATCACTTGGCAGGTAAGTCTGACAAAAGGTGCTTATAAGCTCTGTATACAAGCACATTATGGTTTAAAGTCACTGGGAGACATTTAAAGAAAAAGTATGGAGGTTTAATTCCACTTTTTTTTATGGTGGGGGGGAAGGGTTCTGGGGCACTTTTTTGTATAACAGTTACCCTTTAAATATTGGCTAAGATGTATTATCCTATTGATTTACTTTACACTGTAAAGCAAAGTAGAGGTGAATGAGAGTAAATACACAGAGAACTCTGGTAGAGCTTGAAGACAAAGACAGTATAAAAGATAGCTTATATTGCTGGGCAACATGCTTAGACAGTGAACATTTGAGAACTATTTACTCTGCACAAGAAACACGTTTCTACATGTACTGTGTAACATTCCTAAAGCCAGAGAGCAAATCACAGCCATAGCTGTATAAACTTTATAGAAATATTGAACAATTTTAAAGTGATTGTTGCAGTTATAGATTGTAATGTAGCACATTTGCTGTTTCATGGCTAAAAGCAAAATTAACATTTATTAAAATGTCTACATAGTTTTGAAGTGAAAGTAAATTCCTCGGTGGAGTTGAGCTTTTGCCATAATCTGCAAGTATGCACAGTCCTTCTGTGCTGTCTCCCAGCGATGACGGGTCCAGATTCTGGTCCTGAATGATTTACTTTTTGTTTTCCTACTGAAATATTTATGTTCTGAATCCCTACTAAAAAATTGTGGGTAGCTTCCTGGTATGTGAGCACGCCTAGGTGCTCCTGTGCCTATAGTCTCATAATCAGTGGCGTAACTAGAACGCTCAGGGCCCCGATGCAAGAAACCATGGAGGGCCCCCCCCCCCCCCGACCTCCGGACAAAGCTCTTTTCTCCGAGCCCGATGGCAGAACACCAGGGCCCGGTCACAAGTGGGTGGCTGCATATAAAGGAACCTAAATATGGGGGTGGCAGCAGGGGCCATGGATAGAATCATGCTATGCATGAATCTATCCATTTGTCATAGAGGGAGTGGCTGGAGAGAGGGGGTGGCACCTGTGCGCCCTTTTGGACGCACCGCCACTGATAAACACATGCACATTCACATACATGCACTCTCACATACATGCACACACACATACATATATGCACGCACACACACACACAGACAGACATACATGCATCGTGCACACACACAGACATACATGCGTGCGCACACACACACACATGCATCATGCATTGCACACACATGCATGCACAGACACACACATACATCATGCACACACACAGACATACATGTGCACACACACACACATGCATCATGAACACAGACATACATGTGCACACACACGCACAGACATACATGTGCACACACACATGCATCACGAACATACACATACATGCATCATGCACACACACAGACATACATGCGTGCGCACACACACACACACACACACATGCATGCATCATGCATTGCACACACATGCATGCACAGACACACACATACATCATGCCCACACACACAGACATACATGCGCGTGCACACACACACATGCATCATGAACACACACATGCATCATGAACACACACATGCATCATGAGCACACACATGCATCATGAACACGCACATGCATCATGCGCACACACATGCATCATGAACACACACATGCATCATGCGCACACACATGCATCATGAACACACACATGCATCATGAACACACACATGCATCATGAACACACACATGCATCATGAACACACATGCATCATGAACACACACATGCATCATGAACACACACATGCATCATGAACACACATGCATCATGAACACACACATGCATCATGAACACACACATGCATCATGAACACACACATGCATCATGAACACACATGCATCATGCATTGCACACACAGACACACACATACATCATGCACACACACACACACACACACACACACACACACACACACACACACACACACATGTATGATGCACACACATACAGATACAGTAGATAATCTTATATTAAAAAAAACAACAAAAAAAAACGAGTCCTCCTACCTTGTCTCTTCCTGCCGGGTACTGCACTGCAGGGGGAGACAAAGAGCACACACTGTGCTTTGACTTTCACTTTAGCCTAATGTGAGGAGCTCCCTGCACATTGCCGATTACAGTTTAGAATCGGCGATCGGGGAGCTCCTCTCAGCCGCCCCTCCTAGCGAAGTGTACAGGGGGCCCCCAGGGCCCCCTGCAGCAACGGGCCCAGTCGCCATGGCGATCGCAGCGACCCCTATAGTTCCGCCACTGCTCATAATGCTGCTGTGCCTGTGACAGCTAGTCTCACTAGAATTGGTGATCTTACCACTGTGCTACTTGCTGGAGGGGGATCTGTACTGCATGACTCTCCCAGTTTCTGCTTAATTAATTCTGTAGTTCGGTGCTTCATTCATCTCTTCTGCTGCTTTCTAAATATTCCCCTACCAGTTATCAGATCACAAGCCTTGGATGGAAGGGTGTAGCTATAAAATGAGGGAGTAAAGCCCTGCGCTTTTATCAAGATCAAAACACACGTTTAAACTGATGGTGCATAAGAATGAGTTAGGGCATGTTTGGGTCAAACCCGACAGGAAGCCAGCACTGCACACCGCCAATCATAGGCAGCATGTGTATTTGCAGCTGCCGGTTGGGAAATGCCTCACTGCCTATGATTGGTGGTGTGCAGTGAAAGCTTCCTGGCGAGTTCTAACCAAACACGCGTGAGCCCATCACTAATGGTGCATAGGACAGGGTATGCCTCTAGAGTCCACAAGATAAAAAGCACATAGTTCAGAAATGACAGTTCATCTAATGAATGGCAGCACTGGAAAGCAGCTCCTTAGAGACATGAAGAAATATCTGCAGCAACGAGAAAAGCAAACAAGTCCGCCACTCTGGGTGCAACATTAAAAAAATAAGGATTTTATTAGATAGCACAACTGGCAACTCACATTTGTAAAGAAAAAGAGCGCTTTGCACACCATAACAGATCAGTAAAGCCCAAAACATCCAGGGGGAACTGCCGTTCCAACCAAGAGCAGAAACGCCAAGCTCTTCTGGGATCCTGGAAGCCAAAAAGCCATCTTGGGACTGTGGTATGCCAAGCCTTGCCGGGAGGAGATTACATCAGCTCTTCGAGTAGGAAGGGGCAGGAGAGGGGATGAGGCGTGGCTTATGTGTTTTGGTGTGGCCCCAGTATCCCCTCCCCAGACACTCACGTACCGCCTCTAGACCTAATCAGCTTCAGTACATATAGAGGCTGGTACTCTGCACTTTCCAGGCTTTGACAAAAGAGCTGGGCGGCTCTGAAATACATAAGCCACGCCTCCTCCTGCGTAGTTCCTACTGACATAATCTCCTCCCGGCGAGGCTCTGCATTTCACGGTCCGAGGATGGTGTGTCGGTTTCCAGTATCACAGCTCTGCCTTTCTGCTCTTGGTTGGAGTGGCGGTTCCCCCTGGATGTTCTGGGCTATATTGATCTGTTATGATGTGCAAAGCACTCTTTTCCTTTACAAATGTGAGTTGCCAATTGTGTTGTCTAATACAATTCTTATGTTTTTATTGCTGCACCCAGAGTGGCACCCTTGTTTGCTTTTATCAAGATGCCCACCTCCACACAAGTCATTATTGGTCATAGATCAGCTGCAGGGAGCCTATGGACAATACTGGTGACTAGTCCTTTGCCTTATCTTGCTTTTTTTGGACACAACTTTCAAAGTTCCAGTCCTCTTTGAAGTCAAACTTTGAGAATTAGACAAAATCTACCCTTGCCATGGACTTAAGGTGGGGGAGGCATTGGATAGGACAGATCTTGACACTGGAGGAGAGGGAGCAATGTATTGATCAGGTCTTGTTTTAGAAGGCAGGTGAAAGTTCAGGTCCCAACGCTGGCTGAGGTGGGGCAAACAAAACACCCGAAACAGCACCATATCCACTCGTACAACTGCACAAATAAGAATGCACCATCTTGTATTACCATTCTGCTTTTATTAACTCCTCATTTCAAGAGCAGTTTGAACTGATACTTTAATTTGTATTATTACCCAAAATTTCAATCTTTGCCGCATAATACAAATAATGGAAAATAAAAAAAAAACAGCAGTGCAAGGAAATGTTTTTGTACAGCAGGTATGCTCATCGTTTACATAGTTTTACAGAAGGGAAATCACAAGTTGTAATGCAGATTTTTAACCTGCAATCCGAGGTAATTTGACTTTGACAATTAAATAATTTATTCAGTGAAATTAAATGAGGTATTGCAAATAAAAAAACTTGTACCTTACTTGTAAACCTGCAATAAAAGAGTGGTGACTGACACAAGTGCTTAAAGTTATCAAAACAATACTGCAATTAAAAAAAAAAAACATTTTTACTACATATCAAGCATTAAAAAATATTTAAATTATTAATTCTAAGTGATCCGAAATGAATCGCAGAAATCAGAAGAATAATTAAACAAAAAGAACAGGTTAGATGTTGGTCTCCTTACCAAAATGGCTATGAATGATAAATTATTAAATAAATTAATACGGAAAAATAAATTATTTTAAAGAAAACCATATACAGAATAGAGTAAAATCTTTCAAGTTTTCAACCTGTAAGACAAATTGTTTTTGTATCAAATGAAATATAACTAGAATATTCTGCTATAGAAGGATAAACTTATATAAAAAGCCCCAAGTGTGCTCTGTCTTAATGTAATATTTCAGCAATAATACTTATTGAATAAAACATAAAACAAAAAATAAATATGTCTGTCTTTAAAATGGTGCAGTACATATTACTTGCTCTCAATTATTTTTGTTAAAAGTTTGAATAAAGAATTCAAACTTTAGCATTTGCAAAGCAATGATTCTGTTTATGTACATAAAGACATTACAGTCTTGCAAGGAAATTCCTTTGCACGTGTTTGGATAGTTGCTTCACTACAGTAAGTAAAAAAGTAATCCTTTAGTAAACCCTTTTTGCTTTTCATTTATCACAGTCCAGGACTATTTCCATACTATTAGTTCTAAATGTATCACATTGTATATATTGCTTAAAGCCCATCTCAAGCTTGGTCTTAAAGTTTAATTCCAGCCAGCCAGTCTTATGGTATCATGGGTACTTCTTGCCTGGGCAGTGGGTGTTCTACACTGTGATAGTGTAAATAGTACTTTCTTGGTTATTAATAATGTTAACATTTTGTAGTACCAGACGACACAGAAAAAAGGCTAAACTGCACCTTGGGGCTAATTGCATAGATCTATCCTTGACCAAGCTACAGTTAATACAAATGCATATTAGCATTCACCAATGACCCACACATTATATTTAGTGTCAACAAGCAAAACCCCCCTTTGTTATCACAATCAAATGCATAATAATACAAAGATCCTGATTCATCATACTGCAATATCACTTAAGACATGTTAAAGTAGACTTTCATATATGATAATATGACTTTAAGGGCTATTTTAGCATGCCTAAATGTAGTCACAGTTTGAAGGATTAGGCATGAAGACTGTTCTGGAAGATAAAGCACCTTTTTTTTTAATGTAATTTTTTTTTACTGTCGGTGCCCTCTCCCACATTTTCAGACACCTGTTAGCATAGTCCTTACAATCTATTCTTACACCTGTCCTTAACCCTATATTTTTGTACATTAGCAACTTATATTTGGTATTAATAACGGATAGCTTGTATTTTTTAATATAAATGTTATATTTTATGTAAGTTGCAAATGTAATAATGAGGGGGGGTGTTGACCAATTTATCTATTTTTTACCAATTTAGATCTGATAGTAGAAGGTGCTGGGCCTTCTTATATCATGTTTCCATATGGTAGCATGTGGAAAGTATTTGGGCTAACAAATGAAATAACACGTTAAATGATATTTATCAGAAAAAACTATCATATTAAATGCAATTATATTTGACAATTTCGTTTTCATGGAACTATGGAAGGCTTAACTGTGCAAAAAAATTGTGTGGACTCTCCTTTTAAAAAGTTTAACACAATAAAAATATTTTTAATGTTAAAACAACCCCTATCACTTTGTCCATTCAGGGCAAATTGATAGACTCCCACTGTAGCTCTCTTCACCTTTCCCTGATACTCACTTATGTGGTGTTTGCTCCATCTGCCTTTTCACCTGCTGTAGCCCTTAGAAATGCTTAGTAATTCCCAGGTATGGGGGATTATGTGACCTTCTCTGTTTCCTCCTTTGATGTAGTGCTGGGAACCTCAGTAGTCTATCAGCCACTGTTATGTGGAGGGGGATGGTCCTACTTACAGCTTACACATGGCTTTATCTTAGAGCTCTGGCACTCAGACAGTGCTATGGGAAAGTATGGGGATGGTAAGTATCAGGGGTAGGGGAGGAGAACTATCTACTCAAATGTAATAACTTACTTTTGGTAGGATGCCAGGCTTTTAATGTCTGCACCAGTGTTTAAAAGCCTGCCCACTTGTACTTTGCTAATTGGATCTATTAAAAGTCAACAAATTAGGGCAATTATATAAGACCTATTCTACAAATCTATGGCTTTCGAAACAACTAAACCATAATGACCATCCACCCTTCTTTTTTTCTTTTTTTATTAATACTATGTGGAATGTTTATTGCATCAACATTTTGGATGGCTTTAAGCAGAGTGTGCTTGAAAATACAAAGTTATCTGTCAGCCCCTCACCTAATAATCAAAAACCACTAAGTGAAAGACATAAAAAAAAATGGATGAGAAATATGTAAACAATATTTACCCTACATCCCACAGGCTGGAGCATCTTCTTTATTTAATATCTTCAGCTTTCCCCTGATGGTCAGTTCTGACCCATTTCTGGTTAGTTGTTAGCCAGCAGAGGTAAATTTAGGCCTACCTGCCCATAAGTCGAGTTGCTCCTCAATTATCTGGCCAACATGCAACTGAGAAGAAGATTTGGGCTGCCCAATCTGCCTGTGTAGGACTAGCTCTTCCCTCTAGCAATATATAATGTATATATTGTTTACTACCATATTTTCTGGCGTATAAGACAACCTTTTACACCTTACACCGGCGTATAAGACAACCTTTTAAAAAAAAATGGCCAAAAAGCGAGGGTCGTCGTATACGCCGGGTACAAGATGCCGCCCCGCAGGAATTCAGCCCCCCAGATGGTGGATGTGCGGTAATACTGTATGTAGCTTCGGCTACATACAGTAGACACCGCTGAGCTAATCCCGGCAAGCGATGTATTCTATTAATGAATACAGAGCCTGCTTGGATTGGAGTAACAACCTCTGCCAATCCGAACAGGCTACATACAGTAGCCTGCTCGGATTGGCTTTGAGAGTCAAAGAGGCACGGGCTGATGATGTTACAGCCTCTGCCAATCCGAGCAGGCTTTGTATTCATTAATGGAATACATCACATGCTGTAATTGGCTCAGCCCAGTATGGCTCAGGTTCCAGCAAGAAGAAGGAAATATGAAGCCTCAGAAAAAATTAGGGGGTTTTCTTATACTCCAGGTTGTCTTATACACCGTCAAATACGGTATTTAAAAATTAAAAGAACAAGTGCATGAACAAACCAGTGCTTTGACCGAACAGGACAATAGTGACATTCTAGTTCACTCCACCCGCAATAAATTGTATTGACCGTTAAAGACCACACTTGGGCCAAAGAAACCATTCACGATTTAAAAATAAATCTATAGTTATATCCAACTCTCATGATGCAAACAAAACTCTGTGAAGAATGATCAGTGTTTAGCTAAAGCACAAATATGTAGTAGACTATATTAAACAAAGTGTACTTCTCATCAATGGCTTGTCAGTGTAAACTAGGATTAGGCAACAAATTAAAAAAAAATTATCTAAAGGATATTTTTCCACCACTAAGTTAGTGCTTACTTGATACATGTTGAAATCATTAAATTACAGTAGTGGTTCTAAACCCTGTCCTCAAGTACCCCCAACAGGCCATGTCTGCAGGTTCTCCTTTATCTTGCACAGGTGCTTTAAATCAGAGTCAATGGCTTGGAGAAATTCCCAAAACATGGCCTGTTGGCAGTACTTGAGGACAGGGTTGAGAACCACTGATGTACAGTATATCTAAAGCCCAAAGGTTTTTATTTAGTTTTGGATACAGTAGGGAAGGGCTTAGTGTCTGTTTCCCATTGGATAGATTTGCTTTCTCTTCTTACTCAGTCGACACAACAGGACGTGAGGGGAGATCTCTCCAAAGCAAGGGTAACCTATGTTTCACAGCTGTCACTGGAACAAGTGTCCCAATTAGAAGACTTCCCCTCTTTTTCCTTTCTGGTGTAAATTAAAAATTTGGGATTTTTCACTCACTAAGGCCTAATTTTTGTGGACGTACCAATCCGCACAAAGGGCCATCTTCAGCGACCTGGGATGTACAGGATGTACAGGTGTTCCATGCACTGGCATGAAGACAGCATGTTTAAACCAATGAGAGGCAGCTGGTTGCATGGACCTGCATGGACCACGACGTGCATTCCAGAGTGCACATCCACACAGGTCCAGTGCACAGATGGAACGAAGTCTGTCTGCACCCTGAATTGGGCATCGGACCTGCACAGAATACATGTGGAGGTCTGTGCAGATCTATGCAGCTGACGCCTGTCATTCATTTCAACAGGCTGCCTGCATGCCCCTTGCGCACAACATCTGTGCATCCCAAGTGGCTGAAAACTGCCCTTCGCATTGGGTGTATGGGTTGGTACACCCATGTCAATGGGTCTTAAAGTCACATGGTCATCAGGACAAATAGGGAGGCTGAATCTTGGAGGAGGTACACAGACAGCAATAAAAACTTAATAGGGGTTCTAATCCCTCACACTTCATCCAAAATGAGAAAAAAAAAAAGTTTTGGCTTCGATAATGTACATTTTAATTTCTTTAACAATCACTATATGATTATTCTCGACTGCTTGACCTCTGTATGTTTCTTCCACCAAGGCACTTATATATCAAGATAGATTTGCTTTAAGCAAAACTCCAGCCAGATCTTATTGTTTCAATATGAATAGCATGAGAAAGGGTCAGAACCTTTGTTAGGCTTCAGAGCGCTCTCTCACTGCCCCCTGATGTGTTTTGGCCAGTGCAGTGTACCCACAGTTTTCGTGCGGGTTAGCTGTGCTTTCCCAAAGACTTCTATTATGTCCCACGGTTTTGGTGAAAGCTTTCTGAAAGCGCACCAAACGTCCTGCGTGCATGCACAAAAACCACAGGTACACTGCACTGTAGCTAAAGGGCAAAGGATCAGTATGAAGCCACCCTTAATTGCTACTGTTAGGTCCATTAGGAAGATTTCCCCTCACTTCCAGTCCTGGTGACACTGAGAACCAGAAATCAGGGTCACAGATGGCACCAACACAACATTAAAACCGTGGCAGTTTTTATAGCCCTACCCAGCTCAGTTAGAAAATATATTTTGGTTGATGAGCATTCTATGTTTTTTGGATGTGAATGAACATAATGTTTTCTCTAACAGGTAAGAAGTGAACATTATAATTAAAGCTGAGGTTTATTCTGCTTATATTTCGCCTTTCCTGGTTCCTCCCTCCCCATTGATCAAAATCAAAACCCTTTCACAACACCTCTCTCAAGAGCCCTCAGTCCTGATGCAAGCAGTGCACTGGCTCCTGGGAGAAGTTCTACAAATATCAAAATGTCTTGATGGGTGGGCGTCAGTCTGGATGGGGGGTGGTTTCTAGACAGATTAAAATCCAACCAATAAAAAAAAAAGGATTGGTCAGGCTGGGGAAGAAAGGGCTAGATGATACTGGAAATCCTCTAGCCAGGGAATAAGGAAAGCTCTCTCTGAATTTCTGCAGCTCCTAATGCACATTGTAAGAAACACAAGGTGTGCAGTACAGGAGAGGTGCCTGTATAACTGTGCAGGACTGAACAGAGGGTTGGAGTTCAGCCCAACTTCAGCCAAGTCTTTGTTTATAATATTGCAGGATAGGGAAGGATAACAATCTCTTTTGAGTTTTTACTGCTGTGTCTGTACCTACTAGAGGTGGCTTGCCTCAAGTTTTTGTGTGGTCGCCCAAAAACTTTGGGGTTGATTTACTAATGGCACTCTAGACTGTGCACTCTGCAAGTGCAGTTGCTCCAAAGCTTAGTAAATGAGCAAAAGCTCTGCTGACTTTCATCATCCAATCATGTGCAATCTAAAATTATGTTTTTTTTTTTCTTGCGTGTGATTGGGTATTCTTTGCAAAGTAAAGATTGCCTCATTTACAAAGCTCTGGCACAACTGCACTTTGCAAAGTGCACAGTCTATTTGCCTTTAGTAAATCAACCCCATTATAACTCTGCTTTATAACTCCATCCCTGCATGCTCTGCACAGCTGTGATACTTTGCCCAATTTGGCTAATCTGCTGTCACCTAAGAAACTTGCCTTACCTAACCCCCCAGCCTTACAGAGACACCCAATGAACAGGTCTTTCATTCAGTATTCTGGACACAGCAAAAAAGGTGCAAAATTATATAAAAAAATAAATAGCATGCTCTCAATGACAATAAAAACACAATATAATCTTATGAATGGCCTAAGTTAAGTTAGGTAAGTACTAATGCGGCTCCATATATTGGTTTTCAGCATCCCATAACACGCAGGTGTGTAACATGGAGGGTACCATCTTGGATTCTTCCCATATGGCCAGCATCTGACGTGAATGTGCCAAAATATTGTCCTCTCATCGGCCGATTTTCAGATTCCCAGTTTTCTGTGCTTTTTCTTTTCTTGGTATAAACCAGGTCTCTGCATATTGAGGTGTTAAGTGTCCACATTTTCTGTGGCACGGACGCCTCCAGAGCTGACCGCCTGTCAAGCGATGTCTTCTTCAGATAGTCCTGTTATAGCATCTCCGCTGAAGTCTATGGATCGGGGGGGATTTTGGAAAGACAGTTGACGGGGGCATACTGTGAACTGGAATGTTCTTTCCTTTCTTGGAGTGCTAGATTAGGACTGGAAGATGAAAAAAAAGGTATACAAATGTTTAATAACCTAAAAAAACACTTTTGACAACCAACATCTATGAGGGCTGAACTCCAGGCAAACAGCTAAATACATACTGTATATGTAAACGGAAGCTGTCCTATTCCCCAAGGTAATCATATTTATATCCATCCAGCTCTAGAATTTACCCTACTGGATTGGACAACTGGACAGGTGATCTGACGTATTTCTACTCCCAGATAACAAGGATAACTTGCCACAAATTTGTGGCAGTGTTGAATTGTAAGTCTGGTAACTTGCTGCACATTTTCATTGGCAAGTTGTACACTTGCAGAGCACTTGAAGCACAAGTTCTAGTTGACACTTTTCCAAATTCAGCCACAGTGACCCCTGTGGTGGGGTGACTATTGCACAACATAACTGAACCACAACTTGCAGAATGTTTGCAAAATAAGTTGATCTGGAGTCATGTAATGCAGACTTGCTGTAACTGTGCAACAAACTTGTGAAGCCTGGCAAGTCTACCAATAGCTTAGCAAGTCATTTTCAAACTTGCAGCTCAATTGCTTGCTATCTGGGATGCAGGTAATCAAAACAGCTAGGTCACCTTCCTGCCCCCAGCCAGCAAATGGACAGTGAAGGAGCAGCAATACACTGTACACTGATGAGTTTTTTTTTATTATTACATGTAAATGGAGGGCACTCGATTTTCCCCTCTCTTTCCCAGTCCGAGTGCTGCTGTAGACGGGCTGCATTAAGTCAAAATCAGAAATGTATTTAATTATTTTTTAATAAGTACACTGCATTCATAGGTATTTTTTTATCTGCCTGGAGTTCAGTAAACCTCAAATACAAGCTTTACCCATATCAGATGGACGTTTACTAAATTATGCTTTCTCTTATAACACCAAATAACCAACTGCCATTGGGTTGGATACCTCTATAAATCTAGTCACACACAAACAAATTTCATTTCATAATTAATATGGTTGATTAACAAAATGTACCTCTAGGTATTTGCCTTTGGGACCTACGTAAGCAGATCGGTTTGTATGTGCTATCCCCCACTCCCAGAAATGTTCACAGCATTTCTATGACAGCATGACTCGCTCAGATCACTGGAGCAGGGGTTTAGAGGAAGCCAATATACAGAGATGTATTTTATACTAGCCGTATTTAAAATACATGACTTAATTTGATAATAATAACAACAACTACCCAAGGATTTTTCAGATTATTCTGAACCTCAGCTTTAACGTAAGCCATCATTAGTATCTGTTCATGGAAAAAACAACTATGTATAATTTGATATAATAAAGGGGGCCTTCTTCTGGTTCTGAGATCAGGGTGTTGCATGTTTTTGGTGTGGGGATGCTTGCTATTGGTGCAGAGGTTCCAATTCCAATACAGGATGCTATGGACCCTGCATTGGTCTTGATGATGTCAGAACCAAAGACAACTGCAGCATGGGGGAAAAAACACAGCAGGAACCAATCTAGCAGCTTAGAGGATGGACAATCGGGCAAGTAAATCTATTTTTCCATGCCCCCTAAACAAGCAGCTTACCCCTGCAGTGTGGGCGCAGCCCCACTGGAAGGGAGAATTTTCAAGTTTCCTTTAAAAATTCTTCTCTGTTGCTGCTTCTGTATTTTCCACTAGAGGGAGCCATATAATCGAAAATATACAGCAGTCCATGTTAATCGCAGATATTGGAAAGAGTAGATGTGAGCCAGATGCTTTTATTTATATGTCAAAACTTATCTTTGCAAGACTAAAATGTTTGTGATCTACATTCCTTGTTCAGATCCAAAACCGTAAATAAACCTAGCGCCAGACCCCTGCCTTGAAATCCAATTTGTCATAAGACTTAAATAATGTTTTTTAAAAAGTGTATAGATTACCCTACTATGTGGATCATTATTAGATACATTACACAGCATATTGCATACCCTTCTCCTACGAAAGCCAAGTCTGCCCACTTTTTTTATTGTCTGAAAATCTTAACAATCACTATCTGCTGGAAGAAGGGAAGGAGGGGTGTGCATATTTTAAGTAGGCCTGAACAGCAGGGGATCAAATTACAAATTATTTTCTTTTTTAGTTATGAATACAATAAAGATATAATTAATAATAATATTCAGATTTTTGATAAAGCACAAGTTTAGTCCAAAAAATAAAATAAAAAATCAAACAGCACAATGGACATTACTTATTATCAATCCAACCTGTCCCTTGCCCCGCTGGCTCCTTTATCAGTTGAAATCTTCCTTCTGCAGTGCAGAGAGGATTATTAGAGCCAATCGACCTGTGACAAGATTGCAATCTATGCCTGGGGTCAAAAAGACCTCAGATCTCATATTTACATTAAAATGCAATAATAAAAAAAAAAAAAAAACATTTATCGTACGAGCGAGTCGAAAGCGTTATTTTTCGTACGATCTTCCGATCGTGTGTACCTATAGTTTAGACTTTAAATATCATAAGGGAACTGATCAGACAATTTGGGAAATGTTTCTTCATTACAATGCAGATGTAGCATTTATGTAAAATATTCCCTAGCAAAAAAAAAATGATAACCATCATAAATACCAACAATAAATTGGATAGAATCAAACACAGCCGTAAATACCTGGGCACTACTGGGCGAAAAGACAAAAAAAACATCAATATTTCTGATCAAAAGAATACAATCTCAACTGTTCTTCTCATAAGATGTATACACTGGGGTTGGTTTACAAAAGGCAAATAGGCTGTTCACTTTCAAAGTGAATTTGTACTTTACAAGGGAAGTTACCCCAGAGCTTAGTGAATGAAGTGAAGCTCTGCTGACTTCACTCATCCAATCATATGCAAGCAAAAAATAATATTTTTTTTTTTCTTACTCCATTCATGTGATTGGGTAATCTTTACAAAGTGAAATTTCACCACATTCAAAAAGTTCTTGGGCAAACTCCCTTGCAAAGTGAATAGTCTAATTTATCTTTTGTAAAAATTGTAATTTTTGAGGGCTGGTCTAATTTATCTTTTGTAAATCACCCCAATATGTCTGTTTGATGTGTGTTGGAAAAAATAGGAAGTAGAAGAAAATTTCCATATTTCCTTTTTATTTGATGGACGTCAGACAGGACAGGCAATGATAGAAAATCCCCCTACTTCCTGTGTATATAATGAAAATGAAATAAAGACGAACACAAATGCTGTCCTGGTCGATTCAAAACTAAAATAATATGTTATACGCCCATCTGCCAGGTGCCATCATTACAGAGCACAGTAGTATTGTAGCAGGTGGTGGGAGGAACCACAGTTCACCTGGGGAAACAGGAATCTGACACACCTGGCAGCATTTAATATGATGATTTTTATTTTGTAGAAAAATAATTTCAGGTGAGTTTCTAACCCTTTCATGACTACGCCTATTTCTGACATTTGGTGTTTACACGTTAAAATCCGTATTTTTTTCTAGAAAATTACTTAGAACTCCCAAACATTATATATATATATATATATATATATATATATATATATATATATATATATATATATTTTTAGCAGAAAGTCTAGAGAATAAAATGGCGATTGTTGCAATATTTTATGTCACACAGTATTTGTGCAGCGGTGTTTTAAGCGTAACTTTTTGGGAAAAAGATACTTTCATGAATTTTAAAAAAACGAAACAGTAAAGTTAGCCCAATTTTTTTGTATAATGTGAAAGATGATATTACGCAGAGTAAATAGATACCAAACATGTCACACTTTATAATTGCACGCACTCGTGGAATGGCGACAAACTACGGTACCTAAAAATCTCCATAGGCGACGCTTTAAAAATGTTTTACGGTTACCAGGTTAGTTAGCAGGTTAGAGCTAGAATTATTGCTCTCGCTCTGACGATCGTGGCAATACCTCACATGTGGGATTTAAACACCGTTTACATATGCGGGCGTGACTTCCGTATGCCTTTTCTTTGCTGCGCAAGCTCGCGGGGAAGGGGGCTCTTTAAAAAAAATATGTTTTTTTTATTTATTTTATTTAATTTTAGATAAACAAATTGTGTTTTAAAAAAATTTATAAAAATTTGATCACTTTTATTGCTGTCACAAGGAACGTAAACATCCCTTGTGACAGTAATAGGTGTGACAGGTACTCTTTATGCAGGGATCGGGGGTCTAAAAGACCCCAAATCCCTCCTTTGTACTTCAAAGTATTCAGATCACTGAAAACAGTGTATCTGAATACCGTATATTTTTTAAAATCCGGCGCCATTGGCAGCCGAGTAAACAGGAAGTGACGTTGTGACGTTGCTTCCGTGTTTACATCCAGGAGACTGGAACCAAGTCGTTTCCGGCTTCGTTCCAGTCTGTCACTAGCCGGATGTTCGATCAGACCTTCCGATGGAAGGGGAGGCCCGGTAAGAGCGTCGTGAGGCGGCGGGAGGGGGGGGGGGCGTCCCCTCCCGCTCCTCTGGTATAACAGCCGAGCGGCTTTTAGCCGCATCGGTTGTTATACCTGGATAGCCAATCGCCCGCTCTAAACAACAGTACCGGGATGATGCCTGCAGCTGCGGCAGGGCCGCTGATAGAAATCATGGGGCCCCCTACAGCCTACCTGACAGGGCCCCCTTCAGCCCAACCCCTGGTCCCTCCTTCAGCCCCACCCCTGGCCCCGCCCTTATGCAGAGAGGCTAGGGTATACATAAAGGCTAAATTGTGGTTAGTCTAAGATGACTGTGTGTAGGATGCAGATGATACTGTGCTGCATTCAAAACCGCACTGTCCAATTTGTCAAAGTCAAACAGTTCTACATGAAAAAGAAGAAGATGCCATTTATGTCAGCTAAGCCCACTTTTTTTAAACAAAGTTTTTTATAAACTTTTAATGAGGAGTAATATTATGTCTAAGGCCCCTTTCACACTGGGGCGGTTTTCAGGCGGTACAGCGCTAAAAATAGCGCCTGTACACCGCCTGAAAAAACCGGCCCCATTCACTCCAGTGTGAAAGCCGGCGGGCTTTCACACTGGAGCGGTGCGCTAGCAGGACGGTAAAAAAAGTCCTGCTAGCAGCATCTTTGGAGCGGTGTAGGAGCGGTGTATTTACCGCTCCTATACCGCTCGTTCCCATTGAAATCAATGGGAAACCGCGGGGATACCGCCGGCAAACCGCCGCTGCAGCGGCGGTTTGCGGAGGTTTTTAACCCTTTTGGGCCGCTAGCGGGGGTTAAAACCACCCGCTAGCGGCCGCATACCGCAGGTAAAGCGATGGTAAGCAGCGCTAAATATAGCGCTGCTTTACCGTCGCCGCCCCGCACCGCTCAGGTGTGAAAGCAGCCTAAGGGCCGGTTCACACCATGCCTGCATCTGAATTGCGAAGGAATGCGCTGTGGATTCCTGTACAATTCAACCTGCATGCAAAATGCACTGCTTTTGCGATCTGTAGCAGGTGTAGCAATAAAAAGTTAATGACACCTAAAACGCAGGTCGCAAACATAGTGTGTTTGCCCTGCACCTGCCAGCCCTGGATCACCATGTGATCTGGTTGCAGCGCATACACTACATTTGGTGCATTGCAATTTTAGCCCATTCAAAATGAATGAGCTTGAAATTGCACTGCACAGACCCACATGTGAATTGCACAGGAATGCACAGTGCTTCAGTGATTCAGCTCCAGACATGGTGTGATCCAGTGATCTCAACATTTAGATAGAAGTAATAAAAAGCGGGGTTTGCTGACATTGATGGTATCTCCTTTTTCATGTAGCACTTCTGTGAGAAATATGGCAGTGCAGTTTAAAACCCAATTTCTCACAGTCAGGACAGCTGTGCTACATGAAAAAGCAGACATTAGACTTTACATTGCAGTTAATGTGCCTGGGCTAACCTGAGAATCCAGATCCACTGCCACCATATTGTTAATGCAGCTCATGTGTGCACACCAGAAGAAGCCAGGAACGATCATCCTGGAAGCTGGCCACACCCCCTCTCGCCCACTCAAACTACAGTATATCACAGTCAGGCTCCACCTCTCTGCCTCTGAGATGTTTAGCCTGGAGTGAGTGCTCATTGAGAGCAGCTGATGAGGGAGGAGTGGAGGAAGGCTGTGTTGGAGAAAGACTTTTTTTTTTTTCTTCTTCTGCAATCTGTTCAGATTGCTCCCCCCCCCCCCTGGTGGCCAGGCCCGGTACAACAGGGCCAGTTGTACTGGCTTATCAGCGGCCCTGGCTGCGGGCATCATCCCGGTATAACCACCGAAAGCCGAGTACGCATATCTGCGTACGCTCGGCAGGAAAGGGTTTTTAAAGGGGAATTAAATCCAGTTTTTTTTAAATTCTGACAGGTAGGCTTTTTATGACAGAAGCTACTCTGTGCGGTTGATTTACTAAAAGCGAATAGGCTGCTCAACGAATTTATAAAAAATTCACTTTACAAAGAATACCCAATTACATGCAAGGAAACAAAAAATAAAACAGCATTTCTACTTGAATGTGCTTGGATGATGAAAGTCACCTTGTTAACCTCCCTGGTGGTATGATTATTTCTGATTTTAAGTGCTGAAAGCGGTACAATTATTTTGCATGGAAATTTGGAGTTTTATATTGTAGGCCTGTAATTCTTAGGAATAACTCACTTTAATCTGTTCAAACCAGAGTCTAGTAGACATCCCGGGTATGATAAAGTTTATAATATAATAAATAACTATAAATAATTCTAACAAATAATAATACAAATTATTCAATAATTTAATCAAATCAAAAACACTGAAATTTGCTCAGTTGCAGAATTGTCGCTGTCATTAGATTTAGTGTTTGATGACGGATTTCCGCACAAATCACTATCGCTCAATTCTGCAAGTGATTCCAATGTATTATCGCTGTTTTCTAGCTGGTCTAAAACCACTTTTGATGTAAAGGGACACTTTTTGGTTGCTATGGACAATCTCCAAATTCCAGGCAGAAAAAACAGTATTTATAATATAAACGTGCATGCAGGGCACTGGACAAACCACTAGGGACAAAGGGGATGTGTCATTTTTTTTATACAGTACTGTAAGCTGTAAGATTACAGTACTGTATGTGTTTTAACTTTTTTGAATTTGGCGCCGATCTCCGCTCCCGTGCGTCGCAACATCACAGGGAACGGAGCTCGGCGGCACTCGGGCACTGTGACCTTGCACACACAGCGGGGAGACTTCGCAGGATCCAGGGGACAAGGTAAGTAACTCTCCCTGTATCCTGAGATGCGATCCCGAGTCTGGCTCGGGGTTCCCGCTAATGGTACTGAAATTCCACCCCGAGCCAGACTCAGGAATACTGCCAGGGGGGTTAACCAAGCTCAGGGAAAATTCAATTGCAAAGTGCTAATTCCTTTCAAAGTAAACAGCCTATAAATCTTAAGTAAATCAACCCTGTTAGGTCGGCCATACATGGAGCGCATTTCTTTCCTGCTCAATTCCCCCATCAACACAGTGTTGACAGGGGAATCCCTCCCGCCGAGCCATTCTATATTCCCGGCAGGGGGCAGGGGTCGCTTTCCCTGCCGGGAGAAGGTATTGATTCTATTCTGGGATGAACTAACACTTAGACCCCTTTCACACTGACAGCTCCCGCCGTTAGCGCTAAAGGGCTGCTCATTTTAGCTGCGTTTCAGCTCTGTTTTAGCATCGCTTTTGCAACGCTTTTCAGCCACTATTGGGTGGGTTTTTAACCCCCAAAAAAGGGTTGAAAAAACTCTGGTTTGGCAGTGCTTTCAAATCGCTTTTAAGGCGCTTTGGAAACATTGCCTATTCAGTGCAATGGACAGGGCGTTTTGGGAGCGCTAAATACAGTGCTCCCAACCCGACCCATAGATGCTGCTTGCAGGACTTTTGGTAACGTCCCGTAAAGTCACACTGCAGTGAATGGGAGGCGGTTTTCAGGCGCTTAGCAGAGGCTATTTATAGCGCTAAAGTGCCTGAAAATCTCCTAGAGGCCCAAATGTCTTTATTTTTACTGGTTGTTTACATCCGATTTACCTGTAAAACCGTCAACATTTAAGCCCTGCGCAAACTGTCGGCGCTATATAAGTCCTATATAATAATAATGTTATGTATACAGTTTCAATTTTTCAAATTCTTGTACAACTTATCAAATGTTGTTGGATTTGTCTAATCCATGTAGACTAGTTTATATTAAGGCAAAACTTTTTACATGCATTAAACATGTTAGTAGTCTGTATACTGTTTTTGGAGGAACAGAGGAAAGTAGAGAAGTTAGCCTAAAACAGACAGACTCTGCATGCAGCAAGCAAGTTTAAAAAGAGGCACGGCGGTAAGGGTTAGTTGCACGTTACCTGGCGGTCAGACAGTCTAGCCGTTGAGTTAGTTGTGAAAATTGTGGCGGTGAGGCAGCAGGCTGCTGACAATCTACAAGAAACTGATAAATTAGACATATGTACAAAGAGATAACACAATCTATGGAAAAGAGGAGCACACTGCAGTACACAAGTGTTATAAGACATGTTAAAGCAACATAAGGAAAACATGTTTCTGCAGAGACCAAGGAGAAAATATATGTAACATTTAACCATTTTAAGTTTATTTATTGTTTAATTGAACTTTCTATTTAAATCAGATAAATACATTCCTGGTACATCAAAACAAAAGCTGTGCAAAGTCTTAAAGTTGGTTGTCTTTGGAAAACACAGAGTAGAAAAGCCTATTCCCTGTCAGCATGCTGAAGAGAAGGGCCCTTGCTCAACGTGACCCCTCCCCCCCAACCTGCATCAGAGCTGGATTTCTCCAACCAGCAAATCTTCCTTCTGATTGAAGAGCTCTATCTCTGATTCAGTGGTGGTGTGTCAGACCTCTTCAGAGAGACCACTGCTTCCACACAGAGCAGAGGTTTTTCTGTATAGCATTCTAGCAGGGGACGGGTTATTCTTGCGTTGGCTACTTTGTTAAGAAAATGATATAATTCATTATTATTATTATTATACAGGGTTTATATAGCGCCAACAGTTTGCGCAGATGGTACAATTACAATACAATACAGGAGGAATCAGAGGGCCCTGCTCGCTAGAGCTTACAATCTAGAAGGGAGGGTCAAGTGGAAACAAAAAGTAATAACTGTGGGGGATGATCAGATGGACAAAATGAAAATGCAGTTGTTAGGTGTGGGTAAGATAGGCTTCTCTAAAGAGAAGGGTTTTCAGGGGTTGTCTAAAAGCTAACAGAGTAGGAGATAAGTGGACAGATTGGGGTAAGGCGTTCCATAGGCTTGGAGAGGCTCTTGAAAAATCCAGGAGGCATGGGAGGAGGCGACGAGAGAGCTAGAGAGCAGGAGGTCTTGCGAAGAATGAAGAGAACGAGTAGGTTGGTATTTAGAGACTAGGTCAGTGGTGTAGCTGGGGGCAGAGTTGTGGATGGCTTTGTAGGTAGTCGTTAGTATTTTGAATTTAATTTGTTGAGTGAGCAGAAGCCAGTGGAGGGATTGACAGAGAGGAGTAGCAGACATAGAGCGATTGGTAAGGTGGATGAGTCTGGCAGCAGCATTCATGATAGATTGGAGGGGGGGTGGAGTGTGTAGGGGTAAGCCAATGAGGAGGGAGTTGCAGTAATCAAGGCGAGAGATGACTAGGGAGTGCATTAAGAGCTTTGTGGTGTCATTGTTTAGAAAGGGGAGTATTTTGGAGATGTTGCGGAGGTTGAGGCGGCAAGATCTGGACAGTGATTGGATGTGGGGCTTAAAGGAGAGTTCAAAGTCCAGGACTACACCTAGAACCTAGGCATGCGGGGATAGGCTGATAGTTGTACCATCGATTTTGACAGAGAGATCGGGGGAGGGGGCACGTGGGGGAGAAAAAATTATAAGTTCGGTTTTGGATAAATTAAGTTTGGGGAAGTGGTGTGACCTCCAGACTGATATATCTGATAGTAAATTAGTGATACGTGAGGAGAATTATGGAGTGAGTTGAGGGGTAGAGAAATAGATTTGAGTGTCGTCAGCGTAGAGATGGTATTGGAAGCCGTGGGAGGCTATCAGCTGACCCAGGGTGGAAGTGTAGATTGAAAAAAGGAGGGGTCCAAGAACAGAACCTTGGGGAACTCCAACACAGAAAGGAAGAGGAGAGGAAGAAGTAGAATTGTAAGTAACCCTAAAAGTGCGGTTGGATAAGTAGGTGGAGAACCATTGAAGAGTACAGTCGCGGAGGCCAAAGGCATGGAGTTTTTTGAGGCGGAGGGGGTGGTCAACCGTATCAAAGGCAGCAGAGAGGTCCAGGAGTAGGAGTACAGAATAGTGTCCATTAGTTTTGGCCGTTAGTAGATAGTTTGTTAGTTTTAGGAGAGCAGTTTCTGTAGAGTGTTGAGGGTGAAATCCAGACTGAAGGGGATCAAGAAGGCTATTATCGGCAAGGTGGAAGCTCAGTCGGTTGTAGACTAGACGTTCAAGGAGTTTGGATAAGAAGGGGAGCAAGGAGATGGGGCATAGGTTGTTTAGATTGGATTGGTCCAGAGAGGGCTTTTTAAATTATGGGGCGGACAAGTGCATGTTTTAGAGTTGGAGAAGATGCCAGAAGGGAGGGAGAGATTAAAGATGTGGGTTAGAGAGTGTAGAATAGAGCCAGAGGGTTAACGCAGCATTTGCGAGGGAACAGGACTCAGAAGGCAGGTGGTAAGATGGACGTTAGCAAGTAATTTAGCAACCTCGTCAATCGTGGTGGGGTTGAAAGAGGGGGACAATGATTGTACCTGTGAACATGAGGTGTAAGGTGTGGAGGGTATCTGAACCATAGAGATCTCCTTGCGAGTCTACTTGGGTGGAGGTGGTGGAGGACGAAGTAGAGAGTTGAAGGTAGCGAAGAGTTGATGGGGACGGGATGATAGGTTTTTAATGAGAGTGATGAAATAGGTCTGCTTGGCAGTGAGGAGGCTGGAATTGTATTATTGGAGGGCAGATTTATACTGGCTGAAATCTGTCTGGGACTTTGTCTTGTGCCACAGGCGCTCAAGAGCACGGCTGTGTTTTTTCAGACTTCTAGTATCATCCGTTTGCCAGGGTTGAAGGGGACGGGGCCTGGTTCTGTGTGTAGCGAGGGGGGCCAGTGAGTCCAGTGAGGCTAGAAGTGAAGTGTTGTAGACAGAAGTGGCTAGGTCGGTACAGCACAGCGGTGCGATTTTGTCATAGAGGTGGTCAGTTCCAGAGTAGAGAAGAGAAGGGTTGAGATGGCAAAGATTTCTGCGGGTAACAGTTAGGCGTTTGGAGGGAGAGGAGGCGGAGGAGAGGGAGAGAGTGAAATTAAAAAGGTAGTGATCAGAGAGAGGGTAAGGATAGTTGGAGAGGTTGCATGGAGTGCATAGGTGGGAAAAGAAGAGGTCAAGGGTATTGCCTTCAGAGTGAGTAGGAGCATGTATCCACTGCTTCAGGTCAAAGGAGAAGGTTAGACTGAGAAGTTTGGAAGTTTCAGGAATGTTGGTATTAGTAGGGATGTTAAAGTCATTGAACACCTTCTGTTTTGATGCACCTGGAATGTATTTAGCAGGTTTAAACTGAAAGTTCAGTTGGGCTTTAGAGTGGAAGTAAACCCTCCTTTCATTTTCAGCCAAGGAAGCTGTCATCTTGGCCTCTTTTTAATATCCAACTGCCATAATGCTGCACATGTGATCAGTTATGAATCCAGCCATTGGATGGTTTGACAGTTTGGTTGAGAACACATCCAATGAGACAGTTACATTCCCGGCATGTGCTGGAAATGTAACAGTTTTTTGAAATGGTTAAATCTGCAAGTTTACTTTCACTTTAAAGTTTACCTTATTTTATAGAAGGCAGCTGTAGAGGTTGACTCTCTAAAACACTGGTCACCTTAATCAAATTCTCTCCACTGAAAAGACCTTTCAACTGACATAGTGAAAATAAGCCTTCTCCTCAACTGCCACAGTGCACACGCTTCCACTGATAACAGGTTAACTAAACTGTTATCTTTAAGGGCTCGTTCACACCATACCTGCATGAATACTGATGGCAACTGATGGCAAAACCGACATCAGTTTCACATCTGTTCCAACAATTTTCATGCAAGTCAGTTGTGTGCCCTATTCACACCAATGTTGATGTCTTGTCAGTTTTTGTTCCTGTGCAGAAAAATCTCCACAAGATACCAATGTTGTAGTGTGAACAGGGCACATAGAGCACAATGGATATTTTTGTGCTCTTGCAGAATGTGTGCAGAAAAACGGACATCTCTGCACCATGGTGAGAACGAGGCCTTAATATTTAAAATTATGCTAAATATTAATTAATATTAATTAATTATTATTATTAATATTTAAAATTCTACTGAATTGCAATATAATATTTCCATTTCAAGTGATGCTTAAAAATACTATTAGTTAACATTGTGTAGAATGTCACCTGCTGAAGTTGATCTACATTATACAGAAAAATTGCATATTTGGTAAAGTTGGTTAAGTGTAAAAATAAACATTTCCTGGGACAAAAATGACCAAGAGCTAATCTTTAGTATCTAAAAGATTAGCAAAGATGGCAAACTGAACTCCTTACAGAAAAGATGCAGTGGGGTTGATTTACTAAAACTGGAGCATGCAAAATCTGGTGCAGCTCTGCATAGAAACCAATCAGCTTTCAGGTTTTGTCACAGCTTAGTTAAACAAACTGAAAGCGGTGTTTCACCTTAAAATTTTTTTTTTTTTAAAGTCAGCAGCTAAAAAAAAAGTCGCTGCTGACTTTTAATAAGTACACTTACCCTCCCAGGGTGCCCGCGATGTCGTTCGTGGAGGCCGAGATGTTCCTCGGCGATCCGGATCCAGCGCCGCCATCCTCAGTAAGGGAAACGGCTTCCCGTTTCCTACTGCGCATGCGCGAGTCGGCACGCGGCCTACTGCGCATGCGCGAATCTAATTTGTGAATAGGGAACGCGATGTGTTGTGGGACATAGTTCCCATAACACACCGCACCCCATTCACTAGAAGACGGAAGGAGAGAAGATCACTGCGGCGCTGGAGGAGGCAGATTAGGACGATCTGCCTAGCAACAGCCATTTCTGGTAAGTAAAAAAAAAAATATTTTATTATTTTTTTCATTTTAAATTGTTACTAACATTTTTTTAAAGTTTTTTGTTTTCAGGGTGTCCCACCACTTGAAGTTAGAAGCTGATAGGCTACCATGCACAGCTGCGCCAAAATTTTGTACTCCCCAGTTTTATTAAATCAACCCCATAATTTACCTTTAAAGTGAACCTTTCATGGTAGAACTATAGGAACTCCCATAAAGCCCTTCTCTAGACGTGAGGAGCACAAGGGATAGTCCACGTTCGGATCATGGGGATGCGCCGTCTGACGTGGTAGCAGAGGATCAAGTAAGTAAGCTACAATCGCTAACCTTTTCTGAAAATGCTAGTTGCTGGGCTATCATATCAATCCTCTGCCTTCAATACTTTCTGAGTTGTACAATTAGCATTCCTTTCAAAGGAAGCATAAGGCTCTGTTCACATATCATGTAGCAGTAATATATAAATATATATATATATATACATATACACTGTATATTCCTTAAATTGTCATTTAAAAAAGTAAATAGTTGCATTTGATATGTAAAGCTACTGAAGCACATTTATCATCACTTTTATACCCTATTTGCAAACATATAGAGTGGCTTATTTGTGAACAGGGGTTATAGTTAACAATTTTTTTGCAGTCTACTTTGTATGAAGTGCAGTACCTTGGTATTACCAGCAGATGGCATTAGAGAGGTTAGAATGGGCAAGTGACAACAGCTTACAAATACACAATAAAATGGAAAGCATGACATTTGTTCAAATTTAAGGAAACATATGAGAACCCCTAGGATGCATTTACCAATACCTTTATTAAAATACTAGACATCAGGCTGTCAAGCTAATCCTCCAACTTCAGCTCTTACTGAGGCTGGTTTACTAAAAGAACCTATTCTTCATTAGGCCTACTAAACCTTCCAATGGGGACAACCGCTCAGGTGTCATCTGTCACAGATTTCCTGGAGAGATTTCTTCTCACTTTCTGTTCTAATAGGTTCTATGTCCAGAATTTTAACAAATTGGCTTTAGATACACTTGAATTGTTCCGCTCATGATTGGTTGTCCAAAGTGAACACAGGGAGTAAATGCAAGCCTTTAACTCAGTGGTTCTCAACTCCTGTCCTCAGGAGCCACTAACAGGCCAGGTTTGCAAGATAACTGAAATACATTACAGGTGTTATTATTTGCTGCTCAGTGATTGCAGTATTCTAGTCTGCATCTCCCCAAGGTAATACTTAAAATCTGGCCTGTTAGTGGGTCCCGAGGACAGGAGTTGATAACCACTGCTTTAACTGAACACCCAGTGAGTTAATGACTGTACAGAAGTCATGATTTGTGAGTTTACCGCTGCACACTTGTACTAGGTACAGCGTCTCACTATGCAGTGAAGAAGAGGATCTGCATGACAGCCAAGCAACTAGTATTTTCAGCTTTTCAAAAGAAGTTGCACATGAGAGAGAGAGTGAGAGAGGGAGATATACAGTACATACACAATACAGAAGTCAATGGAGTGAAGACAGATAAAGAAAGAGACAATGGCAACACCAAAATGTACATATAGGATTAATTTCTAATATATAAAGTTAATGTGGTTACATTTTTTTAAATTATTTTACAAACAGGAATTCAAAAGTGTCAATGGGAGGCACTTCATTATACAATATAAAAAGGGCTGGACAGTATCTGGAGAAAAATAATATATTATGGATCCATTTCAGTTACGGTATGGTACACATCACTGTTATAAATATAGCATATGAAGCAATGCAGCATTTATATACAAACATACCCATTCTGGACATGCTACACTATTATTCTGCTCTGCTACACTATTACAATAGACACATCAAATTGAGAATTATCTGAAAACTGCAAACGATAAGTCAGTAAGGCCAGGTGGACACAGTACTAGAATTCCCCTCACTTCCCGTGCCAGACAGGAAGTGAGTGTAAATTTCTAACAGCAACAGAGAAACCTTTTTTTGTTTAGTAAAGTAAAGGAAGGCTTAAACCCATTACTTTACTTTATTTCTGGTAAAACTATTGGCACGGGGACAAGTAAGGGCAAATCTCTGTGATGGAGCCTTGGAAAGCAGTAAAAAATTGACAGGGGGTCTATACCTTCCTCATTCTATCTGAAACAGAAAAAAACTTTTGGACGTTCTTTAAAATCATGTCAAATACTAATACTGTGCTTTTAATGTATCCTGTTATTTATAGTATTGTGTAGTTATTGCTACCCAGATAGCTAGGATAACTTTTCCACAAATTTGTGTCAGTGTTGAAGTATAAGTTAGTATATGTATAGTATATAGTATATGTTAACTTGCTGCACATTTTCCCTGGCAAGTTGTACACTTGCAAAGTTGCAGTGGTTGCAGAGTCTACAGCAAAATTTCTGCAAGTCTGCACCATGGAAATTCTGCAACAGTGACCGCTGTGGTGGGATGACTATTGCACAACCTAACTAATCCAGAACTTGCAGTAGACTTGCAGAATGTTTGCAAAGAAAGTTGATCTGGAGTCATGTAATGTGGACTTGCTGCAATTGTGCAACAAACTTGTGAAGCCTGGCAAGTCTAGCAGTAGCTTAGCAAGTCATTCTCAAACTTGCAGCACAATTGCTTGTGTAGCACCCTCTACCTTAGATAGGTAGGTGCTAGTGTAGGGTTTTTGTGTAAGCTGCCAGCGCAGGTAAATTTAAGCAGGCCTATGCTGTGAGCTGTTTGTTTTGATCTGGGTGCAGGGCAGTGGTTTAGTATAGCAGTAGGTGACTGACATGTACATCAGCTCTTGGGTGCCTCCTCTGTTTCCAGGGAGAATGTTCTGGAAAAGGGTCAGGGCAGAGAGCTGGAGTGACATGCGGTGCATGTGAGGAGCTCTGACCAATCCCCAACTAGGATTGGCAGGGGGCAGGCCTCCTGCATATACCCTTGGTCAGCCTGTGGGTGGGAGGAGTTGTCGGCTGGGTGAACTGGATGATGGAGTGTTAGACTGTCATGACACTGTCATGTTTGAGGGAACCCCCTTTCTGGGGGGGGGGTGAACCTCAGGGAGCTTGGGAGCCGGGAGGGAGCCTCTCCTTACACGGTCATGGAGAGGTGTCCTGGAACAGGAGCTGGAGGAGACAGTTGGTCCACACGTCCGGAGTAAAGTCATTCAGGAAGGATCCAGGGCAGGTGTCGGTGAGTGGAAAGCACAGTGGAATGATCTGGAAGAGACATGCCAGGGGAGCTTGATGTAGAGCCAGATGGAAAGACTGTGGGAGTTTGTGTCAAGTTGCTGCAGCAAGGAGGGTGAGCAGGATTTGCAAGTCAGACTTGCTGGGATCAGTAGTCCATCTGCATTTATTCTTCTCAAGTAAATTGGTTGCTACCACAAAGAGGTACTGCAGGCCTACAAAGGGCCATCAAGTAAAGACACTGGGACTTATTCAGAGTGAGGCCTAGTCATATCCTGATAGTGTGACAGGATTACTAAAATTGGACAGTGAAGTAGGGTGCTGGAGCAAGTGAGCTGGAAGAAGTGTTCTGAGGTAAAAGTCTGTCAAGTTTAGGGTCAGCCATCTTGTTCTGCTGAGAAGTGTGATGCAGTTATTTTATTCTACAAAGTACTAATTCATCCTATGGGCATCCCATGTCCCTTTTCCCCAACCAAGTTCAATCCCCTAAAAACAAAAAAAAACAAGCAAGAGACTGTTCATTGACTGAGAAGTGTGTCTAATGGATGTCTGGCAGCAGGGTGAAATGTGTTAATGCTGTAACGCATAGCAACCCCGCAGGGTCATCGCTACACTTGCTATCTGGGTAAGGCTACATTCACACTTAAGCATCACATTTTCAAACGTTTTTCCAAGCGTTTTATTTTTCAAGCGTTTTTGAGCATTTTTTAGAGCAGTATTACATTTTCAGGCATTTTTCCACAAGATGTGGAGTGCTGCTGAAAAAGGGGCAGAGAGTTGCTGTTTGAGCAGAAAACGTGCAATCAAACCTTAAAAAGATGCTTAAAAAAAAGCTTATGAAGTGAAGAAAAAGTAGCTCATATACTTTTTGAGCGACGGGCGTTTTGCCACAAATGACAGGGCACTCACTTCAGTGTTTTGTAGCTTGTAGCTCGAAGCTCAAAAACGCGCAACAAGCAGAAACCCATTGTTTTCAATAGCCCTTGTTCACCACAGAGTACCCTGTCGCTTGTAACAAAATGCCTGTCGCTCAAAAAAGTGCATGAGCTACTTTTCAGGCAGAATTAAGCATTTTTGTCCCATTAGACGTCAATGGAAACGCTTGAAAAGCACAACATGATGGAGTGTTTTTTCAAGTGTATTGTTGCGCATTTTCTACTCAAACAGCAGCTCTCCACCCCTTTTTCAGCAGCACTCTGCACCTTTTAGTTGAAAAACGCCTGAAAAATGCCTGGCAGAAGCTGCAAAAAAAGTTTTAAGTATTTTGACCTTGTAACTTTTCTTTTTTTTAATAAAGCATTGAAATGACAATATTGATAAGAATAATATGATTGACTTTTATTTTTATTATAGAGCTATTGAATATTTTTTTCATGATTTTTAAAAACATTTAGACCCCTTTCACACTGGGGCGGTGCAGGCGTTAGCGGTAAAGCGCCACTAGTTTTAGTGACGCTTTACTGCTGTTATAGTGGCACTTCTCGGCCGCTATCGGGCGCTTTTAACCACCGCTAGCGGCCGACGAAAAGGTTAATAGCACTGCCCATTCATTTCAATTCACTTTTTCTACTGTCCTGCAAGCGCACCACACCAATGTGAAAGCACTTGGGCTTTCACACTGGGGCTGCAGAAAAGGCATTTTATAGGCGTTTGTTATTTTCAAAATTAACCTTTTTTTTCTTTTTTGGAGGATTTTTCACCTTTTTATTTTCTAACTTTAGCTCATCTAAGTACCAATATGTACCTCTGTTGCAGAAAAAATGTACGCTTTCTATGTTTTTAAGACAAGACCTTACACACCAATTTCACTTTCAGGCCCCATTCACACATTCTCATTTACAAGAAAACAGTACTTTTGTAAATGGGAAAATGACTGCATTTGATAAATACTATCCTACCTTTTTAAGGTATTATTTTTAACCAATGTTTTATATTTGTTTTTAAAATGTATTTCCAATTTATTTTCACAAATAAACATTAAATACAGGGCATACCTATGTCTCATAGAAATATATTTTTTTGTTAAAGAGATCACACCAAGGGCTGTTTGCTTTTACACTCCCTGTATCTGAATAAAACTTTCTACTGAGTTGTTTTACGGGGAAGAAGAGTCAATGCTTGTGTATGTAACATGTATGTATGTATGTATTACATAGTTACATAATTACATAGTTAGCTAGGCCGAAAAAAGACACAAGTCCATCCAGTTCAACCATAAAAATAAAAAATAATAAATAAAAATAAAATATCGTACAATCCAATAAAAATCCCGTACAATCCAATAAACCCCACAGTTTATACCCACAGTTGATCCAGAGGAAGGCAAAAAAAACCCCCAAAAGAGCATGCTTCAATCTGCTACAGCAGGGGGAAAAAGATCCCTTCCTGATCCCCCTAGAGGCAATCGGATTTTCCCTGGATCAACTTTACCTATGTATTGAGCTATTGAGCTTTGTAAAACAATCATTAGAGGAGAATAGTGTGAAAACACATAACAGGAGCCTAACACTTGACCTGCTGGCTGGAAATAGGAGTGCAAAATAAATATAGATACGAATCACTAAAGTCACTTTATACACTTCCTGATCTGCAAAGAGTGTTATTTGGAGCAGTGCTTCAAGGCTCCAGCTCACCTCTACATGGACATTGTTTTCTGCTAGTAGCAATTTAATATTTATTTGCAACATTACTTATGTGGTTTTCTTAGCACTATAAGAGTACAAAATACTCATATGCGATATTTCATATTTGCCTGAAGCAAAGAAAATTAAAAATATTTTCTTTCAAATTTTGTTCCTGACCATTAAAATTAAAGAACATTTATAAAAAGCTGATATTGATCCACTTTAACAGTGCAAGGGAAAGTGCAGCAAAATAAAAGTATATTGATGATCTTTAAACTACTATCCCATAAACTTGGCACAACATTCTATTAACCAAAACACCTGAGCCACACAGACACAAAAAGGTTTAACACAACCTAAAACATAATAACATCACTATTTTAACACATTAAAAAGTATAAAATTACTATTAAAAGATCAGAACAAAAATATGTAAAAATGCACCTTTTATTTATTAATATATTACATGGGCTGCATGGCCCCTTGAAATAGCAAATAATTACAAAAATGAACAAACAATGAATCTGAGACCATTCCACATAAATACAGACAAAAAGACTACATGGGCATATTTTTCGTGCACTGAAAGTTGTTTCTCCTATCATGTATGTTGACACCTATCTGAATGAGTCCGGATCTGTCATGTATTGCTGTACCTGTGGTAACCACTAGATACACATGCTCTTAAAGCCTAACTCTAGCCATTGTTATTATAACTTTTTAGATTTGATTGGGGAAGAATAAAGAGGTCAGGTGTGTCAGGTAGTTATGACCCCATTGGAGAAATTTGTGTTCACATCCTGTCCCATAGAGCAGATCTTAGCATCACTTTGGTCTTCAAAATATGCTTCTAAGCATATGCAAGAAATACCTCTTTTTTTAAACAGTAATAAACTGGTATTCATTGGGGCCCTTTTTGGCTAAGTGCTGTGGACTAAGTGTTGGGAAATGCTTATGCATTTTCTGTGAATTGACCCACTCCCTAGCAGCGCGTTATCTTCTTGAAAGCTACCCTGTAAGGTTACAAAAAGTCAAGATGAAAGAGTCATACGAAAGAAGAACTCCTATACTCCACCATGGTTCTGACCCCTATATCACTAGAGGACTCTGCAGTGACTTAGGGAGTCAGAGGAAGGAACCACATGGCAAAGGACAGCATCCCAATTCCAGAAGCGCTGAATGCCAACAAAACTGATGGAGGCTGCAGCATATGACCAGAGGGGAAACAGAGGACACACCGACTGCTGGAGAGGTGGGTATAGGAGCTCTTGTTTCGCATGACACTTACATTGCAATGATAGTGCTATAAGGAAGAGCAAAATGCCAGTTAAGGCTTGCCTAAATTGAATGTATTTGTTGCATTCTGTTTTGTTTTTACTAGCTTGTAAAATATATACAGCATTTCCAATTTTGCCTGTCCAGAAAAACACCACTTGATGTCTGGCCATGAGGTATTATGACACTGTAATATAATAGCACCAGAGAAATACATGAGACACTTGAACATTTTTTTCTACCTATCTGTAATTTCTAATGAATCAAACTCAAGATGATATCCATTTCCATGGTGCAAATGGCAAACCAGCAATTTGTCTTACCTAGCTACATTGTGTCAATATGTCAGGACGCCCCAAGAGGCAGCTGAGACAGGTGCATCTAATGCATCGTGGAAACAGTAGCTGACTTGCATCTTTGGTAGGTATCAGTTAACCACCCTGGCGGTATTCCCGAGTCTGGCTCGGGGTGGAATTTCAAAACCAAAAGCGGTAACCTCGAGCCAGACTCAGGATCGCATCTAAGGATCCAGGAAGAGCTTACTTACCTTGTCCCCTGGATCCTGCAATGTCTCCCGCAGTGTGAGCGGCTCGTCCTCCGCTCGTCTCATCACGGAGTCGGGCTCCGTTCCCTGCAAGTGTTGCGACGCACAGGGACAGAGAACGGCGCCAAATTCAAAAAGTGAAACAAACACTATACATACAGTACACTGTAATCTTACAGATTACATTACTGTATGCAATTATTTCACATCCCTTTTGTCCCCAGTGGTTTGTTCAGTGCCCTGCATGCAGTTTTATATTATAAAAACTGTTCTTTCTGCCTGGAAACTGGAGATTGTCCATAGCAACCAAAACCGTCCCTTTACATCAAAAGTGGTTTTAGACCAGCTAGAAAACAGTGATAATAAATTTGAATCACTCGCAGAATTGAGCGATAGCGATTTGTGGGGATATTAGTCATCAAACACTAAAAAGTAATGACAGCGACAATTCTACAACTGAGCACATTTCAGTGTTTTTGATTTGATTACATTATTGAATAATTTTAATTATTATTATATTATTATTTGGTATTATTATTTATAGTTATTTATTATATTATAATTTATGATTTCATGTTTGAAACTTTATCATACCCAGGATGTCTACTAGACTCTGGTTTGGACAGATTTAAGTGAGTTATTCCTAAGAATTACAGGCCTACAATATAAAACGCCAAATTTCCATGCAAAATAATAGTACAGCTTTCAGCACCAAAAATCTGAAATAATCATACCGCCAGGGAGGTTAAGGAGGCAAGAAAGACCTGCAGCTTGATTCAATATAGGAAAACAACATGGAATCCAAGCTAATACTGGTGCCGGGTCTTAACAAAATAAACACATGAACACACATACACACACACACACACAAATGTCCCTTAAAAATTGTCACATTTACTGCATAGTTGTTAGTATACCCTGAAACATTTTTGGGATTGCTTTGCAAAAGAAATCAATTTCACCCTAGGTGGTATTTACTTCATAAATCCAATTAGATTCATAATATATTTTTATAAAAATTCCTGCACTTAGTTTTGTGTTTCAGGAGTACACAGGATAGGATGAAAATGTATCTTTCCTTTAAAGGTACCTACATTCATGCCAGAAAGTTTACCAGATGCAGCAAATTAAAGTTTTAAATGCCAAAGTCCTACGTATAACAAAAATAATATAATGATTTACTCTAAATGAAGGCTAAGCCATGCCAAGTGCCATTCCACTGTCCAAGTAGTATCCCTGTTAGGCTAATAAGAGCACTCTTGTGGTCAGAGGAATGGCATTTGGTGGAGTTTAGATATAAAATTAGGCAAAGTTAGGCCTTAGGAAAAAATATAAACTACATCAGGCTGGGAACTACTTGAAAAAAAAATGGGGCACAGAAGAGGCTTCTCAGGTTTTAAAGGAATATTTGTTAAATAGTCAATGTTCAGTACATGTCAGATTCACCAAGAAACTCTAAATTATATATTTTTTATAAATAATCTGTCTGCCTTCCTCACCATTTATGGACAAAGATGGTGTTCAACTTTGTTTTGAACAAGATGCAATACATGTTTATAAGTTTAAAAAAAACAGTTTCCATATTCAATAATGTAATACACTATTTAAATAAATTGAGTAAATAAAATAAATAAATAAATATTATTAAATATTTGCAAACTGCTTGGCACAATGATAATGCCATTTAAGAGTACACGCATGCCTCGTTTAAATTGTTAAAAAAAAAAAAAAAAAAAACAATATCTATTCTACTTTAGTCCATAAATGTGTGCTAGAGAGAAGAAATTAAATTCCACACAAACATTTTTTTTAAACTGCATAACAATTTGTGCTACATATTACCAGGTCTATGTATCAATGCACAACCAAACTTGTTATCCTATTTAAAATGTTTACCTCAAAATCGTTTTCATTGTAAATTCTAATTTTGTGGATTAACCCCAAAATCTGTTACACATTTCTTAAATGGAGCTTTACTGAAAATTTCTCACATACAATAATTTCTTTTTTTTTTTAAACATTTAAATTGGATCTGACATAGCAGATGCCATATTGGCAATTTCTTGGTTTTAAATCAGTGTTGATTTTTTTAATATCTGAATTCTAGTTCAGAAATTGATTGGCTGAACCATTTGTTCTTTAACAATGTTTTCCAGAAGTGCATAATTATTTATTTTTAAATTTGTGTGTGCTATTTAATAACACTCTTAACATGCCAGGAAGGACCATTTTATGTGTTTTTCTTCATGCATATAGATATAAATATTTCAGGATAATTAAATTTGCTTTGATACAGAGACCCTTATATATACAGTTACTGCTCTTTTTCCTAAACTGTCTGCCTCCACTGACTGCATTTTTCTAAGCCTGGAAGAAGTATTTGATGTGCTGCAATTGCAGGAGAAAAAGAAGTTTTGATATACGTCTTCTGTCAGGCACCATCTAAATGAAGAAGTAGAGGAGTGATGATGAAATATTTTCAAGTGTCCATTGCACCAATTTTATGTTTAAGTCACCAATAGAGAGCGCCTTTAAAATTATTACAAAAATATGACCTAGTTCAGTCATCAGTCTTTACAACACCTCTTCGTGATGGTCACTGTTCCTCCTGCCCTCTTTTACGTTCTGGAGAACAGATCCAGGAGACAGGCAGCTGAAATGAAATTCCTGTAGTAAGTTACCAGGCATTTGGGGGCTATTTATTTTTGTAATCACTGACAAGAGCCCTTTATCACAGCTGCTGCTTCAAAGTTCTTGTGTAATTCCAATTCTTGGTTTAAAGGCAAACAGTAGGCCAATATTGAAAAAAAAGGGTAATCAATCATAATTTCAAAATGGCTCAAACTGAGCAATTCCACGTTCAATGCTGAAAATTAAAATAAGGAAAGAAAAACAAAATTTCAATTTTTTTAAAGGGGCAGTCCTAGTATAAACTCAAAAGATCTACAGCATATTTTAAACTGAAAATTACGTCAATTCTGTTTTTAGATTAAATATAAATAAAGGAACATGCTCTTACTATCTATCTATCTATATCGATAGACAGATAGAAATTTTTTTTACAACTTATTGCAAAAAAGTTGTATGATTTTGTTTCATTAATCATGCAATAATCGTTTTTAAGATGGTACAAGTTAAAAAAATAGAAAAATATAACAAAAACGGTAACAGAAAATAAAAGATCACTGTCCTTTTAAATAAAACATAATTTTAAGCCAGAAAGGCCTGCCCCTTTATTGTACAGTTAGTTGCAAAGATATTGTTGGTAAGCCTATTATCTTAGAGGAAACATTAAAACAATTTGACACAGTGAAGCAGGAGGCAGTGACGGTACATATCTTTTTTTTTTAATTGTCTCTGCATGCAAATTTAAAAACAATAAACACTGGAATAACTTTCACAAATTGGAAGCCTCAAAACATATTATGCTTATTTGGTATTGTTGGCCCTGCTATATTTCAAGAATCTTTTACTATTTTTTAGTGGTACTTAAACTTTACTTCCTCAAAGCACAGGAATATTATTTTTATCTGTATTCCTAAAAAAACTGTTACTGATTATTATTCATTCATAATCCATTTGTATAATGCATATATTTAAAAATATCTGTATATACTTTTTCACTTGATTATGATTTGATTAATTTTGCTAAATAATAAATAAAATGAACCAAGAGTCTGCTTTTCTCACAGGAAAGAATGTTACATCCTAAAAAAAAAGATTAACTGGTGACTTATTAAAAATGGGGCACGTATTTTAAATGTAATTGTGTAATTTTCCCAGGCAGCCAGCTGCATGAATGCTAAAAAAGAAAATCACCTTAGTGATTCACAAAACTGGCATCAATTGTATCCCATTCAGAAAAGTATCCCCTTGGTAGTATCACAAATTTATTTAACTGAAATGTTCAATTTTATTGGAGAACACACAAATTATAGCACGGTTATCAGAAAAATAATAGGTATTAACTTAAAATATTTATATGCAATGATGAAATAAAGTGCATTATCTAATCCTAAACTGTTCACACTAAACTTCTTCTTAAACTAACTAACAATACAAAGCTGTGCACAAAGTAAATTAGTGCGTTAAATTAGCAATGCAGCTTTAGAGCTGACACCTAATGGTGACACAAGGAACTTTTAAACATTTTAGATCAGTTTTGGTGCACATGGGGAGCACCCCAATAATGCGCTCCCAGGCAACCTAAACCATGGGTGCTCAACCTGTGGCCCTCCAGCTGTTGCAAAACTACATGAGGCATTGCAAGTCTGACAGTTACAAGCATGACTCCCAAAGGCAGAGGCATGATGAAACTTGTAGTTTTGCAAGAGCTGGAAGGCCACAGGTTGAACACCCATGCTCAGATACTAAGCCAAGCCCCTCCCCTAACCTAGCCTGCAACAGTTCAATGGCAAAGCCTCTACTGGCTGCTGAGGCTTCAGCCTTGTTAATTGTCAGGGGCAGCACTTGGCTCCAGAGTAGAGGCTTTTTAGCCTTGTGATGGAGCAGAAGTCAAAACCCATGTTGACAGACCATTTAGAGATCATAGAACTTAATCACTTTGAAAGCAATCTGGAAAATTTAGAAGGTGTCGGCTCTACATCCATATTGTCCCTTTCATAAACTTATGTCTCCTTACCTAAAAAACTGTCATAAATAGTGCATTGTATGCTTCATGTCACAGCACAAACAGATAATTATAATACTTTTTCGCTGACGCCTTTTATTGAGATGCCGTATATTGTGGGAAATAAATAGACATCTCCTTAAAATGACATTTGTAATGTTTACAGAGTTTCTGAACTATTTTTTTTTTTGACAAGGAGCACTGTTGTATTCTGTTTTTTTTTTTTCTTTCTGTAATTAACTTGGTCTTATGGAATGTGAATATTAGTTATTAAGGACTTAAACCAATAGTGGCAACATTTAAGTCCAAAAAGGTAAATCTTTTTGCCTTGCTCCATAAAACCGAAGATTTCCACTATACCACATAAACAAAAATATAATTAAAGTCACCTACAAAAGGAAACCAATACTATATATGTACGCAAAGGTTGTTGTATTTTTATTTTTTTATAAATTAAAATTATAACATAAAACACAGACAACTGTAAAGGATTTTGCATAACATAAGTGTACACAATTTTACTAACAGTCTTAGCGTCATTGAGGTTAGACCCTGAAAATACATTTCCTTCATATATGTGCAATTTATATGCTATATATGTACAGTTATTAAATTATTTGCTTTAGCATAAGTCTAAAACAGTGCAAGTTTTTTTTTTTAATGAACATTGTTTACCCAAAGATGGAAACAAGAGATCTATCAATAGAAAATGTAGTCAATCAGAAGCCTACAGAAGCTTACAGAATCCATTGGTCAGCCTGAGTAGTTGCCTTGTGTTTTCAACACATTAGGTTGCCTAGCTGAATTGGCCTAGGTCTTACATGAGAATAGCTGTCAGAGAAAATCGAGAAGGAAAACAGAATGTCATTGTGCTTACAAATAAGGATACATTCTGGTAGGGTGGCTGGATATTATACAGGAAATTTAATGATGTGGATATTATACAGGAAATTTAATGATGTTGATAAGTGTAACGGAAAAATGAGGCATAACATAACACTAATAATAGTCATTAAGAGGCCTCAAATAATGGCATGATGTTAGCATTGGTCCATATTCACATACCCATACTATACCTCTGCCTAGTCAAGAAGAAAAAAAGCCAAAACAACACTTATCTTTTGTCATTAAAAAAATGTTCTAGGCTGTAGAAGGCCCAGTGTTTCTTCATGCTAAAACTCTTTCAATGAAACAAATCACGACCTTCTAACAGTTTTAAAAATAATGACTTCTTCCTGCAAAACATACTGTTAGTCACAGCATTACAGCACCAAAGCACCCATTGTTACTGCATACATTGTTAGTGATTAGTAAAGAAAGGCCACTTTGGAAAACCAACACATTAAAAACAGGACTATTCAAACTGTGCTTTATATTTGTGTTATAAAACAAACTTCCATCAAATTGCCATCATGTCTAACATTCCTCCTGAAACCCCATGCTCTGAGCGCTTCTCCAGAATAAAGCTGAACCCTGAATTTGTGCAATGTTCTATACTTCCTATACTTTTGGTTCTTCAAACTTTGATTCCTGCATGTTATATACAATGTGAAGGTCAATTGCACAGAACATCCACCAACATTAGATAGTATGTTTCTGCCCCAGTATTTTAAGGTTGATTGTTACGGTTGACTCATATGCCAGTAACCAGTAAAACCAAGATATATATATATAAATGTATTTTAGTTTATTTAACTTACTGATTTGACTCTGGACTAAGCAATGATTCACTGAGGGCAATGTGTTCTGTGTAACTAGGGTAAGACAGAAGCCTTGGAGAGAGTACCCGGGTTGCCTGAAGCCTTGATTCAATTAATGGATAGTTAGTCTGGAGATGCTGCATGTATCTGGGAGATGATGCAGCGAGAAGGGAGCTGTTACCTTTTTGCCTGGTACAAAGAGAAGTGGCAGAAAGAGAGTAAGCATCTCTGGTTCTGGGTGATGATGGTGTCGATGATGAAGCTGTAAAACCGAAGAGGTTCCTTTGTTGCCGGGAGATAGAAGATTCCTCACTGTAAGGAAAGCTTTGGCTGTAAGATGAAGAGAAGCATTGTGTATTAAGCTGTCCAGTGCTCCTTGAGGCTGATAGCTGGTGCAAGAGGAGTGTAGAGGACTTCTCTGGGCTGGAGTTGGCTGATGATGAAGCTGTTGGAACCCTGAATGGTGGCCTGTCCTGTGATGCTTGGAACGGAAGCTTGCTGCAATAGGTGTGAAGCGGGTTTCTGCCAACTGGAGCTGGGAACTGCTGCAAAGACAGCAAACGTGTTACCTGGGGTTGGTGGATGGACGATGTGTTCAGAGCTTAGCTGTTGCTACCTGATGCTTGGAAACACTGGTGTTTTTCTTTGCCCTTTGATAGTTTAGCTTAATTTTAGTTAAGTGTAGATGTGAATTTCTACTTAAATATAGGAAAGCCTAATAGACTACCAGTTGGCCATGGACCACTATGTGTTTCCACTCATAACTCATAAACAGGACTTGGTATTTTTTGGGAGCTCAACATATGTTATTTAGATACAGTGATATGCTTTTTGGCTGTTTTAGTGTAATATTTATCTAAATGTTTACTATAACCTTTCACTGACTTCCTGTGGAATATAATTTTTGCAGATATTTTGTCTTTTTTATCTGTGGTTATTGTAGATCTATATCAGGGGTAGGCAACCTTTTGAGCACAGTGTGCTCAAATTTTTTTCAAAGAAATTCAGCGTGCCGATTTTTAACAAAAAACTTCACACTCTCAATCATGAAAAGGATTTTTTTATAAAGTAAATGCTGTAAACTACTTTAGTAGTGAGAAATCAAAGTGTTTGTAAACCTTCGTTTTAAAAAAAAAAAAAAACATATCATACTTACCTCCACTGTGCAGTTTGCTTTGCACAGCGTGGCCCCGATCCTCCTCTTCTGGGGTCCCCCGGGCGGCTCTCATGGCTCCTCCTCGCATCGGTTAACCCCCTGGTAGAAGCGCTCTCCCTGGGGGTTACCTTGTGGGCGTGCTCCCGAATCTAGCATTTGCGTCCATAGACAGAGAATGCCTGACTCGGCCCCACCCCCGGCGCCTATGTCATTGGATTTGATTGACAGCAGCGGGAGCCAATGCCTGCACTGCTATCAATCTATCCAATCAAGAGCCGAGAACCCCAGGCAGAGAGGAAGAGCGTGTCTCCACCGCGGGAACTACAGGGCTCAGGTGAGTAAAACGAGGGGGGGGCTAAGGGGCCAGTCACTGTCAAAAGTTTTTTCACCTTAATGCATAGAATGCATTAGGTGAAAAAACACGAGGGTTTACAACCCCTTTAACATCCTGCACTCTCACGCCTCAGATCAGCCCCAATTCCTGCAACTCCACACCTCAGATGAGCCGCAATTCATGCACCTTCCCACCTCAGATCACTCTCCCCCCTGGACTGTCCATCTGCCCCACCACTGTAACCCCCTGCACATCTGCCCCACAACTGTCCATCTGCCCCACCACTGTACTACCCTGCACATCTGCCCCACCACTGTACCCCCTGCACATCTGCCCCACCACTGTACTACACTGCACATAAAACACAAGATGTGTTTTAGGTATTGGCCCATTAAAAATATTTTCATAGCTTTTTAACAAATCATGACTACTATGTATCTAGATCAGCTATGACTTATTTTCATATTGTATTACCATTTAGATCACTGATGGCTATAACAGACCAACTTAGTAGTGTCAACCATAACAATATACACTAGTACAATGTTAAAGCGGTGTTTCACCTTACAAATTTTTTTTTTTAAAAGTCAGCAGCTAAAAAAAAGTAGCTGCTGACTTTTAATAAGTACACTTACCTTCCCAGGGCGCCCGCGATGTCTGTCGTGGAGGACGAGCTGTCCCTCGGCGATCCGGTTCCAGTGCCGCCATCCTCAGTAAGGGAAACGGCTTCCCGTTTCCTACTGCGCATGCGCGAGTCGGCGCGTGGCCTACTGCGCATGCGCGAGTCGGCACGCAGCCTACTGCGCAATTTGTGAATGGGGAACGCGATGTGTTGTGGGACATAGTTCCCATAACACACCGCGCCCCATTCACCAGAAGATGGAAGAAGAGAAGATCACCGCGGCGCTGGAGGAGGCAGATTAAGACGATCTGCCTAGCAACAGCCATTTCTGGTAAGTAATTTTAAATGGTTACTAACATTTTTTTAAGTTTTTGTTTTCAGGGTGTCCCACCACATTAAGTTCTATATAACTGACATTTGATTATATCGTTTTCACATGCCATATTATACTGTGTTAAAAAAAACAATACACCTTCCGCTTGAAGTGAAGTCTGCTTAATAAATATAAAGCCTAATGTTCCTATGACTGATATTCATGTGAATGTAAGTCATTAGTTGAAGTATCTGTCTGGTTCCCAATGACTGCATTCTCATACATTTTTAGATGTTCAGACTACAAAATGGCAGACATTGAGGTGTAAACTCTGCACACTTTGGTGTTAATTTACTAAAACTGGAGAGTGCAAAATCTAATGCAGCTGTGCATAACCAATCAGCTTCTAACTTCAACTTGTTCAGTTAAGCTTTGACAAATAAACCTGGAAGCTGATTGGTTTCTGTGCAGAGCTGCACCAGACTTTGCACTCTTCAGTTTTGGTAGATCGACCCCTTTGTATCACATTTAGCTATAGTTATACTAAAAGCTATGCAGTAAAAGTCAGTTTTACCAGTTACACATATTTAGTAAGCAAATACTAAATTACGCTCTAAAGAAAAAATGTTTTAGTATAATAAACAAATTAGAAATGTGGGCAGACTATAAGATGTTCTGTGCAATGGGCTTCCAAACATCTGAACTAAATTACATCTGAACCACAAATAAAAAGTTAAATCAGTGGCATATTTGCAATGGCTAGCAGTCATCGTAACCCTTTAAATCCAATACAGGGAGTCATTTTTGAGCTGAGCCAATGTTCACATTTTTCACAATTTTAAAAGAATGTAAAGCCTAACAATTAACTTTTCCTATTTGCTCCCTTTTGGTCTGCTAAGTATAGTATTGAAATGTTATATATCTTTTCGACAAGTGGAAAAATTAAATGTTGATGCTGCCAGAAATCTTGTGAGCTGCCTCTACTGCAAACTTAAAGCGGAGCTCCACCCTAAAGTGGAACTTCCGCTCATCGGATTCCTCCCCCCTTCCGGTGTCACAATTGGCACCTTTTGGGGGGGAGGGGGGACAGGATACCTGTCTTTGACAGGTATCCTTTCCCACTTCCGGAAGTCCGGCTGCGGCCGCAATGTGGCCGTGACGTCACCGCGGGGCTCCCTCCTCCTCCTCCTCCCTTGGCCACCAGGCTAATAGGAGAGAAGAACGGGGCCTCACACATGCGCATTAGGGTTCCCGGCGTGAAACCGAAAAGGAGACATCAGCTGCGGTGCCGACATCGAGGGACTGCAGTACAGGTAAGTATCCATTTATTAAAAGCCGCTGGCTTTTAATTTTTTTTTTCCCGGAACACCCCCTTAATAGTTTACATTGTTTACAGCTCTCTCTGTGCACTTCAGAATACCGTCTCCAATGTTAGGAAAAAGGAGATGGGAAGTACACTCCTAACACACTTCCTGTCCTAGGGTGACTATGCTACTTCTCCAAAGATACAGTATGGTGAGTGAGCATTGTCATCCAGAGGACAGAAAGTGTATTACTAGCAGGATCAAAAGGTGAAAATAAAGAAAAAAAAACATGAAAAAAATAAAACTAATGCAGCCATCACATGTAAGGACTAGTAAGCTGTTATATATTTATTAATTACATTTTTGTACTTGAAATTAGATACACAAATCTCACCCAGTTATAGGTACAGCTAACCTGTAGGCTGCAGTTTTATCAGCAGTGATTCAGTTCTCAGACTGAATGCTTTTTATAAGTATAGATAACAGTCATGCTTAATACAAATAAAAAGTATAAATTTCTATCAAACTGCCTACATTGTCTCATTTAATGTAACTTACAATATGTCATTAAAAAAAAGCTATGAAATAAGTAATGAAAACGGAAAAAAACAAGGATTTGGCCATAAAAAGATATCAGAAAGTATGAAATGTAAAATTTCATAAAGGTACCTAAGAACTATGCAATGACATAGTTTGTTAGAGCATGAAATATAAACTATCTACCTCTAGTGTAAGTTTTTAAATACAAAGATGAATGTATAGTGTTAGAAAAAGACTAACTTAAATAAAACCAAGAATCTCAAATATTTTTTATGTTTTTTTAAGTAGACTAAAATGTTTGCGAGAGACACTGGCAAATAGATTTATAACTTCTTTTGCAGGTTAACTTGTCCTCATCATTGTGGTTTATTTTCCATATGTGTCGAATCAAGCACCACAGAATGTTTTCTTCAAAATTTTCCCATGGTGTTATCTTCAGAATTCTTAGACTTTTTCCAGAAATGATATTCCGTTGACGTAGATGTTCAGTGAGTAGCTCCTGCTTGATGGAGGCTACATGACTCATCCTGAAATGGTTCCACACCAGAATGTGCAAAAACATTGCTTTAAATATTTTACACTGGGATTTAGGTTCATACTGTTGGAAATGTTGATAAAAACCTAAAATTATCGACAATACTTCCAAAGTTTATGATTTGAACTTGCGTTTCCATTGTCAACTTAGGTTTTATTTGGAATATCTGGAAATTACATAAGACTTTGAGAAAGAATTTACATTAAACAAATTCCCCTTTTTTGGGAAATAATAATAATATGAACTAAAGCAGGAAATATTAAAAGGTCATGTGACTATTAATTCTCCTTTCTTTAGATTGGAGCCCTGCAATAAAAAAGTATTTTACGATAAATTCTGCGGCATCTCTAAACAGCAGTTGCACCATAGTCCTTCTGTTGAAGTTCTAAACTATCTAGAAGATATACAGAATCTGAGGCTGATGTTTTGGCACAAAGGTCCATGGAATAATCGGTTCCTTGAACTTGAAGTAAGCGTCACACAATCCTTTTTATAATAGCTTGTTTTATTGAACATCTAAAAGATGAAGATTCTGAATTGAAAAGCTGTTGATTTTCATTCTCGATTTCTCTCTGGTATCGTTGCTCTTTTCAGTTATCTTGAATAAGTAACATTCCCTGAGGCTTGGATGCAGGTGGCTTTTCCATTTTTGTAAAGAAAACTTGCATTCTTGTCACCTGTGCATTCATTTAAGATGGTGACACTGAAGAATTCCTCTATGGATGCCTCCGATTACAAAGTCAAGTAGTCTATAATTTACGTTTTCTGCTCCGTCAGTTGGCATGACCCAGATTTAATGATACCGTGTTTTGTAAGATTCATGTGCCAGAAAACTGGGGTAGGCTAACCTTCTGCATTATTAGAGCTGCAAGTCTTTTAAGCTGCTTTATTGTGTAAAGAACTTTAATATATGTTATTTTTTATAAACACAATACCAAGCACAATCCCTAATTTTTGGTGTTGCGAATCAGGAAAAAAATATTTGGTATTTGGAATGCCACTTTTTATGGTGCTACATTGGACACCACAGCCCTCTTGCATTAGTATTATGGAATGTCCATTGATTATCTATTAAGATACACTATATTACCAAAAATATTGGGACACCTGCCTTTACACGCACATGGACTTTAATGGCATCCCAGTCTTAGTCCATAGGGTTCAATATTGAGTTGGCCCACCCTTTGCAGCTATAACAGCTTCAACTCTTCTGAGAAGGCCTGGCTCGCAGTCTCCACTTTAGTTCATCCCAAAGGTTTTCTAGCGGCTTGAGGTCAGGACTCTGTGCAGGCCAGTCAATTTCCTTCACCCCAAACTCGCTCATCCATGTCTTTATGTACCTTGTTTGTGCACTAGTGCGTGGTCACGTTGGAACAGGAAGGGGCCCCAAACTGTTCCCACAAACTTGGGAGCATGAAATTGTCCAAAACGTCATGGTATGCTGATGCCTTAAGAGTTCCCTTCACTGAAACTAAGGGGCCAAGCCCAACCCCACACCATAATCCCCCCTCCACCAAATGTTTTGGACCAGTGCATAAAGCAAGGTCCATAAAGACATGGATGAGCGTGTTTGGGGTGGGAGGAACTTGACTGGCCTTCACAGAGTCCTGACCTCAACCCGATAGAACACCTTAGGAATGAAATAGAGCAGAGAATGTGAGCCAGGCCTTTATGTCCAACATCAGTGCCTGACCTCACAAATGCACTTCTGGAAACATTCCCATAGACACACTCCTAAACCTTGTGGACAGCCTTCCCAGAAGAGTTGAAGCTGTTATAACTGCAAAGGGTGGGCCAACTCATTATTGAACCCTACGGACTAAGTCTGGGATGCCATTAACCACTTCTCGCCCGGCCTATAGCAGAATGGCGGCAGGGCGGTGGTTCAGTTATCCTGACTGGGCATATATGCGGGGGCACATATCAGTGCCGCCTATCAGTGCCCATCAATTCTACATATCTGTGCCCCCTCATCAGTGCTGATTTGCCTGTTAGTACCAACTCAACAGGGCCCATCAGTATCACCTCATCAGTGCCCATCAGTGAAGGAAAAGAAAAACATTTTATAACCGAAATTAAGAAAAATGTTTTTGTTTCAAAAATTTCGGTCTTTTTTAGTTTGTTTAGAAAAAAATAAAAACCCCAGTGGTGATCAAATACCACCAAAAAAGGTCTATTTGTGGGAAGAAAATTATACAAATTTTGTTTGGGTGCAGTGTTGCATGACCGCACAATTGTCATTCAAAATGCGACAGCACTGAAAACTGAAAATTGTCCTGGGCAGGAAGGGGGTGAAAGTGCCCGGTATTGAAGTAGGTAAAGTTCATGTGCATGTAAAGATAAGTGTCCCAATACTTTTGGTAATATAGTGTATATTGACTGTTTGTTTGACCTTGCCCTTCCCACTGTAACTTGATTTTAACACATGCAGATTTAGATTAGATATGTTGACTGGGTTCTTTCCAGAAGTGCTTGAGTTGATGACCTTTGCCCTTTACCATGTGTGGTACAATATAGAGATATCAACCCATCTCAATAGGGGATGTACTGAATGTTTACACACGTTGTTGTTTGGGTATTTTTGCTGCTATGTCTATGTGTTTTGTAGACTTGTATAATAAATGTCATTAAATTTTATATCACTTTGTCAGTATAATTCCACGAGGGGGTTTTGGCACCTCTAAAGTCCCACCACCCAATCAATTTTTGTTCTACTTATATTGGAATGTGGTGCCAATTATCCACTGTTATACTTTACTAATATATTCTCTTTCTCCATTGAATGTTAATGAGAACTGGACTCAGCCATTCCCCAGCACAGCTATTGGGACTAATCATGCATGAGCTAGCAGAGAATGCTTCCAGTCAGCCATGACACCTTCTCCACCAAAAAAAGTCCTCCACATCGAAAAGGTAGAAAATATTTTTTTTAAATGTATTTTAGATAAGCTGTGTGAAAAGGAACACATAATAAATATATAGGGGTTGATTTATTAAAGGCAAATAGACTGTGCACTTTGCAAAGTGCAGTTGCTCCAGAGCTTAGTAAATTAGGTTAAGGCTCTCTTTGCAAAGATTATCCAATCACGTGCAAGGGAAATGTAAAAGAAAAGCATTTTTGCTTGCACCTGAATGGATGATGGAAGTCAGCAGAGCTTCTGCTCATTTACTAAGCTCTGGAGCAAGTGCACAATCTCTTTGCCTTTAGTAAATCAACCCCACTGTGTTTTTTCATATTTGACTGCAAAAGTGGAAAAACACTTTACTGTTACCTTACTGATACCCACTTTGGCCAAATTGCAACTGAGGCCAGATGTGGTGAAGATTGTGATGCCTATGGATTCTAGGAGATGATTTATGGCCAGTCATTCTTTGGAAGAAACAGTTTGTCAGTCAGGGCCGTTTTTTTAACACATCGATTGTTTCCTCCAAGATTGGGGCATCAACAAGGAGGTCTGCACTCCTAATGCATAAACATATGCTCACGACGAACGTGAGTGGAACAATAAAAGTATTTGGTGTTTGAAGTGGTGCTCCAGCCCTCCCTAACAAAGGGTCATGACCGAAAAAGGTCTGTGGACCATCTCCTATTCAGCGGTGACTGGAGTGGTTTGGCACGGGAGGGGGGGGGGGGGGGGGTGGGGGAGTCCCCCTGTCAGAACACAATAGCACAGCAGGGGAGATTGCTGTACTAACATTGGATTGTTAGTACATCGGCAAAAAAAAAATAGTGGTGTGTACTAGGCTTTAGACAACGTTTGCAATCTTAAGGAGAAACATTCTGTATGCAGTTCACTTATCTATGCATCTATCCTCACTTCACTCACCTATCACACCTTCTGATTTAACTACTGAATCTCTTTCATGGTCACTAGTTACAGTAATCAAGTTCTTTTTCATCTTTAATAACAAAACACCTCTCTCATGGTTCAGGCCCAGTTTACACTGGTACGACATACACTCTGACTTTGGGAGCACATGTCCCATTATGTGTACAAATCTACGGTTTCCTATGAGAGCTGTCTTAACTGGTCCGACACAAGTCGGTCCAACTTTAGCAAAGGTTCCTGCACTACTGGTCTGACTCTGGTCCATTTTCAGCCCATTCAATATAATTGAAATTGGATTAACATCGGATCCTCGTCCTAACCATGCGATGTGTGACATCCGGCATGGTGATTACAGCAGCAGGAAAAGGAGTTTATGTTACACTGGGATTGTTTTGATTGGTCAAAAGAAAAGTTGGACTATCTGAAAGTTGGAGCAAAATAATTTACTGTTCATTCAAGTCGGATGGAATTAGGACCAAAGTAGGACTGATGTAGGACTGATGTTGCAGGGCAAAGTAGGATGACATTCATACAACAGTTGTGTCGTACCAGTGTGAACCCGGCCTCATACACAACAGATTTTTACTGACACTAAAGTGTATGTAAAGCCAAAACAACCGTTTTATTAAACTTTTTCGACGAATTGACAATTTGTTGGAACTTCTGTCAAGTTATTTTTTGCAGTCTGTGTCCCTGCTCTAAAGATCTAACTTCTCTATTTGTCCTTGGTATGTGCTTCACAGAAAAAGAAAATCATGAGCAATCCAAAAGTTTACAATTGTCACCAAAACAAAAGATGAATCTATCCAAAATTAAGTAAAAAAAAAAAGGTTTTGGCTATATATACACGTTAAACATGTATAACCTAGCATTGCTTTTAAACAGGTATATAAATGGACATTTTAAACACATTAAATTATACCTGGCCTATAAGTCTTTGGATAGAAAACCTAATCTCGAATAGATCCTCACTTCGAACTATAATTCTTCATAGCTTACAGCAGGGGTGCCCAACCAGTGGCCCGGGGGCCACATGTGGCCCGCGGAGCCCTCCAATGTGGCCCACGACCTCCTATTCTGGGATGGCAAGCACAGATCGCAGATTGCCATCCCAGAGCATCAGTGTTGTGAATGAAGCCTGGTGGTAGAGGAAGCAAGCAGCTGCGGAGAAGAGCCGCATATGCCAATGCTGCCTGTATAGAGCCGGCTCCTGTCACAGATGGAGTGATACCAAATGCGCTGTACCTGGGACAGTAACAGCCTGAATGAATGAATGATTTTTATAGCGCTACAATGCGAACTGAATCACCTCAAGGCGCTGGATACCTGAATGGAAGACTGTTATTAAAGGTAAGTTTATTACTAAAATCACAGTGTATATTTGGGCATATCTATTCTGCAGTGGTTACCGGGCTGCTTCAAACTGATACCCAGGTGCACCTGCGGGTTACCTGCACTGAGCCACAGACTTCTGTTATTACCTGCAGGTTTGGTGCACTTTCAGAAAGTGCAATACATCTGCAAGATATAATATACTGTAAGTCTATGGTAAAGTGCAGGAAAGCCACAGGTGTACTGCACCTGTGTCTGCTCTGCATATGCAGAGTGGACATGGGCCTGTCTTCCCCCCGTGGCCGGTTACCAAGTCGCTTAAGTGGCCCGTGAAGTTGCTTAAGTGGCCCTCGCTCTTCAAAAGGTTGGGCACCCCTGGCTTACAGGGTGGAAAGGATACATAATTAAAATCTAAGTATTATATAAAATAGTTTGGGTACCAGCGTCTCTCTGGCTCTTGGTAGGTATAAACTGTTTAGAATCAATCAGTGGTGACAAAAACTCTTACATATTATATAATTAACCTAATATAATAATTAAATATAAAGATAAGTGATATTGTGCTTACACCCTCCTCAGACCTGTTAAAATATGAACATATAACATATACATTATACAAACAAAAATATAGACTAGAAAGATGGTAATTACTTAATAGGTACCTACAATTTGGGTATAGCTTTGAAAACCGACTTCTTACTTTATAAACATGTTAAAAATACCTCTGGTTTAACTGGCTCTTAAACATCCTTATAATGTATAAAACAGAGTTCTGAATTTTATTTCTAACCAGCAAATGGTCTAGTGGTTAGCCTCAATTTGTTACAGTAGTGGATCCTAAATGCAAATAAGCATATGGTATGTATGCTTATTCCTGTGGTTGTATAGGATTTCTCCGGAAGCTCCTGTTCCCTCCCATAATCCAAATACATTTTATTAGGAGTCAGCTTGAAGATGACCTTGCATTTATATATTGTGTGTGTGGTTGCACATAAAGTATATATATATATATTTTTTTTTTATGCAAGTGATTGTTAGCTCCAATACAGTATTTGACTCTGTTAAATAGTGGTGATTAAAACTGAACTGTAGGCTGTATACATATTTTCTAGGTACAAAAGTAATGTGTATTTTTACTTGAATCTTGGTGCTATTTGTGTATTTCTTTCAGATTTGTGCAGTAATTCAACAAAAACATCTCTTGCACATTGTCTCTATGCAGGAACATCCTAAAACATCCTAAAACATAGCCGCGCCTTTAGACTATGTACAGCACAGGGATGATGTCACCACCACTTTTACAAGGTAAAATATAGGTTTTAAAGCTTTTGGTGCACACAAAGTGTATTTAGATATTTTGTAGCTTGTGAAGAGTTAAAGATGTTGTGTCTGAATTTCAACTTTACCAACTGTTTCTGACTATTAGTAGATAATACATTTCTTAACATTTTAGTCACCCTAATCCAATTTAAGAATCATTCATTCAATTTATTTTTCTTGCAGCTAACACACAGTGCATGTATTATACTAACATGCAAAAGCTTGGATGACCATGCATGACGAACTACATTTGTTGTAAAGACAAGGCTTGAGAAAATCACAAAATTGTGAGGTAGTAAACGCAAAAGGTGAAGCTTCTTCATCTTGGGAAATAGCCACCTCATGTGAGGTCAGAATGTTGGAATGACTCATACCTCTTGCTGTCAATGCCACTGGTGCCTGGTATGTTTGACTGCTGAGTTAAGTGCGTATACGTCAAGGTGTATAGAAGTGTTGAGCTGGTAGGTGGTTCTGCACTTACTTTGGGACTGCCAATCTTGCTTTTTCCTGCCTTGCCTTTGGAACGCCAAGATTGCTCATGGTCAAACTCTAGGTCTTCCAGCCTCTGTGTAAGGGCCAGTTTCTGTTGGATTGCCATCCGTAACAGAGAGTTCAGAGTCTTCTTCTCATCCTCTGCAGCTGCCAGCTGTCTCTGCATCTCATCCAGTTGTGTCACATACTCATCACACCTGGTCAGGCAAAAAGAGGGAGAAAATGGTAATGTTTTCTTTGTACATTCCTAAAGGAAATGGACTAATTCAATTGAAAATGTTAGATAAATAAGTAGGCTGCAAAGGTGGCATGATGGCCCATCATGTGCTGTGGTGCCTCCCACTTGCTCCTATGTCCTGTAAAGACGTAGGAGCCATTGGGAGGATTTAGAGCTTGCTAGCTGAGCAGGTATTTGACAGACCTGAAAGGGCCTGATACTTGCAGTGTGTGAAGATCAGCAATGCAGTAAAGTTTGTTTTATGACTACCAGAAAGGTACATTTTTACCTTCTTTGTTAATGGATGGGTTTAGTTTAAATGTTTTCCATAGACCAGACAGGTTCACTGTGCAGAGTTTGTCCAGTCAAAACTTTTTTTTACCAAGGATAGAATGGGAAAAAATCATAACCCCAGACAACTTTACACTAATCCTCGGGGCTCCATTAGAGATGTTTCTCCTTGCTGTTCTTGTGACAACATAGTTACATAGTTGAAAAAATAAACAAGTCAGTCTGGTTCAACCAATAAAAAAATAAACAAATTGAAAACCTCCATATACACAATCCTATACCCGCAGTTGATCCAGAGGAAGGCAAAAAAAAACAATACATCATGATCCAATTTGCTCCAGTGGGAGAAAGAATTTCCTTCCCGATCCTTAGGAGACAATTGGATATTCTCTGAATCATATACCCCTGGGTTAATTACCTATAAGTGTTAGTATCCAGTTATATTTTGTACATTTATTCATCCAGCTCTTTTTAAAACAATCCACTAAGCTGGGCAGAAGGAGTTCCACATGTTCACAGCTCTTATTTGTGAAGAAGCCATTCTGTATGTGGAGGTTAAATTTATTTTCCTCCAGATGTAAATAGTGCCCCCTTGTTCTCTGTAATAATCTGAAAGTGAATAACTCAACAACAAGTTCACTTTATAGACTTATAGATTTATACATGGTGATCATATCTCCCTTTAATCACCTCTTCTCAAGAGAGACTGAATTTAGTTCAGCTAATCTTTCCTCATAGCTGAGTCCCTCTGTGTCTCTTATCAGTTTGGTGGTCCTTCTCTGCACTTTCTCCAGTTCTTAGGCAAGCCATACACTGTGCAAATTTCTTTCCTGCAACCACGGGTTGAAAGAAATAAATTTGCATGATTCCCCTATCAACGCAGACAGTGCTGACAGGGGAATCCCACCTGCCAAGCAACTGTCTGCTCCCGATGAAGTGGCAGGGAGCCGTCGCTGCTGGGAGAAAACAGTGATTATCGCTAGTGGCTATAGCAGCTGCTAGCGATAATCAAAAGAGAATCCAGCAGGCTGGTTGTACCCAAGTTGATTTATCGATCAACTTGGTACAGTCAGCCTGCCTATTAATGGTTCAAATCTCAGCTGGTTCCTGCTGAACCGGCCAAGATTCGAACCATGTATAGCTGGCCTTAAATATCCTCTTTGTGAACTGCTGCCCAAAACTGCATATTCCAGATGAGGTTGTACTAATGATCTGTTCAAGGGCAAAATTATCTCTCTCTTTACATTTATCAACATTTAATCTCATTTGGCACATAGTTGCCCAATTAAATAGTGCATTGAGGTCAGCTCGTAAGTTGGAGACATCCTGTAAGGAGGTTATTCCACTGCATATGTTGGTGTCACCTGCAAACCCTGAAATGGTACTTTTAATCCAAAACTCTATATCACTTATAAATAGGTTAAAAAGTAAGGGTCCAAGCATTGAACCTTAGGGTACACCCCTAATAGGCTGTAGTTCATTCAGAGTATGGATCACTAAAAACTACTCTCTACAGTCTTTTAGCTAATTTTCTATCCATTTACATACATTTTTTTCCTAAACCTGTAGACTCTTACTTACACATTAGACGTATGTAGGGAACTGTGTCAAATGATTTAGCAAAATCCAAGTATACTATATCTACAGCCACTCCTTTGTCTACGCTTTTGCTTACTTCCTCATAAAAAGAAGTCAGATTTGTTTGACAACTTCAGTCTTTTGTGAATCCATGCTGGTATTTATACATTTTCCCAGAGATCAGTTGTTGTGGTTCAGTGACAAGGTACAGCGACAATGGATCAGCACTATAGCCAGACAAGCAGCATATTCAGAAGGAAAGAATCCATGGTAGCTTTATATTTCTCTAAAGACAACGTAAAGCACCCTTAAATGGTTCAGCTGCGGAGCCATACTTTTAGATGTTTTCACAGCGGCATAGAGTGGTTTGGACCATCAGTTCTACCAAGATGAAGTGATCTAATTTAAATGCATTGATTTTTGGCCAGGGAATATTCGGCTGGCACAGGCTGCAGCAGAAAACAGGAAGATCTACAGACAGCAGAGAGCTGAATCCAATAAACTGTACTAAAGGAGTTATTAGATCTAAGAAGAGTCAATTACAGGTAGAGGACAGAGACCAAATTATTCTGGTACAGCAAACATTTAAAGAAATGGCTCCAGCAATCACCCAGACAAAAAGATATACCCTACAGAGTGGTGGTTGGGCATGGAACTGACATTTTTTTAAAGTGACTCTTGCAAAGCTTAAACAGGAAGTCAAGGCCCGTAGTAACATAGAATAAGTTAGTAAAAATATGGTATTAACAGAAAACATTAACCCTATTAATTTCTACAGTATATAGAACAATTAGATTCTATTATTTGCCATGTAAAGCCCAGATACAACTTTTTTTTATTTTTATATTTTGACAGATCGAAGAAGGTATACAACCTCTATATCTCCATTGGAGAAGAAGCTGTTCACAAACAATAACTTTAAAATGTATTGGAAAATTGCTGCTTAGCTTTTTACTTACATTTTTACTCTTAAACTGATTCATCCTTGTGGAATGCAAGGGGGCTGGGGAGTTAATATGTACCATAATTAACCCTATCTGTGCTGGCAGATCTTCATTATCATTTGAAAACTGGATTTGAATATTGAGTATGTCCTAACAAAGGGTTAAAGAATTGGAAGCTGGCCTCCGAATTGTATATAAATGAGGGATCGCTCTGTGTATCCCCTGTCTGTGTGGGGTCAAAGACACTGATTGTCCAGAAATGCAGAATACCATGAAGCTTTCGCCTCAGAAATATGTAAAAGGTAAGAAATATTTAGCAATTTTTTTTAGGTGTGTTGTGTGAATGGAAACACATAACAAACATATAGTGGTGTTTTTTCAAATTTGACTGCAAAAGTGGAAATATACTTAAAATCACAAAGCCAATCTACTGGGAGCAGGTTGGCCAAAGTACGGTATGGCTAATTGTTCTGCCCATGGTTTCCAGATACACTTACCTAGTGGCAAACATGGCTCTGAGTGAAGAGAAGGTGGCTGCGTCCTCCTTCAGGGCTTTCAGCTCATTCCTCAACTTCGTCATTGTTTCCGTCACCATAGTCTTTTCATTTTCATACTTATTTTTCAAATTTGCAAGAGCAACTTCTGCAGTCTAAAAGGAAGCACAGAAAATGGCCTATCATTATTTCAGAGCTATGATATGCCCTTAGAAAGCAACTCTAAGGAACAAGTAAGATCAATCAAAAAGTTTGCAAATGTTATCCAGAAAACAAGGCATTTGTTTCAAATCTAAATTTCCAGTCAGTTTTAAGCTCTGCAACTAAATAGGACAACTTGATCACAGAACTTCTGAGTGGGACTGCAACCTCTGGTTATTTGACTCAGTGTTACTGGACCTCAGTTAGGACTACAATCAATTATAAGGTCTTTGCCTCTGTATTCTAAGACTGAAAGATTACCCAAGAACTCCTCTGCTCTAAGAGACAGGAGTAGGAATGTGGAACACAGCCCTAGTCAGCAACTGGTCCCCTAGAACATGGACAATTATTGAATTATTTTCATATGCATGTTTAACCTTAGCTAAAAGCTTTATAGACTTACCTTTTCTTAGCAAAATACCAAATGGTGTGTAATATAAACAACACACAATTCTCTAATGGACTCTATGCTGGGGAGACTGGTCAAACCCTCTGTCAATGAATTAACAATGATTTACAATTATGACAATAAAACAATTGCTTCTGTAGGGGTCCTTTTCAGGTGACTAGGCAACAAAATAAATTATCTCAAGACTAAATTGCAGATCAGGAACTTAAAATCACAGAAAGCAAGGTTGGAATGGGTATGTAAAGTCATACAAAAGTTGTACAATTCTTTGAAACGCTAGACTGTAGCCTAAATAGGGGCAGGAATGGTATGTGTAACTTTAAAAGTCTGACCGCTGGCAATAAAGCCTTTAGACTGTATCCTAAATAGGAACAGGAATTGTATGCATCACTTTAAGGCCCCGTTCACACTGGGGTGTTTTTCAGGCGGTACAGCGCTATAAATAGCACCTGTATACCGCCTGAAAGAATCCGGCCCCATTCCCTCCAGTGTGAAAGCCGGCGGGCTTTCACACTGGAGCAGTGCGCTAGCAGGACGGCAAAAAAAGTCCTGCTAGCAGCATCTTTGGAGCGGTATAGGAGCGGTGTATTCACCGCTCCTATACCGCTCCTTCCCATTGATTTGAATGGGAAACCGCGGCAATACCGCCGCAAAGCGGCGCTCTGCGGGGGTCTTTAACCCTTTTTCGGCCGCTCGCGGGGGTAAAACCGCACCGCGAGCGGCCGAATACCGCGGGCAAAACGACGGTAAAGCAGCGCTAAATATAGCACTGCTTTACCGTCACTGCGGCTCCCCGCCCCAGTGTGAAAGGGGCCTAAATGTCTGACCTCTGGCAATATAGCCTGTGTTCCCTCAAAAGTCTGATCAAAGGTATATGAACATTTTAAAAGGACACTCATTCTCAAGAAATCACACAGAGTTAAGAAGTATGTCTGGACTTGTTATCTCCAAGACAAATACCCTATAAAGTCAGCCATAGACAGATCAAAATTTAGCATTAAATGGTTTGCCTCAATTGTGTAAACTGATACATTCTGCTGGAGAGCTTGTGCTTTTGAAAAACAACTTGCTGGCTGGATCCCCAGATGAAAATAGAAGACAAAAAGTCTAAAAAAGAAGCTGAAATATAATAAATGTTTGTGTTTAATACGGCTTTAAGGTAAAAAATGTCTTGGCTTTAAAAGCACTTTAAGATTGTTAAGATCACTTTAGGATAAGCAGCCTAATGAATGTTCAAAAGCATTTAGGCATGTCAGCCATTTTTGTCTGCCCAAACACTCCTCTACTGACCATGATTATTGTGCATTCGAATTTCTGCCTTTTTTAGGGGCAGAAAAAAAACTGGCATTTGACAGCTGCAGTATGCATAAGGTATTAGATATACTGAGAAATCAGCATTCTAAGTGAAGTGTTCTAAACTATGTACAGGGGGTCCCCGGGTTACAAACAAGATAGGGACTGTAGGGTTGTTCTTAAGTTGAATCTGTTTGTAAGTCGGAACAGGTACATTTTTTAAGTGTAGCTCCAGCCAAAAAATCTATTTTTAAGTTTTTTAGATAACATAGAGAAGGGTTATCACCCCTGTAACATTTGTTTAGCTGTCTGTGCCCCTGTTCAGAAGATTTCACCTCACCTTCTGTCCCAATGACAATTGGATTTTGAAAATTTTGGGTTGTTAGGGAAGCATGGACTGGTGATAAAGCATCAGTGGAGACACCTTTTACCCATAATAACTCTTACAGGAGTGAATTTCCCTTCCTAGAGGTGGATTTCCTATCACTTCCTGTTGTCTCCCTCCGTTTGTAAGTAGGAGTCGTTTGTAAGTCGGATGTTTGTAAGTCGGGGACCCCCTGTACTGTATTCCTGGTTCAAAGTGGTCATTATGAACAGGATGTAACATAAAGTAGAAGCCTGGGCTAATACTATCAAAGCTTAAACCTGCTCCCACCTGCATTCTAAGCCCTATACTAACTATCCTTACTATACTTACCTAATCTATAGGCGATCCAGTTCGGTTGCGTGATCTCCCTATTGGCTGACTTCAGGGGAGAGGAGAGAGCAGATACAATGCCTGCAGTGCCTGGGCAGTGATGTCACCCATAGACTTACTATGGGGCATCCATTGTCGCCTGTCCCTCCTCTCCTCTGAAGCTGGTTCTGGGAGCCAGTCATGTGACTGGGCCAGAATGCCCTTAGATTAGGTAAGTATAGACATCTTTCCTTTTTACAGGATAATAAGTATAGGGCTTGGAATAGGGTGGGAGCAGGTTTAAGATTAGATGATATTAGCCTGGACTTCCACTTTAAGTGAAACTACATATTACCAAATAAGGAAAGAATATCAAGCCAAGAGTTATACCGAAATTCAAATCCATGGGCTTTAGGATTTGAAGCCAGAATCGTAAAAATGAAGCCTACATATACCTTTATTTAGTTAGAGAAAGAAATATGCCTCCCATGAGGCATTGCACCAAAGTTTTATACACCGTTTCAGGAACTATGAAAATAGAGGAGCTACAAACAAAAACTATATAGCAATGTTCCTTGAACGTGTCCTGTGACCTAAGCCAAGGCTATTTTCAGAAACATTTTAAGAAACAATTGCAGCTGTTTTTTTCAGCAACATGACAGCTGACACGATAGCAATAAGCAGCTTCTGTGTCTTTCCACTCAGAGTTGTGGAAGAGTGCTGTCATTCAAAGGTAATGAGTTATGACTCGCAGTGGCGGAACTACCGCCATAGCGGCACATGCAGCCGCTATGGGGCCCGCAGCCCAGTGGGGCCCCTTGAGGACCGGCGACCCGGGTGTCTCCGGGGGTCCGCGGGTGGCTTCGGGGGTCCGCGGGTGGCTCCGCGGGTCCGCGGGTGGCTCCGGTGGCTCCGCGGGTGGCTCCGCGGGCCCGCGGGTGGCTCCGGCGGCTCCGCGGGTGGCTCCGCGGGTGAGAGCGGGCAGGTCCGTGGACGTGAGCAGTCTGGCCAATCAGGGATCTGGGGCGGGGGGAGCAGAGAGATGACATCATCTCTCACCGCCTGGTGCCCGCCCTGCATCCCTGCAGTGAAGTTCCCCCTTGCAGTCAGCCGGGAAGCAGAGAGATGACATTTTCTCTCTGCTGCATGACTGCTAACCTGCTGCAAGTGACAACCCATAATGTGTGGCAGGCAACGTGGCAAGTGACAACCCGTAATGTGTGGCAGGTGATGTGGCAAGTGACAACCCGTAATATGTGGCAGGCGACGTGGCAAGTGACAACCCGTAATGTGTGGCAGGCGACGTGGCAAGTGACAACCCGTAATGTGTGGCAGGCGACGTGGCAAGTGACAACCCGTAATGTGGCGCAGGCGACGTGGCAAGTGACAACCCCTAATGTGTGGCAGGTGACGTGGCAAGTGACAACCCCTAATGTGTGGCAGGCGACGTGGCAAGTGACAACCCCTAATGTGTGGCAGGCGAAGTGGCAAGTGACAACCCGTAATGTGTGGCAGGCGACGTGGCAAGTGACAACCCGTAATGTGTGGCAGGTGACGTGGCAAGTGACAACCCGTACTGTGTGGCAGGCGACGTGGCAAGTGACAACCCGTAATGTGTGGCAGGCGACGTGGCAAGTGACAATCCGTGACATGACAATCTGTAATGTGGCAGGTGACGGGGCAAGTGACAACCCGGGACGTGGCAAGTGACAATCCATAATGTGTGGCAGGTGACGTGGCAAGTGACAATCCGTGATGTGGTAAGTGGACAATCCGCAACATGTGGCAGGTGACATTCCGCAACAAGTGACAAGTGACAATCTGCATCTGGTGGCAGGCAACGTGGCAAGTGGACAATCCGCAACGTGTGGCAGGTGATGTGGCAAGTGACAATCCGTAATGTGTGGCAAGTGACGATCCAGGACGTGGCAAGTGACAATCCATAATGTGTGGCAGGTGACGTGGCAAGTGACAACCCAGGACATGGCAAGTGACAATCCATAATGTGTGGCAGGTGACGTGGCAAGTGACAACCCAGGACATGGCAAGTGACAATCCGTAATGTGTGGCAGGTGACGTGGCAAGTGAAAATCCGTGACATGGCAAGTGACAATTTGTAATGTGTGGCAAGTGACGTGGCAAGTGACAACCCGGGACGTGGCAAGTGACAACCCGGGACGTGGCAAGTGACCATCAGTAATGTGTGGCAGGTGACATGGCAAGTGACAATCCATTATGTGTGGCAGGTGACATTCTGCAACGTGTGACAATTGACAATCTGCATCTGGTAGCCGGCGATGGTGGCAAGTGGCACACGCTCAGGGCTCCCACTGATTCTGCATTATGGTGAGTTGAACTATTTCATTTTATATAACAGAACATAAATTGGTTAGAAGGCATGGAGATCAGCAATGTGTGTCCTTCAGGGGCTGCATACAGTATACTGCATACTTTGTTGTTCAAAATTAATATAAGCTGTTGCCTGGGTACTGTGCCACATGAGTGTGGAAATCTGTTGTTCAGTGGCATTAGTTCATTTTTTTCGTGGGGGGCTATTTGCAGGGGGCGGGGGCCCATACAACATTTTGCTATGGAGCCCTATGATTTCTAGTTACGCCCCTGGTTATGAGAATGGACACAGATCCTTGAAATGTTCTTGCTGATGACTGAACAGGTGTCCCATGCAGCCCAGATTAGAGGGTTGTCTTCAGAGCAGTGTGAGGCTACCGATAGGAAGGACGTCAGATATACAGACATGGCTGATCAGTGGATTGTCCTAAGTGGACATGTAAGCAGGTGCTGACAGGTTGCCCAAATGTATTTTTAGCCCTGTCTGCACTGAATTGTTATTTATGCAGAAAGTGCTAGTTAGCTGCTACCCAGCAGGGAGGGAAAGGGTTAACTTATGTCTTTCTTGGCATGCTTCTGCTGGGCTTTGCCCCTTTCCTGTGCATATAAATTAAGAAGCTTGCTTGGACAGAAGCCAGCCATATGGGAGAAGAGAGGCTGACAACTGCAATGTAACTCAATCCTCCCACCTACCTGAGGAGCCTGCCAACATGCCTGGGGCTGCTGAAACCTGTAGTCCCACAACACACAGCCTGCTGCATGGAAGGGAAAGACATGGCCAGCAAGCAAGGTGTGGAAGAGAGCTTCTGTCCTGATCCCAGCAAAGCTGCTACAATCCTGTGTCCTGGACCTTTCCACATGTAGGGGGATTGCTGGGACTTGCAGTCCTTCTGAAGACACCAACATGGACTCTGCCTCCAGAGGCAGTTAGGAAATAGGGATGTTAGGAAAAGACTGCACTTAATGTTGAACTGTTATCTTGTGTTTCACATCATGCTGGTATGAAGTTACTTAAAGGGATGCATGGTGGTAATGGCGTAGAGAAGAACAGGGCCGGTAATGCACACACACTGGTGAAGTGGTGACAAGCCATTACCAGGGGCAACAAGTACAAGGGAAGGAGGATATGACAGCCAGACAGCGGGAGAGTGGTACCAGCAGGGGTGACGGGTCTCATGCATAGTGAAGAAAGCAGTCGATGCCCCAGCAAGCGGGCCAGACCCATGTGGTGGAGATCCTAGGGACCTAGATGTATGGTACAAAAGAGTAAATTATGAGTGTGATTAGGGTCCACGCTGGTTCCCAGCGGGACCCACTCTGTCACTGGGAGATGGGTGGCAGAGTCTAGCTGGACTGGTGAAACAGGACACTACAGTGTGGTGTCTCCTTAAAAATGTTGCATCCTGAGCAGATGTAAGTATAAGGGGACCATGAGGCGCCTGTACACGGCAAAGAGAGTGAAAGGTCCCGTGTGCACTAGGCGAGTTGGCCTCACCCACAGACAGGAACAAAGTTGGGAATCATGACCTGAGACCTGATTTTTCTCTGCTACAGTTTGGTAACATTTACTGGTCTTGTACTCCCTCAGCCTGTGATTTGACAGTGTGTGGACAGCGTGGTGGATTTAGGATGTAAACAAACTTGTAGCTGCCCTAGCAGCCTAGATTTGTTTACATTTTACAGAGCAGGTTGTGGGTTCTGTAATATAGGTGGTTTGTTTGTGCATGTACTACACATACAAACACAAACGTCTATGTGTGGAGCACATGTTTTTAAACAACAATTGAAAAATACATATTAGGTATTGCTGGGCACACTGGAGTTAGAACAATAATTTTAGGGTCATCATTATTGGTTAACTCTAAACTGGGGGCCTATAAAGTTTTTATAGCATGTCCTTGTCTAAGGAAAATCTCCAGTATCATTGTTTGCTGCCATCATATCATAATTGTATCATTATTTGTTGAGCACAATTTCAAGTCTTGACTTCTTTTGGTATCTAATTACTCGATCCAGTCTCATCATTTATATTTTATAGAAAATATGGAGATTTTATCTTGTTTGTGTGCACTAAATCAATTATTTTTTTTTTTACTGAAATATAAAACAGTTCTGCTAATATTGTGAAAAAAAATGACAACTAACATAATTTTACTTACCTGCAAAGTGCATTTTCATGTAAACTCACCAAACAAATGAGTTTACCTCAACCTCAAGACCAGGCCCGGACTGGAAAAAAACAACCGGCCTGGGCATTTTAGACTGTGCAGCCCATTTTTTAAATTTTTTTTTACAAAATAAAAAATAGTGACAACTACCAGTTTCTTGATGTCTTTTAGTTATATTTAGCCTACTTCAGTAACTGTTGCAGCAAGTTGCGGCAGACAGAGACCCACAAGTGAGAGCCAGGTGCATGATATATACAATATATCAAAACCCGATAGGGGTTCTAATCCTTCTCCACGCTATCCAAAACTAAAAAAAATAAGTTTTCCCTCAGTCAGAAGGTTCCAAAAATACCCAAACATTTAGGAAATTCCTTATGGCTACCCTTTACATAAAGCATAGCACCGGGCACTGGATACATGTTTCTTTACATTTCCCTGAGGTTCCCATTTAAGTGGAAACCTCCAGTACCTTCCCCCAACATTCCTCCTACCACAGCATGTACACTGTTACCGTGCACTCACTCAGCCTCTCACCCAGAAGCTCGCCCCCCTTTTTTTCCCCTTTTGCCACAATCAACATGGCGCCCGGCGGCAGCCTCTTTCTCTTCCTGGCCCGAACCGCTTCCAGCTGCCTCCAGCAGCATGGCTCTTGCAGTGTTCAAATGGCATCTGGTTGTCCTTTTGTGCAACTTTATTGAGGTCACTGACACATAGACAGGCTGCAGCCCGAGGCAACAGTGCACCATGGGAGTTGTATCCCAGTGTGATGCTTCATATGTGTATTTATGACATGTCTACAGCGCCGGCACACCGATCCATATCTATTAATGCCGTGTGTGTGATGGGGGGGAAGACATGCCGGCTGTCTGTCTGATCATCCATCCTAGGACGTGCAGCCCGGCAGACCTGTTCCACCGGGCAAATGCCTGGTCCGGTGTGCCCTATGGCTACTCCGATCCTACTCCAGACTGTTATCATGATGGGTCCCTATCTGGCCCATACTCTTACTACTTGACAAAGTCAATAATGGAGTCCATACATTTTCATGTAAAAAATTTGAAATTTTGTGAGTGTGTTTCTAGCAGGGGAAATGGTTAAAGACTATAAACAATGACAGATGTATTAATGAATAAAGAGCTTTATGAATGTGTGTCCTTTATATATATTGTCCAGGAGTTCAACTTCAAGCAAGAGTTATCTGCTTGCCTTTTCGAAAATGATGCAATTTCATCTCACCACTTCAGAAAAAAAAGGTGCCACCAAAAACAAACTTCTGTAACTAGCCTGGAGCAGTTCAGAGAAAGATGACAGTTTATTGTTTATTGCACAGTACACACTACTCCTTGCTCTACCGCAACTCCTTGCTCTACTGAGCCAACTGGATATTATAATTCCATCAGTGAATGGGTGCACAGTATGTGCGACAGGAATATTTTTAAAGCACAGTAAACGTCCAGCTGGCACAGGATATGTCTTTACCTGGGCTCTACTCCAGCATTGTTCTAGGTTACTATACAGTGATTATTGTCTGTTTATTAACACACTCACCCTAAGGCTCGGTTCACACAGGGGCAACCCGGCTTACATAAAAAAAATGACAACTAACATAATTTTACTTACCTGCAAAGTTAATTTTCATGTAAACTCACCAAACAAATGAGTTTACCTCAACCTCCAGACCAGGCCCGGACTGGAAAAAACAATAGGCCTAAGCATTTTAGACTGTGCAGCCCATTTTTTTTTTTTTACAAAATTAAAAATAATGACAACTAACAGTTTCTTGATGTCTTTTAGTTATATTTAGCCTACTTCAGTCACTGTTGCAGCAAGTTGCGGCAGACAGAGACCCACAAGTGAGAGCCAGGTGCATGATATATACAATATATCAAAACCCGATAGGGGTTCTAATCCTTCTCCACTATATCCAAAACTAAAAAAAAAAATTTTTTTTCCCTCAGTCAGAAAGTTACATGGGTTCCAAAAATACCCAAACATTTAGGAAATTCCTTATGGCTACCCTTTACATAAAGCATAGAACCGGGCACTGGATACATGTTTCTTTACATTTCCCTGGGGTTCCCCTTTAAGTGGAAACCTCCAGTACCTCCCCCCAATATTCCTCCTACCACATCATGTACACTGTTACCGTGCACTCAGACTGGCCATGACCTCTCACCCAGAAGTTCTCCTCCCTTTTTTTCCCCTTTTACCAAAATCAACATGGCGCCCGGTGGGGGCCTCTTTCTCTCCCTGACCCAGACTGCTTCCAGCTGCCTCCAGCAGCATGGCTCATGCAGTGTTCAAATGGCAACTGGTTGTCTTTTTGCCCAACTTTATTGAGGTCACTGACACATAGACAGAGGCTGCAGCTGAGGCAATAGTGCACCATGGGAGTTGTATCCCAGTGTGGCGATTCAGGTGTGTATTTATGACATGTCTACAGCGCCGGCACACTGCTCCATGTCTATCCATGTCTATCCATGTTGTGTGTGTGATGGAGGGGGAAGACATGCGGGCTGTCTGTCTGATCACTCACCCTAGGACGTGCAGCCCGGCGGCCCTGGTCCACTGGGCAAATGCCCGGTCCGGCGTTCCCTATGGCTACTCCGATCCTACTCCAGACTGTTATCATGATGGGTCCCTATCTGGCCCATACTCTTGCTACTTGAAAAAGTCAATAATGGAGTCCATACATTTTCATGAAAAAAAATTGAATTTTGTGTGTTTCTGGCAGGGGAAATGGTTAAAGACTATAAACAATGACAGATGTATTAATGAATACAGAGCTTTATGAATGTGTGTCCTTTATATATTGTCCAGGAGTTCAGCTTCAAGCAAGAGTTAGCTGCTCGCCTTCTCGAAAATGATGCATTATCATCTCACCGCCTCAGAAAAAAAAGGTGCCACCAAAAACAAACTTCTGTAACTAGCCTGGAGCAGTTCAGAGAAAGATGACAGTTTAGTGTTTATTGCACAGTACACACTACTCCTTGCTCTACTGAGCCAACTGGATATTATAATTCCATCAGTGAATGGGTGCACAGTATGTGCGACAGGACACAGTAAACGTCCAGCTGGCACAGGATATGTCTATACCTGGGCTCTACTTCAGCATTGTTCTAGGTTACTATACAGTGATTATTGTCTGTTTATTAACACAGTCACCCTAAGGCTCGGTTCCCACAGGGGCAGCCCGGCTTACAGCACGACTGTGCAAGGCGATTCAGAGGCGACTTCAGTGCGACTTTGAGTGACTTACAACGCAACTTCAAGTTGCCTCCAGGACAGGTGACTTTGCCTGTGGCCAATTAGAGCTAATCAGCTCTTATGACATAATTTTTGTTCCTGTTTTCTTCCTGGGTAAATTTATTTCTTTTTCCTGTAAAGTCGCTTCACTATAGATGAGCATCTGACTTGGAGGTGACTTCAATTGAAATCTATGGGTACAAGTCGCCTAGAAGTCACCTTGAAGTAGTACAGGAACCTTTTCTGAAGTCGGAGCGACTTCAGTAGTGTACATTAAGACGGCTCTCATTAACTAAAATGGAATTTATTATGTCCAGCAACTTGGGGTGACCTCAAGTCAGATCCCAAGTCGCTGTAGTGTGAACCGGCACTAAAGCAAGTACTGTATGCACTCCTGGAAAATATTATTGTTCATCAAATGAATAATTGTAATCTCTAATAAGCAGGGCCCCCTGATCCCTCTTGTAGTGAATTGTATTGAAACAGTACTGTCTTACTGTCTGCCTCCATTTTGTTGGCGCTATATAAATCTTGTATTATAATAATAATAATAGTATGACATTGTAATGTGATTGTGATGCTGCAGCATCCTAACATGCAACATTGGTTAACATTAAAGCTCATCTTCGGCACTTTACGCAGCAGCACAAGGAGCCAATCAGTTGTGCTGTCATACTTTTGTGCCCACAAGGAACAAGATGATAGGAGGAGAGAGCAGACAGGTTATCCCACCAGGCTCCTGCTGCTTCTTTCACTGTCCAATCACAGGCTGAGGGAGAAACAAGGCCTGTAAGTGTTCCTTAACTGCAATGGAGAACAGTAAGATCTGCCCTGCAAGACAGGCCTGTACTGTGTGGTGGAAAAGTGTAAATTATAAGACTGGATGGACAGAAGCAAAAATCCTTTGGTAAAAATAGGTCCCCTTATGGGTATTTTATGTGTGTATTTAGCTGTTTTCCTGGAATTTCAACTTTAAAACTGCACAAGAATAAAATTCAAATGCAGCAAGAGAGGACATACTTAAAAATGCTGTGCAACATAATGCACATGAAAGCAACAACAAGCAGCACTGCTCATACAATCTAAATCAGAATTTACATATTTAATTCCTTCAAAAAGACTTCACAAATACAGCTGAACCAAAATATATACACATTTGCACATAAAGTCCATAAATCTGAACAGATTCACAAATCATCTGGCTGGCAAAACAGCAGTTCAGCTTAAAAAAAACACTACTGTCCCAACAATGGTGGCATACTGCCAAGAACCTTCACGCGTTATGTAAATTTATCTGAAAACATCAACCATTTGAGACACAGCTAATTCAAATAAGGGGAATGAGAGTGCTTTAAATTATTAATATATATTTATATATGCACTATATATATATAAACATATATCATATCTATCTATCTATCTATATATATATATATATATATATCTATATATATCTATATATATATACACCATATTTATCAGCATATAACATGCACCGGCGTATAACACGCAGCCCAAGTTTAGCAGGGCATTTTAAGGGAAAAAAGTTTTAGGAGGGAAGTTTAGGGAAAAAAAAAACGTACATTTAAGCGTCATTTGCAGCTTGCCCAGCGTCATTTGCAGCTTGCCCAGTGTCATTTGCAGCCTTGCCTAGTGTCATTTGCAGCTTGCCCAGCGCCATTTGCAGCCTTGCCTAGTGTCATTTGCAGCTTACCCAGTGTCATTTGCAGCTTGCCCAGTGTCATTTGCAGCTTGCCCAGTGTCATTTGCAGCTTGCCCAGTGTCATTTGTAGCTTACCCAGTGTCATTTGCAGCTTGCCAGCGCCATTTGCAGCCTTGCCCACGTTTAAATTTCCCGCCGCCGAGACAGACCGCGCGAGCGCTTCCGAAAAAGACAGAAGCGCCACCGAAAAAGACTGAAGTGCCGCCAAAACAGACCGAAGCGCCGCCGAAAAAGACCGAGCCGACTGTTCGGCTCCGCTCGCAGTCCCGCCTCCCTGCTGTTTCGGGAGCGAGCGCAGGGAGGCGGGACTGCGAGCGGAGCCGGCTCGGTCTTTTTCGGCGGAGCTTCGGTCCTTTTCGGTGGCGCTTTGGTCTTTTTCGGCGGTGCTTGCTATTTTTTGGCGCCGCTCGATTTTTTGGTCACTTTTTTGGGGGGGATTGGCGTATAACACGCACCCACGACTTTCCCCCGATTTTAAGGGGGAAAAAGTGCGTGTTATACGCCGATAAATACGGTATATGATATATGTTTATTTGTATATATATGTATATATATATATATATATATATATATCTCTCTCTATATATATATGCACAGACACACACACGCTATATTGTCAAAGGTATTGTGACGCCTGCTTTTACACACACAGGAACTTTAATGGCATCCCAGTCTTAGTCCGTAGGGTTCAATATTGAGTTGGTCCACCCTTTGCCGCTATAACAGCTTCAACTCTTTTGGGAAGGCTGTCCACAAGGTTTAGGAGTGTGTCTATGGGAATGTTTGACCATTCTTCCAGAAGTGCATTTGTGAGGTGGAGTTCTATCGGGTTGAGGTCAGGACTCTGTGTATGCCAGTCAAGTTCCTCCACCCCAAACTCGCTCATTCATGTCTTTATGGACCTTGCTTTATGCATACATATGTATATATAAAAGAGGATAGTAAAAAATCTGACAGAGATTCCTGTAAAATAAAATACTATAACAGCGCTAAAAGCAATATGACATTTAAAAGATGATAAGATCTTTCTGTGATCAGTCCACAAGTCATATAATAAGGTAAAGAAATCGTGCAGCAGAGGTAGTTCTTATTAGGTGTATCTGATAGATATAGTGCACAGTTCAGCCAGATAAATGGGTGACTTTTTATGTGGTTTGAAATATTCCAGATGTGTATCCAAGCACCACTCTAATCCCCCTAGGTCAATCCACCACGTGAGGCACGCTCCCCTCAGGGGGTTAAACTCACCAGAAGTATGAATCAAACAGGCCTTGATACCATCATCATGGTAAAACCGCACATGGTACGTCAAATATCCAGAACACAGTGTCAAAAGATCGCTTCCTCAGCATAAGTATCACCAGAGTATTGATAAAAAATCACCAGGACTTCAAGGGTTAAACAGCTCACAATGGTATGTCATTTGCTCTCTCATATATAGTACATGGGGCTTCTTGTTTCTACCATTCAGTGTAACACACCTCACCTTCCCCAATTCTGTCCTACAGAGCCGACCAGCTGAGTCACATGACTGAGGACAGGTGTAGCTCATGAGTTTAACCCCCTGAGGGGAGCGTGCCTCACGTGGTGGATTGACCTAGAGGGATTAGAGTGGTGCTTGGATACACATCTGGAATATTTCAAACCACATGAAAAGTCACCCATTTATCTGGCTGAACTGTGCACTATATCTATCAGATACACCTAATAAGAACTACCTCTGCTGCACGATTTCTTTACCCTATTATATGACTTGTGGACTGATCACAGAAAGATCTTATCATCTTTTAAATGTCATATTGCTTTTAGCGCTGTTATAGTATTTTATTTTACAGGAATCTCTGTCAGATTTTTTACTATCCTCTTTTATATATTTTGTCTATTTCAAACAGCTGCTTATCTATTTATTGATTGATATAGATATTTACATTTATTTATATTGACTGTGTTGAATCAATCAGTCACTCTGTTTTATTGTAGTTATACATCCAGCGCTGAGTAGTGTATGCACTTAGGCCCTATATCATACACTCCCTCCTTTATACATATTTATATATATATATATATATATATATATATATATATATATATATATATATATATATATATATATATATATATATATATTAGGGCTGTTTAAAATTTTCGTGTTCAATTAATCGATTTTTTAAAATAGATTAATCGACTAATTTCGATTAATTATAACGCACATACTGTTTTTACAATTTTTTAAATTAAACTTTAAGAAAAAACGTAAAAAATTTGTTTCACTTTAATTATAAAACGTATCTAGTTTATTGACTGTCAGTCACTTTATAGTAGGCAAGTAGGCATCACTTTAGCCAGTCACGCAGACATACCAGAGTGTTTACATTTTGTCCACATCTGCCCCCATACTGTAATATCCACATCTGCCCCCATACTGTAATGTCCACAACTGCCCCCATACTGTAATGTCCACATCTCTCCCCATACCGTAATATTCACATCTGCCAAAGGGGGCAGTACAAGATATTAACTCTGCAGGGTGCCCAAACTTTTGCAGACGCCAATTTTTTGTTTTCTGTAATTTTGAAAGTGTAAATGATGGAAATAAAATCTAACTTTTTTTGACATATTATAAGAATGTCTAATCTGTAATTTGATGCCATTTGGAGATTTTTCCATCTTTCCTTGGCTTCGTTATGCACATTAATACATTTTTACCTGGGGTGCCCAAACTTTCGATCCCCACTGTATAATTTATTGACAGGGATAAGGGGGGATTAAGGAACAGATACTCCAAAATTTACCAGCACACCGGCCAATAATGTGAGAACAGAAATCCTCAGATCAAGACTCAGGAAAACACACACACAAGCTGCCACTACTTACAAACTACAAACCTGACACTTTCACCTAGAAGCATAAAATGATGAGTGATGGCAGAAAAAAAAGACCAAACTATCCAACAAGCCTGTCCCATAAATACAGTATCTCACAAAAGTGAGTACACCCCGCACATTTTTGTAAATATATATATATATATTTTTTAATGTAACAACACTGAGGAAATTACACTTTGCTACAATGTAAAGTAGTGAGTGTACAGCTTGTATAACATGTAAATTTGCTGTCCCCTCAAAAAATAACTCAACACAGCCATTAATGTCTAAATCGCTGGCACACCCCCTAAGTGAAAATGGGCCCAATTAGCCATTTTCCCTCCCCGGTGTCATGTGACACGTTAGTGTTACAAGGTCTCAGGTGTGAAGGGGGAGCAGGTGTTTCACTCTCTCATACTGGTCACTGGAAGGGGAGACACACGGCGGAGGAAGCTTGAGGAGTGGACTCTGGAGCCACTGCCCGCACTCCAGGAGAGTAGGAGAGGACACCACCACCCCAACACACAAGCGGGTAAGTCGGACCACCCACAATGGGGGGGAGGTGCTGTCTCAGTCCTGCTCCGCTGAGGGGGGGTGTTGTTTATTTGCCGCCCCCCAAAAGAAGAACCCACCAGTCGCCACTGATGGCCACCATTTTTCCAGCACTGCCTTAAACCTCTTGGGCATGGAGTTCACCAGAGCTTCACAGGTTGCCACTAGAGTCATCTTCCACTCCTTCATGACGACATCAGTTTAAATTGTCTCTCAATTTGGACATTTTCACTTAGGGGTGTACTCACTTTTGTTGCCAGCGGTTTAGACATTAATGGTTGTGTGTTGAGTTATTTTGAGGGAACAGCAAATTTACAGTGTTATACAAGCTGTAGACTCACTACTTTACATTGTAGCAAAGTGTCATTTCTTCAGTGTTGTCACATGAAAAGATAGAATAAAATATTTACAAAAATGTGCGGGGTGTACTCACATTTGTGAGATACTGTATATATTTAATACTTCAAGATGGTGGGCAATACACATATAAACAATGACAAAAAGTTAGAAAAGAATAAGAATATTTTTACTGTCATTCCAAAAACATGTTACACATAAAAGGAAGTAATAAGGTTCTAGTGAACAATAATGAAATCAAGACAGAAAAATGAATAAATGAAAAAAAATAATAATATGTTAACACAATTCGAAAGATTTAGGTGTGGAGATAAATGAAAATATTATTATTATTATAAGTAACACCAATTTGTTCAACAACTACACATAAAAAGCAGGATACAAAATACGATTGCAATACTAACTATGATAAAGTGCAGTATTATCAAGCTCAAATTGCAGCGATACCCAGAAAATAAATAATACTAATAATAACAGCAGTAATTCAAGATGAAACAGAAATTGTCAATCTTACAACATCAGCGAAAAGGCTGTTCCTCAGCTTGATGGTTCTAACCCTAATTGTGAAGGGTGGGGACAGTGCCGGATTAATGTAGGGTCTATTTGGGCTGCAGCACCAGGCCCCTACCTTAATATAGGCCTAGCAGTGGTGGACTGACCATACGGGCACTTTTGCAATGCCTGAGGGCCCGGGCCAGTAGGGGACCCCATGAGAGGCTCCTGGTACCCCCTTCAGCAAAGGTAATCTGACAGTCAGGGGTGATCGGTGCAGCGGGGGGGGGGGGGGGGGCAGTTACCAACACCATTCCCTCTCTATGGCTCTCCATGAAGCAGCTGAGAGCCACTTCTCCTCTTCTCCCTTCCATAGCTTTCAGCTTCATGGAAAGCCTTAGAGGGAGATCGGTGCTCGTAATTGCCCCTCCCCCTCTACAGCATCGATCACCCCCTGCAATCATGGCCCCATTTGCACTAGCTCTGTCCCCCCGCAGCGCTACCAGCTTCCCTCCTCTCTTCTCTCGCCAGCTGTGTCAGGATGGAGAGCTGTGGAATGGGCCTGTAAATATGTTATTTACCGGCCCCTTTCTTGTCTGAAGGAACACAGTCATTGATCCGTACCGATAACTGACACTGTTCATTCATAACTGAAACATAGTAAACTGGTGTCTTACTGGTTCTCACTTCCCAAATCTGCATACCAGAAAGTCATGAAGGTTTCTATGGAACACAGCATGGGCTAAGGTAATGTCTTGTTCTAAAAATCAAAGAAAGCTTTTAGTTTTCTGCACCAGAGGTACATTAATGGTATAATGGTATATTGGTACATAGGAGAGCTGGAATTTAGAAAAAAAAAGCGAACCTAGCCTTTAAATTGGAGTTCAGCTTTTACAGAAGGTGAGAGAAACACTCTCCAAAGTAAACACACAGAGAGGTTGGATCTCCCCAGCAGGGACATAGAGAGCAATAACCTGAGATATTCCTTACCCTTCTATTTAAAAAAAAAAAAAAAAATATTAAAAGTCTTTGGTTAGAGATACACTAAAGCTGTCACTCTGATTGAAACTGAATTTCAACTGGAGTTTGGCTGTCCCCATTCAACAAAAGTGAATCATTTGAAAATGTTGGAAAACTTTTCTTGATCAACTATGGGTGCGGCTCAATTTTCCATATTGCAGTGCTTACAGTTTTGTCAACTAATATAATACAAATAAAATATGATAAATAAATGAATAATTAAAGTGACAAAAAATATATATATATAAAATCCAAATGTGAAAACAATGTCTTAATCCAAATAGTGATGCAATCAATAAGTATATTATCCTCCTATAAAGTGCTCGGTGCTCCAAATGTCATTAAAAAAAAAGTGCTCAAAAATTCTACAGATAAACATGGCGTGTAGTGTCCCTACTCACCGGGAAAAAACGGACCCTCAGCTTTTCAGTCTGGGGGTCAGACAAATGGTGCCACAGGACATTTTTGGTATACTTAATTTGGGTCTCCAAGCTGGTGCTCTTAAGAGCAGCTCGAATGCCCCCAGGCCCAAAGAAGAGAAAATGTACTCATAGTAAAGTACTGTATGTAATAAGTTTATTAGCGCAATTAAAATTCACTTACAAAATGTTAGGAACAAACAGGCGTTTCAATACTAGCAAGCGCTCTTCTGGGTTCGCAGCGGCTTGACGTGCGTTCCACGGATAGCGGAAGTGATGTAGTTGGTTGGGGAACCAAAAAATGTGTCAACGCGTTTCGCCCCTTGATGACCCTCTGTGGGAGGGGGGAAAGGCGTTGATGCAATTTCAGTCACGGCCCTCCGGCTCTAATCACGTGCTTAAAAAAAAAGCATTGGAGTCGATGCGTCCGGCACCCTGCATGTAGATTAGGGTCCAGACACATGAATTTGCATGAATTAGGGGGGTGGCGCCCCTGTGCCCCTAATGAGCGGCGGCCACTGTGTCTGGTGACTGGCAACATTAGCATTAAGCATCAGCCTGCTCCCACTAATGAAGGAATCTTACTGAGTAATAGCAGTGGCTCTGTTCAGAGCCTACTTCCCACAAAGCTAGGAATGCCGTAGTTTCTATAACTTCTTAGTAAGCTAGGATGTCTCTACTGAAAATAATAGTTATATGTAGTTATATGGGGGGCCTTGGTTCCTGATATAATACCATTTTCTGTCAATTAATAACTTTTTATTTTTTTGACAGAAAACAGAAGGTATCTACATGTTTCACTTCCATCACGAATCCCTAAAAATAAAGGTCTGTTGACTTCATTGCTCAGTGCAATGCACTTTACATGTGTAAGTATGCTGTGCTGCCATTCACTTTAAGGCTGCATTCACACCTTTCAGGCAAAAAATCGCGCAAATTGCGGCGTTTTTTGCGGCGGTTTTTACCGCGTTTTGCCGCGATTTTGTGCAGAGCAAAAGGTCACCAATGTAAAAAGATGAAGAACGCCCAAATCTGCCCGATTCAAGTGACAAAAAAGGGTCCGGAACTTGTTTGAGCTTCAGGCGTAGGGCTTCAGGCGTTTTGGAGTGTGGATGTGAACCATCTCCATAGAGAATAATGTATTTTTTCCCCTCTAGCGTTTTGTAGCTTCAGGCTTCAGGCGACAAAACGCTCAGGTGTGAATGCAGTCTAAATGGGACCCCAATGCACCTGCATTGCAGTTCACTGCCACACACAGTATTTAAATAATGATAATTATTCCATTTTGCCCCTGGGCCAAACTCCACATCCAGAACAGCTGATTGTATCACAGATATAGTCTGATATTATAGAACCTCTATTCCAAAATGCACTCAGCTTTTTTCTGATTATTCTTTCTTGTTGTCAAATATCATAACACTCCTAAATATAAACCATCAAACCCGATTTAGATCTCTCTTCTTTTTCCCTGTTCTACAAAGGAAAACACAACCATACTACCATACTATAAATATGAATGGGACGTACTGCAGAAGCAACTGTCCATTCAAGTCTTTGGGATGTTAATACTCAGGGGCGGGCAGCCTGGCACTAGATTTTTACTGGCTGAGTAGCAGACAGCTTTGAAGGCTGCAGCCATCAGAAGAGGTACCGTATATACTCGAGTATAAGCCGACCGAATATAAGCCGAGGCACCTAATCTTAATTTTTTTTTTAATGTCAAGCACTTTTCTGCAGCAGAGAATGACATTTTCCGAACCGACTTTGGGGCCCTGTATCTCGGGGCCACTTGGTGCTAGGAACCCCATCTTTGGATATGTTGTAGTGCTAGTTCCACTGAGATACGGGGCCCCAAAGTCAGGTCGGAGAATGTCATTCTCTGCTGCAGAAAAGTGCTTGACTCGAGTATAAGCCAAGGGGGGCATTTTCAGCACACAAAAAATGTGCTGAAAAACTTGGCTTATATTCGAGTATATACGGCAAGTATGGAGGGATGTTAGTGCAAGTGTACTTAAGCCAGAATACACAAAAGAAAGTTTTTTTACAAATTGACAAGGAAGTAAAACAACTGCCATGTTTGTTTGCTCCTCTGCCCATCCTGGACTCAGTACCTTTATCCCTGACTTCATCAATGTTATACTGATGTAAACAAATAACACACATGACGAAGAGGGAAAGAGAATGATTTTTTTTTTCACCATAGCCTCTCCACCCTCTGTAAGGCCCCTTGTCTGAAACAGAGGAAGGAGAAACTGGCAGATCACTGACAATTAGTATGTTAAAGAAGAAGTAGGGCCAAAGCTTTTTTGGACATACTTCTCCAATGGATCACAGGAGTGCACTTTGTTCAGCACTCCTGTGACCCATTTTCAGCTGACAGCGGGCTAAAGCCCACTGTCGGCTGACATCACTCAGGCGGTCCAAGGGCTCAGGAAAGATCCTGACACCACCCAGATGCCTGGACCAACACCTGGCTCAGCCTCTCAGTGATCTGCTGAGAGCCTGAGCCAGAACCTCCTGCCCCCTCCACAGCCCAGCGTTACAGTGGGTGCTGGAGGGGAGAGCAGAGAGCCACTGACAGACAGTCACGGTTCTCTGCTCAGAGAGGAGGGGGGAGAACTGAGTGATCAGCAGTGTTTGATCGCTCAGTTCTCACTGTAGAGTTGGCAGGGGACAGATGCAGCATTGGATCGATGCTGCATCCACCTAGGTGAGTATAAATTCTCTTTTAATGGTTAAAGGATCAGCCTTGAACCTCCCCCTTCTGCTGGTTGTTATTCAGCACTGCAGTTCTGGTATCACTTTAAAAAACAGAACTTGCATGCACAAAATAGATCTAAGCTGCAGCCTAAAAAAACACCAGATTGCTAAAATATACAGATGTATTATGACAGTTAATAAACCGAGGGTGTACTATTAAATTTACCTGTTTGTTTGCCTTTAACACAGCTCTGAGAGTTGCTATTTGTTCCCGTTTGGTGCTAAGCAAAGACTTTAGCTTGAGGATCTCCTCCATTAAGGCTTCCTTGTCTTTATCGATCATTGCCGCCAATTCCCTAGCTGCGGCCCGTTGACGTGACAACTGTAAGGACTTGTCCACGGCCTTTTGCAAATGTTTAATTTGATCCCTGATTATGGCATTGAGGTTGTAGATGTTCATTGGCTCCTTTCGAATATCACTAGAGTCAGATACAGGGGAGGATGGGGGGGCAGTGATGACGGGGGAAACAGTAGTAGACTTTTGAGGAGTGGGCTCCCTACTGGAATCTATGCTGTCTTTTGGGACTGACTCACAAGGGCTTCTTGCCTCCACTGGTGAAGCTATACCCCGCCTGGCCAGCCTTGGGGATAGAAGTCCTCTGGGGTCATCTGGACCCTTTAAGCTTCCACTACGGGTACCCTTGCTTTGCCTGTAGTAGTCCAACATAACTCTGTTTGGTGTTTCATTGTTACATAGACATACATGATGGTAGAGTTGGGCTAACTCTTCACTAAAAGTCACTAACTCATCCTGAGCTGTATTAAGGGTGTTGTGAGTCTCGTTTGCTATAGCAGTCATTATATGAAGCTCCCTCTCCAATATAATCAGTTTATCACTACTCTCCCTATGGGCCTTCTCTAGACCCATAACCTCTTCGTCGTACATCTGGATCCTTGAATCCAGCTTTGTCTTCTCTTCTGTGTAGCTCTCTGTATGCTTATTGTATTTTTCCTTTAAGGCTTTAAGTTCTGCTTTGAGATCGATCACCTCCGTAACAGCAACTTTATATTTGCATTCCAGGATCTCCAGGCCATTGATGTCAACCTCATAGTCATGAGTCTCCTCTCCAGATACTTTAGCTTTATCAGAGTCCAGCTCGTTGCCGCTGTGGAGCCTCCTCATTGCATTCACATGTTCCGTAAGTCTATGGACCCGTTCATGCTGCTCGGTTAGGGCTCCCTTAGTATGTTCCAGTTGAGTCTGAGACTCTTGGAGATTAGTTAACAGAATCGATTTTTCTCTTTCAACCTGTAAAGGAACAGAGCATCAGTTAGAGTAAGAAACACAAATAACATGCAAGATATTTCTATCACTCTTTCAAAGATCATTGTATGTAAGAAAATAGCATCAAGAACAGAGTAGTAGACAGCTTCAAATATTTAGGTGTTCATGTGACAGCAGATCCCAAGTTATTCCTCGCAACCTGACCCTATTACTGACGGGCTTCAAGGACAGGTGTAAAACATATGGGGGGTTATTTACGAAAGGCAAATCCACTTTGCACTGAAAGTGCACTTGGAAGTGCAGTCGCTCTAAATCTAAGGGGTAGATCTGAAATGAGTGGAATCTCTGCTGATTTTATCATCCAATCATTTACAAGCTAAAATGCTGTTTTTTTATTTTCCTTGCATGTCCCCCTCGGATCTACAGCGACTTTACTTCCAAGTGCACTTGCAGTGCAAAGTGGATTTTCCTTTAGTAAATAACCCACCTGGTGTCACCTCATTCTCAGTTGTGGGCCACTGTAACATATTACATTTGATGCGGATGCCCCAGCTACTTTACATACTTCATAATATCAAATATGGATCACCAGACCCTGATTTAGAAAATTAGGCACACTGTTTATGGATGTAGTTTGGAAAAAGGGTCAGGCTAGGATACGACTCTGTATGCTGCAATTAGACATGATTGGATTGGCTCTACCCTATCCATGGAGCTGCTATCTAGCAGCACAATTGCAGCACTTAATGAACTAAGCCTCAATATATGGTATCCACACTAGCAGATTCTTATTGCTAATCGGTACCCCACACTCTACTTTGATTAAAGCTTTGGAAGCAGGTTCCCTTTAAACCACCCACAGTGTCCTGCGTTACATTTACTGTTGACGTGATAGAAGACAGTCCGTTCCTTGTTACATTACTTCGGGTTTACTATTTACTCTCCCATTTGGGATAATGAAAACTTACTAGAACTCAGAGGCCTAGGTACCTTTAGTAATTGGAAGAGGTGTGCAAATATACGACTCACCCAACTGTATAATTTTAAGACCTAAAGCAACGGTGTCCAAACTGTGGCCCTTTGCTTGCTTTTATCAAGCCCTTGGGGCTACTCCATTCTCTGACACCAACAATGGGGCATAATTCCTGTCACTGACACCAGCAATGGGGCACTATTCCTCTAACTGACACCAACGATGGGACACTATTCCTCCCACTGACACCAACAATGGGGTGTGATTCCTTCCATTGATGGAACACAGTTTCTCTCACTGACACCAATGGTGGGGCACTATTCCTTCCATTGATTCCAACAATGGGACACATTTCCTCCCATTGATATCAAAGATGGATCACTATTCCTCCCACTGACACCAACAATGGGGTACTATTCCTCCCACTGACACCAATGATGGGGCAGTTTTCCTCCTACTGACACCAACGATGGACCACTATTCCTCCCACTGAAACCAATGATGGGGTACTATTCCTTTCATCAACACCAGTGATGGGGCACTATTCTTCCCACTGGTGCCAATGATGAGGCACTATTCCTCCCATTGACACCAGTGATGGGGCACTATTCCTCCCACCGGCACCAATGATGAGGCACTATTCCTCTCATTGACACCAATGATGGGGCACTATTCCTCCCACTGACACCAACGATAGGGGAACTAATACTCCCTCTGATACCAAAGATGGTGCATTGTTTACTCCCACTGGATGCCAGGACATTTTCTACTCCACTGGTCTGGCTCCCCTAAACTCTGAAGGACAGTAAACTGGCCCTTGATCTAAAGGATGAGTATGCCTTCCCTAATCAGTCCTTTTACCAGCATTTACACTTAAGGCTTTACAAATGCAGTTTAGAACTACACCTCTGGAATGGAGTGCTGCACTTTTATTTTATTCTTTGGCAAATGTTACCCCCACTAAGGGGCTCATTTCAGACCTATATTCTAGTATACACATAGCAGCATTGGACTATAAATTAGAACTCCCACAAAGAGTATGCAGGGTAGAAGACCTGGGGGACCTGATGGATGAGCAGTGGAGCTGTATCCTAAAGTCAATCCCTTTAGTCTCACTATCCTCATCACAAAAACAAACGCAGCTTTTCTTGCTTCATAGATCATATCGCACACCCCAGAAACAGTTTTATATTGGGCGATGCCCAGATGCCTCCTGTCCAAGGTGTGGGTGCTCACCTGTCACTCTTGTTCACATGTTTGAAAGATGCCCTAAGCTGCATAAGTAAGGTATTGGCTGGATAGCATGAATACAATAAATACTGTTTCCACATTATCCTTCTCACTAGATCCAAAACTATGCCTGCTAGGTCTTATACTGTGGATGAAGCACAGATAACCCCTTCCACACAGATTCCAATACTCCGATGTCTTTTTCATAGTTAATTGCCCAAATGTGGCTAGGCCCACTGCCTCCTACTAATTCAAATTGGTTAAAGACTGTTAATGACACGTTACTGAGGAAGAAGCTGACATATACCAGACGAGGGTGCCTAGCCAAACTTGATAAATTTGGGGGGCCTTAGTTAGACACCCCAGGAATAGCACCTAGTTCACTGGTCTTTGATAGGCTTCTTGTCTAACACTGTGAAATCTGTAAACCCTTTCAGTCACTTTGCGCCACATAATCTAACTAAAGCCTGTGTTCTACATACACTTTTTATTGAAGATTATGGTGCCATACTGCACTTACATATTTGATTGTGGTATGACTTGAGGGAAAAAAACCTAGCTGCAACATTCTTTCATGTACACTACATAATAAGACACTTTGAACCTGCTTATCATATTTCTATTTGTTTATGTGTATGGGTGCATTCTTTAACAGGATTGTGTTATTTCTACAAAAACACAATGGGGTTGATTTACTAAAGGCAAATACACTGTGCACTTGCAAGAGCAGTTGCTCCAGAGCTTAGTAAATGGGCAGAAGCTCTGCTGCTTTCCATCATCCAATCATGTGCAAGCAAAAATGCATTTTTTTTTTCCTTGCACATGATTAGGTACTTTTTGGAGCAATTGCACGTGCACTTGCAGAGTGCACTGTATTTACCTTTAGTAAATCAACCCCAAATGTCTAATAAATGCTTGTTGTTCGCAATCCTATTATGTTCGCCAGCAAATGGTCACTTTGAACTGCCAAACGTATGTTTTTGTTAGGGTATCCCAGTTTTTGGGATACCTGGGGAAGGAAAGAGAGGGTTGTTATGGTGGGGATTTGTGTTTTTTCTTAGTAGATTATGTAAAACCTCAATAAAAACTTTTATAAAAAAAGGGAGTAGGTCAATAAGTTGTCCACCCTTACCTAAAAAAATTAAGTCCATGTTACAAAAATCCTGTTTTAGCCCTGGTTCACATTGGTGCGTTTTGACATGCAATTTGACATGTCAAATTGGCAGCAATTTCCAGCAATGGCACCATCCTAATTTGTGCGACGCTGCATTTGCTGCGCCGAATTGATTTAAAAAATAGTTACTACTTTTTGGGATTTCGGGGTGCGATTTCCATTGACATCTGTGCAAAAACCTGCACAGATGTCTGTGAAATCGGCGCCCAAATCGGGACTGACATGCGAGAGTGAAATCGTGTGAGTTCAGCTGAACTCGCACAGCTTCATTCCCGCAGCTCAATGTGAACCTGGGCTTATAGCTATTTTTTCAATGGCACTCATCAACAGACATATCTAGAGGTTATCATCCAAGTTAAAAGAGAAGTTTGGGAATACAAAAAAGCAAACATTCATACCCACCTAGATGGCTGCAGCACAGATGCTAGCTGCAGCTGTTCCCTAATGGCTCTACACCTAGAATTGAGCTATCAAAAAAACGTGGATTGCTTAGTTCTCGTTATTCAGTTCTGCCCCTCCGGGGCTCAGTGGAGTTCCAGGCTGTGGAGCATGCTGGAATGACTAGTTGCCAGTCAGACATCTGGGATCTTTCTAGAGCCTTGACTGACTGAGTGATGTCAGCTCACAATGGGCTTTAGCTGAAAACTGGTCACAGGGGTGTAGAACAAAGTGCAGTCGTGCAATCCAGAGGAGAAGTAGGGCCAAAATAGCTTTGGCCCTACTTCTCCTTTAACTTTTGAAAACTGCTGCATGATGCTACTGCTAAACCTCAGTTCTTCCTTGTGTTTTGATTGTCTCTGTTACCTTCTGGCTGAATTAGTGGTCAGTCAAGTGGAAAGGCAAACCAGAAAAGAGTAAGGTGTTTTGTTAAGTGATGTGAGTGATGAAGAAAGTTGTCAAGGTAAGACATGCATCAGTTTCAATAGAAAACATTTTACGGACAAAAGAAAACTGAAGATTTTTAGTGCAATGCAGAACAGGTCCAAAAAGACACAAAAATTAGAGTTGTTGCTACTTTAAAAAAAAAAAATGTATTTATTGCTGAGTGCATGCTCCTTGGCAACCAAAATGTGTTCGCTGTTGCCTAGTCTGGTCTAAATTGCTTCTAAATGCATTAATTGGTGCACACTGGTATAGAGAACTCATTTAAAGCCCAACTCTAGTATCTAATAAAAAAAAAAAAGATTCACTTGACTTATAAAAATCAAAACGCAACTCTCAAAGACTCCCCACAATGATCTAGTGTTGGTCCTCTTCTGATTTGAATGAGAGCCCCGGGAATCAAGGATCTGTTTGCTATCAATCTGCCTTGGGCTCACAGGAGAATGCTGCATAGAACGGCACCATATTTTCTGCAGCATTCAGGAACTGTCCACTGCTAAAGGGTGGAAGATATCACATGATTGACCATAAGCCAAACTGTGGCTTTACCATACAGTATATACTGTCTATATAACCGTTGCTTTAAAAGGATAACCAGTTGCAGAAGTTGTGTTTGCAACCTGGCTTCTATAGAACTTAACTTGTCATATTCAAACACCCGGTCCATCAACATCACCTTAAAGCAAACCTGTGCATTGCCCATGCAGAGCAATACAACAAGTCGGCTGGTCGCCCGGCAGCACATGCTTATCTTGCCATTGCACCCCTTCAGCTCCACTCAAGGGTGTGAAGAACATACTCAGCATTTCTAGGTAAAAAGAAACAAATGACTCACTTGTCTTCCCAGTGTGACAACACTGGTGCTTGGCCAAGTGCTGTCACATGGGGTGGGGGCCGGCTCAAAGGCTGAGAACCGAGTAATCAAAGACCGCTGTTTGCTCGCTGCTCAGAGCTCCTTGAGCAGAGAGCTGGTGACTGTCAGTGATAGGCTGTAGAGGGGGAGGGAGCATCCGACTCAGGCTCTCAGCGGCTCACTGAGAGGCTGAGCTGGGTGTCAGTCCAGGCATGTGGGCGGATCCCGGCCATATGATCACGGTCTTTCCCTGGACCGACTCTGTGACATCAGCCGACAGCGGGCTTCAGCCTGCTGTCTGCTGAAAATGGGGCACAGGAGTGCAGAACGATCTTTGGCTGTACTTAATCTGCTGGCCACTGCTACATACACTTAAAAATCTTCTAGCAGACTTTTGCAAAAAAAAAAGAAAAAAGCCAAAGGGATTCTTTGTTTACATATATTTTCAAACTGGCCAATTGCGTCAATGATGCCTCTTTGGCCAGTCCTTACTCTACTTTGCAAAGTGCCAAATACTTGCTTATAGCATACTTTAAAAGACATATGAGGGGGGAATTTACTAAAACTGCAGCAGTCAGAATCTGGTGCAGCTGTACAACTTCAGCTTGTTTAGTTAAGCTTTGACACAAGAAGCCGACAGTTTTGATCCTGTCACTAAGATGCAGGAGGAACCGCCTCAACACTGCAACTGGGGCGGGCAGGTGGCCCTTCAGCTTCCCCTCTTGTACCGGTCCTGCCTAAGGGGTTGGGACTAACTGTGTCCAGGTTTCAGGGGGACAAGAACCCAGGCTAGTGTCAAAATCCGGACTGTCTGGGTCATTCCAGTATAGGTGGCAGCCCTATGTCAGGGCTAATCTATTTCCCCTTCTTCCTCTCCCTCTTTCTTTAGCAAATGCTAGGCCAAATGTTTGTCTCTGACATCACGGAAAGCATGAGGCTGATTAGGTCTTGCATGCATGTCTGCACTCAGTAACATGTTCCCAAAATCTGTTTTTCAGTGAAGTCCAGGGTAACCATCTAAAAATCAGCTTTCACAAACCAAACCACACTAAGCATCCAAGTACACATCTTTACAGTATTTTTGTGAAGGGGTTTTTGGTACCTTCTAGATTTCCCACAATAACACAACTAGCTACTGATTGCAATATAACTGCTACTCTTAAATAAACACTTCATCAGGGAGGATATAGTGGCTAAGTGCACCAGACAATTTGCAAAATTCTCTATGGTGCATAGCACATTGATAAAATATTGATGTGGAAATAATGTATAATACAACATAATTATACACACACAACCAGACTGCAGTGGAATTAAAATATTCATTAGGGTAAACGTCAAGCCATCTGCAACTCAGCCACCTTCAATAATCTGCGTTCAAGAAGAAAAATGTAAAAAATAGATATATTTTAAGACAACTTGAATATTAAACATTTTTAGGCTTTGATGGGACTCTTGCTATGTTTATGCCCTTTAAATGCCTTTATAAAATTCCAGGACAAAAAAGACAGCACCACTTGCAATAAAATCCCACCCACAAATATGAAATCCCTTCCAGAAATAACACCTCCTAGTAGCCAGACACAAGACAGGCCTTGGTAATTGGAACAACTATAAACAGGAAGTGGATCTGTTTGCTTTTCTAAAAATGAAGAAAAGGTGTTAGCAATCACACCCAAATTTCTAACTTTACCAATCACAGGGGTTGTTTTTATTTTTAAGCAAAATCCCCTATAAAGAGTGGGACCACCTCTGAAATTTAGTCATAGATTAATGCACTCCTGATCTCTAGAATACAGTCCTGCCCAAGGGTAAAGCTGGGTAGACACGAAAATCAACCAGTATAGCAGGAACTGGACACATTTTAATCTGTTTGTAGCCCTCCCTGTTCAATACAAGTCTATTGTTAGAATGAGTTCTGTTGATTGATCCTGCTGGAAACCAAGCATTCGATCAGCCACTGCAGCCAATGGCTCTACCTTACTTCCTGAAGCATCTTCTATGATACAAAATGAATTATCAAAACTCTGAGATTTCCTGAAAATAGCAGGTGGGAGGAGTTGGGAACTCAGGTATTACGACTGAAGTCCTAAAGAGCCATAGGATGATGGTCGGTTTTCATCAAGTCACCATCTATCCGAGACTAAAGTATTAGTTTAACAATTTTTGTGCTCTTCTGTACTCAGTGTCAGCCCTGTGGAGCTTATCGTTAATGTTACTGACATAAAAGCAATACAGTGACATATGATAGCCTCTTTCCCGGAAGATGTGAAGATACTACAATATTACTGATCTCAGGTTCTGCTGCTACAGGAATATCATAAATAACAGTAACCACTATTTTGCTGAGTCATAATGTTTTAGGGCCTTCTGAAAGACAATTGCTGCTGAGGATACATTTAGGCACCTATGCCAGAATCTATTACTATACTATAATTTAAACTTAAAGCGGGATTCCACCCTAAAGTGGAACTCCCGCTTTTCGGAACCCTCCCCCCCTCCGGTGTCACATTTGGCACCTTTCAGGGGGGAGGGGGGTGCAGATACCTGTCTAAGACAGGTATCTGCACCCACTTCCGGCATAAACTCCCACGGGAGATTACGCAAGTTCCTGTCCCGGCGCGCTGTCTGCATCGCTGAAGATTCTCATTGCGCCGCGCGACTCGCGCATGCGCAGTAGGGAATCGGGAAGTGAAGCCACTTCCTGATTCCCTCACCGAGAATGGCGCCGGCTACAGCAGGGAGCCGAGCGATCGATCGGCCTCTGCTGCCGACACCGCTGGACCCTGGAACAGGTAAGTGTCCATTTTTTAAAAGTCAGCAGCTGCAGTATTTGTAGCTGCTGGCTTTTAAAAAAAATTTTTTTCAGTACAGTCCCGCTTTAATGTAGAAATGTATGTACATGCACAGATAAAAATTTGGAAGCTCAATAAGACACACACATGCTAGTGGTCACATGAGAATGTAATCATTACAGTCCTTACTGTGACTTTCATACAGAGCATATGCCCTCAATTTTACACAACTAGGGCAACTTTTGGTGCAAAAAAGTTCCCATTTTTATGTGAAAATTGCTTTTAGTACACCCTGACTGTGGTAGGCTCTTCACCTGTCCCTGGGTGTCACCTTGGCTTGAAATAGCACACAGCAGCCCTTCAAATGCAACACTGTCTGCAGTGTTTAGACTGCACCACATGCTGCAGGCCCTTTGGCTTATTTTTTTATTTGTTTAGCAAAAAATAAAAAATGCAGAGGTGATCAAATACCACCAAACGAAAGCTCTATTTGTGGGAACAAAATTATAAAAATTCTGTTTGGGTACATGACTGTGCAATTTGATTTAAACAGCGACAGCGATGAAAGCTGAAAATTGTCTTAGGCAGGAAGGTGGTGTAAGTGCCCTGTATTGAGGTGGTTAAACAATAGTTAAATTGTTCATTTTATAAATCCTGTAGGTTATATGAGGCCATTATATGTCCCGGCATATTTACTAATTCAGTAGAATTAAACTTTTGCCCTTGGGAGTGGGGAGTCTATATTTATAGCAGTGCAAGTCCATTATCCACGTGCTGGAATCAATAATGTCAACAGTGAAATACTGATCACACTGAACAAATAGTAATCCCTTTATTTTTGTGCATTCTTCAGCAAAAAGAGAAATGAAAGAATCATTTTGATTGATGAGATGCATTTCAGCAGAGACAGACTTTATGATATATATGATCCCAACCACACCTACACACAATCAGATTGGTGTTAAAAAAAAAAAGAACAAAGACAAATGTTTTATTTCGTTTTGGATAGAGTGGGAGAGGATAAAACCTATTTTAGGATGTTATTGCTTTGTCCCCACTGGGCTGACTTCCCCTAATTTCCTGTCTTAGTGACTACAGAAGAAATTAACAAATAGACCTGAAAACATAAAGCAGAACGTAAATGTATCTAACCAGTACAAACTGAAAACACTATTTAATTTTTTTTTTATATTTAAGGCAAGTTCGTCCATCAATCCATGTCTTCATGCTTTATTTTGTTGAGAAATCCCTTTGAAAAATACCTCCAAGCATTTCTTGTGTAAGGGCAGATGATTCATGTAGCACAGGTCCTGGAATCCATCTGCCCTTAGCTCAGGCATGCAGCCAGGAAAGCATGTTTAGCTGAGAAAGACCCTCTTTCCCTCCTCCAGATGAAACAAAAAATATGCCCATGAACACTCCTGGGACGTATGACATCATTTTGGCATAGGCCAGCAACCAAAAGCAACCGAAGAAATAAAAAAAAAAAAGCTTAAAACAAGTAATATTATAGCTTACTATCTATTTACCAATACTAGCAGCATAACTATTAAAACAAAGTTCCACTTTAACTGAGATTTTAACATTTGATTGCTCTAGTAATACAAATGTGGTTTTGTTGATGTCTCGGTCCCCTATTTCCACTCATTTCCTCTTCAGGTGTTGGGAGTCATGCAGAACAAAATGTAAATATAAAATATCTTTACTAGGGATGAGCTGAATGTACCTGGGTTTGGATTGATGTGTGGTGTGGATTATGAAACCAAACTCCATTAGGTCAATGGAAGCCAAATCATAAAAATCAATAAATGGCCAAAGTAATAATAATAAAGTAAACATTAAACCAGGATAGGGTCTTTTTGGGCAGCTTAACCACTTCCTGCCCGTGCTATAGCCGAAAGACAGCTACAGCATGGGCTTACTTTGCCAGGAGAGTGTCATATGACATCCTCCCATGATTGCGCTGCCCGTGTCCTTTGGACACAGCTGATCACAGATCAGGGTAAAGGGCCAATCACAGTGGCCCTATACCACATGATCAGCTGTGTCCAATGACAGCTGATCAGGATGTAAACACAAGCTGGTTATCGGCATTCCTTTCCTTCTGACAGCGTGAGGAGAGGTGAAGTGAGCTGATAACCGACTTGTAAGAAAGGGACATCTACACTGATAATCAGGGCACTGATTTTCAGTGTCCTGATTATCAGTGCAGTCCCAACACTGCCAATCAGTGCCCACTATTGATGGCAATCAGTGCCCATCAGTGCCACCAATCAGCACCCATCAGTGCCTCCTTATCAGTATCACATATCAGTGCTGCCAATCAAGGCCACCTATCAGTGCCTTTCTGGAGTGCCTATCAGTTCCCATGAGTGCTACCTATCAGTGCCTGCTCATCAGTGCCCACCAGTGATGCCTCATCAGTGCTGCCTCATGAGTGCCCATCAGTGCCGCCTCATGAGTGCCCATCAGTGCAGCCTATCAGTCCCTATCAGTGCAGCCTCATCTGCGCACAACAGTAAAGGATAAAAATTACCTGATTGCAAAATTTTATAACAAACTATGAAAAATGTTTTGTTTTTTATTTTCAACATTTTCGGGTTTTCATTTTTTTTGCAAAAAATAAATACCACCAAAAGAAAGCTCTATTTGTGTGGAAAAAAATATATAAAAATGTTATATGGGTACAGTGTAGCATGGCCGTGCAATTGTCATTCAAAGTGTGATAGCACTGAAAGCTAAAAATTGGCCTGGGCAGGAAGGAGGTAAAAATGCCCAGTAGGCTATAGGGCATAATTGAAAATGCAAAAATCCTTTAAATTACATGCTTAGGGGTTGCCTTAAAGCTGTATTATGGTTTCACAGAACATTACAATTCTCAGGGAAGAATTACCGTATTGTAGAATCACATAAATTGTATGTGTAATCTTTTAGTTTACTTTTACAGTATGCGTTGGCTTGCATATAGTAGCAACCCAAAATAATTGATTTGCACAAAAAAAATAATCTTTATTAGCTAAAACAAGTAATAAGGTATAAGCAGACTTTACTGGTACAAATTAAAATATGTTTTAATTTAAAAAGTTGTACACATTACTTTGTTACATCTTATAAAATACAAATGGATCAACAGGATCCTAAAAACTCATGTACTCTCATCATTAACAAATTCTCCTAATAACTACCAGTATATATTGTCAATTATCATACACATTACAGGCCTAATTAATAAAATACGTAATAATAAAATATTGTATGGCCTTGCGATGATGGATCCGCTTCTTGCTTCTCAGCATCTTCAGCACCAACAGTGTGTCAACAATAATCACACCTATAACAGGTGAGGGTGGTAGCCACCAATGAAGCAACCCTTAGGGACAGACACTGGGACAAAAGGGTGGACACGAATGTTAGCAAGTCTCAAATACAACTGGGGCTGAAGGTAAGATGGCAAACTTATGCCATATATGTGAACTATCTATATCTTTTGTCAAAACTGATTATACAGGGGCACTTTCCACCATCCCATTCCTAAATGGACCTGCGTATAATTGTTGCTTGTCCAGAATGGTAGAGGATTGTAGAGCGATCTCTCATAAAATATCCAGTGATTTGAACATATAACACCTGCTGATGATAAGGGTATCACCTAGGCCTGCCAAAAAAGGGGTAGAAGATGGGAGCTATTTGATATGGCCAGCATAGGATAATGCTACCCTAAATACCAAGGCTGCATTTTAGTCTCTCAAGGTGTAGACATCCACACAGTATATTTTGGTAGTTATAAACACAATTTGTCAATCATGAGGGTACATGAGTTTTTAGGATCATGTTGATCCATTTGTATTTAATAAAATGTAATAAAGCAATGTACAACTTTTTAAATTCAAACATAATCTCATATGTACCAGTAAAGTCAGATTAATCCTTACTCCTTATTGGATCTATGTAATTCTGGATGTGTTACTTAGGTGAAGGCTCATTTCTTATTAGTTTTTATTTGGTAGTTTTTCTTCAAAGAAAATATTTTTTTTCTGTAGCAGTGATAGATCACAAGTGGGCACTGAAAGTCCGTGTCTTATCAGCTCTCGTCACAGAAGAGGAACAGCGCCATAGAGAGGATTTATCAGAGATTACAGCCGCATCTTTTTTCGTCGGCGATATATATTTGGTTTTACAGTATGGGAGCTTCCCTGTGTTTTTATGATTTCATAAATTCTGATCGATGAGTCTGGGCTTTGGATTCTGGAGGACTAATATTTCCATATTGACGCATCCCATTGAGGCCGTCCAAGGGAATACTGAATGTATTTGGATCCATTTAAGATGACTAGATTCGGTCTGGAGGTCTGAGAAGTTTGGTTATACCAGGACATCGTTGAGTTGCAGGCTTAATTGAGCTTGCCTTTTGGTAAGCGCATTTTTTGAGCGGTGGTGGAGCACGTTTGTTCTTGGTTGATCACAGCACCAATTTACTTTGATATTAATTGTGGCACTTTCATCAGACAAGTCACTTCAATATTCTTTTCACAAACTTTTTTCCTGCACTTATTACATTGTTGCTCTTTGGACTTTATTTATTATTATTATTATTATTTTTATTGTGGTATAGGTCACTTACCACCCCATTTGTGTAATTAGCGCGGCTTTTTTTATTGTTCTATCTTGTTTATGTGTGTATCCACACTTTTTTTGCTGCTGCTATTCATATTTTATATATATTTTTCATGTTATTTCCATAGCCTTACTACTTTTGGTATTAGGGCATTTCACTATTTTTGCACTTATTAGCGCGGTGTTTATTACATTTTTGGCACTGAAAGTAGCAGAGACAATATAATTAAAATCTATGGCAAAGTATTTACTTTGAAAAAAGTAAAGCTTTCAGGTTTATAAAAATTGCCAGTGTCAAAACAGTACCACGCTATATTGTGTTCAAAGTTTAAGAAAATATCAACCCAGAGTGCACCAAAATACCTCAAAACCACAAAAAGACATTCCAGATCAGTTGTTAGGCAAATAAAAAAATAAAAATAAAAAAAGTGCCATGTTTCAGTGACTTAGTGACAAGAGCCAAGCATATGGCACAGTGGCTGGAAAAATGTAAGCAGTTTGATCGGGGCCCTGGGGAAACAATGTAAAAGTGAGTGATCTTTTTTTTTTTCAAGAAAGTACAGAGTACTATATTGCAAAGACAGCAGTCATAAATTTTGTATAGACTCACTGAAAACTATGTAAGCATTTGCACTTTGCCACAAAGAGATAGTCAAGAGATGAGGCATATGTTATTCTGAAAAAAAAAAAAACAATTGTTTATTGTGTCACAGTCAAGAGCCAAAAATAATTAATGGACGCACTGCACGTAAGTGTTTTTACTAGGCCACAATTGGAGATAGATAGACTTGGCAGGTGTTATATGTAACAAAAATGTGTTATTTTTTGCAGAGCCACAAGCAAGAAAAACAGAATGTACCCCTTTTTTTTAAGTGATATTAAAGGCTTGTTTTTTTTCAAATGTCATACTTAGCTGCTCTGTGTAATGGCTTTGCCTAGAGCAGCCCTGATCCTCTTTTTTTTGGGTCCCCCACTGGCGCTCCAGGCCTCTCCCTCCTGCTAAGTGCCTCTAGAGCAAGCAGCTTTTTCATTCCCATACAGAGCCGTGGCTCGATACCGCACCCTCTCTTTCCTCATTGGCTCACTGGCTGTGACCAGCCAATGAGGAGTGAGAGTCCCCGGAGAGCCAAAGCTGTCATGCACATCGCTGGATCGAGATGGGGCGTAGGTAAGTATAGGGGGCTGGGTGGGCTGCTGCACAGAGAAGGTTTTTTTACCTTCATGCATGGAATGTATGATGATAAAAAACCTTCAGCCTTTAGAACCACTTTAACAATGATTTTATGTCAGAGGGAGAGAGCACACAAACTTCATGTTGATTAAGCAAACAGTTTTTTTAGACTGAAAAATAGCACAAATTTGCAGCAGTTTTCAAGTCTTTTTGATAATTTGATATTTTAGAGGGAGAGAGCAGGCAGATTTCATGTAAAAAAAAAAAAAGGTTACAGATTTGCACTACAACTTGTATGGACAGGGTTCAATTTCAGAGTGGCTGAGTGGGCATATAAAATTTGTAAATAAAAAAAGAGTTTCTTGACTCAGAGACTGATGAGGCTAAAATGTTACAGTTTAGTGTGACAGGCTGCAATTTCTGAAAGACTGAGCAGGGATATTACATCTAGAATTTAAAAAATGAGTGTCTATTAAAAGGCTGAAGACTGGCTGGAAACATTTTACAGTTTAGCACCACAATTATTAAGCCTTTATAGGACAGGACACAATTTCCTAGGGATTGAGCAGGCATACTTCATCTGGATCCTTTGGTAACCACCTTTTTGGCTCTTTTGGTCCAGTTTTCTTGGTATACATGTCATCTGGATTCTGTTTTAAATTCAAATGCAAAATCTGCACATATTTGCACCACACCTCTTAAGCCTTTATTGGATAGGCCACAATTCCTGAAGAAGAGAGCAAGCACATTGCATCTGGTAGTAGAAAACTTCTACTGTCTTGTTTCAGAGACTGAAGATAGAAAAAGGTTAGAAATTTCCAGTACAGATATTATACCTTCATGGGCAGGCTGCAATTTATGAGTAGGTGAGCTTGCATATTGTATTTGGAACAAAGTAGTTTTTTGTGCACAGTTAAAAACAGTGACATTGAACAGAATTGCAGCACACTTTTCAAGCATTAATTAGAATAGGCCGCATTTTCTGATAGATTGCATCTGCAAGTAAGAATTTGACTTTGTTTTTCACAGACTAAATAAAGAAAAAATTGACAGATTTGCTAATAAACTAGTAATCCTTTTTGGCTAGGCCACTTTTTCTGAGGGAGAGAGCAAGTAGATTGCAGCTAGAATTAAGAAATATATAATTTAATTATTTTCCAAGAATGAATCAAGGAGTTACATGTTAGCACCACAGCTTTTAAGACTGTTTGGGCAGGCTGCTATATGTTGGCTATACAACAAACAGATCACATCTGCTTGCACATATACTTATTTGTGGCCCATTGATGGATGTGCAATTACTGCAGCATGGCCAAGGTAGAGTTCCACCAGGTGGGCATGTCACATATCAGGTGGTGTGTGGTCAGATGAAGTTCCTACTGAAATTCACCCAGCCACACACTGGCTAGGTTTGACCACCTGAAATGGCTACACATACTTCTGGCCTATCACAGAAGATTCTGTAAGCAAGAGTACTTACTTATCTATCAGGCTGAGGACTGTGCCAGGCAATGCATGCAAATTACATTTTCCTGCCGAAGGATGAACAGCAGGTTGGTGCCTTTGTCACACATGACCTTTGCTGGTATGAGATGGCTTGAGGGTTACCCACCTCTGGGTCTGCCCCTGCATAGCTGACAGAATTTCTGCTCCAATGTGGCTCCTGTCTAGGCATACCAGCTGCATGGCATCTAGGGCTGCAACTAACGATTATTTTTATAATCAATTAGTTGGCCAATTATTGTTTTGAATAATCGATTAATCGGTTAATAACCTTAAAAAAAGTGTGGTGTATAATTTAGTTAATATGTAAAAGTTAAAAAAAAAGGCAATTTATTCTTGAATATCTCTATGCAGTGGTAAATATAAATAACCAGCTATATGGTTAGGGAGCAAAATATCTAATCCACTCTGAGAATACCTGACAGAAGAGATATACTGTATATACTATTAGAAGAGATATACTGTATATACTATTAGAGGGTGAATCTGGTAAATATCATCAGACTCAGAGATCAAATTTTTTTATTTCACCACTTGACCACTAGGCACTTCAGCTTTTGGTGCTCTCACACTTTGAATGACAATTACTCAGTCATACAACACTGTACTCATATGAAATGTTTGTCCTTTTTTTCCACACAAATAGAGCTTTCTTTTGGTGGTATTTAATCACTGCTGTTTTTTTTTTTTTGCGCTATAAATCAAAAAAGACTGAAAATTCTGTAAAAAAATTAATAAAAAAAAATTTAAATTCTTTTGTTTCTGTTAAAATTTATTGGCAGAGTATTGGCAGAGTATTGGCACTGAGCAGCACTGTTGGCTGGATCTGTAGTGCCCACAGTGCTACAAACAATCTCTCCCTCTCTCACACTGTACTGATCGGTACAGAGAGGGGAGGGAGGAACCGGAGTCATGACGTGACGCCGGTTTGTTTACAAGTGATGCTCCGTCATTTGACGGAGCAATCACGTGGTAAACAGCCGCTATCAGCGGCTATTTACCGTGATCCGTGACACAGACGTCCACCCAGAATAAGCCAACCGCGCTGTAGCCGTCTTTCGGCTATGGCCCGGTCAGCATGTGGTTTTAAAGGAAAAAAATAAAAAATTGCAATGTCTTTCTTCAGAAAAAAAAAAATTTACTTTAAGAACGTTCCTTCGATTTTCTAATCGTTAGTGGGGTCAAATCAACGTTCTTTTTCAACCACAGTGATGAGAATATTTAGGAATAGAAAACTTATTGGTGAAAGGAACTTTCAGACAGTGTATGTAGTTTTCGTTCACAAATTACATTCACTTTTAAACTCAATGTTAAAAGCAAGTGAAAATTTCTAACATTCTTTCATTCAGCGAATGTACAAAGATTTTTCATATTAATATAATATTAACAGTAGCGATTATTTGTTCTTTTTGTACTATTGTGATGGATGTGGTTAAGGTAATATTAAAATGAAATATTATCATCCTATAAGGTATTAGGTAGAATGCTAAAATGTCTATTTCAATGTGTAATATTATGTCATTGCTTTGTTTGTTTTGACCTTAATTCTAACTCAGATAACTGCTAGCTCTCCCCCCCCCCCCCATTCTGAAGCCGAACCGCAAAGAATTATAAAAAGACTGTGCCTCTTTTCCGAGAACTGGACCCAAGACAGACAGACATGACATCAACATCCAACGTCTTGAAGAAAAGAAGAAGTTACCAAAAATATCTAATAAAGTTAGGATTAATTACTAAACTTGCTAAATCAGCTAAAAGCTCATACACTTGTTACAGTAATATGTTGCAATAATATGTCTTTTGCATACATCTCGTCTGTGTTATATAAACTGCAAAAAAAGAGGAAATTAAAGAGCAGAAAGTAATTTCACACTGGAAACAGACTCAGAGTGATTACTTCAGAGCGTGCACGCTTCATATTCAATAATTAGACCAGGGGCAGATATAAAAATACTGGACTTTGGTTGTGGTCCTTCCAAAACACTATAAAAAATTATTTTTTTTTTAAACCCCATTATGTTACTGGCCGATTAATCAATTATGAAAATAGTATTCGATTATGAAATTAAACGATTAGTTGACGATTAATCGATTAGTTGTTTTGGCCATAATGGCACCATTGTGCCTGAGCAGTTGCATAGCCTCTTGTGAGGGACTGGTGGTTTATAGGATGACTCATCCATAGAGGGCACTGAGGAGGAGACTGTGCTATCATCATCCCTATCCAGCATCCTTCCCAGTGGGCCATGAATGACATAAAACGCCACTGCCTATAATTGCTGGAATTGCTATGGTCAGGTGAACCCTCCTGCTGACCATGTTGCCCAATATTTTGGTAATATTGCATACCACATGATGGTGGAGAGCAGGGGTTGCCTTTCAGGCAAAAACAAAATATGTCAGCCAGCAACTCTGGTACAGTACAGGCTACAAATTCGTACAAGTCCCCCCCCTCTTTTTTTACACATTAAACCTACCATACAGTGTCACACTACTGTATGTGCAGTTGTTTGTTTTCCATACACATCATCATGGATCACTTTAACATCTGACGGAGTCCACCATGCCCCGGAGCCTACCTTTTGATGTTGGAACCTCTCCCTCCATACCGTATGAGGCTTATTCTCTAAACTTTAACAAGCAACTAGGGATGGAGGCGTAATATTCCCTGTTGCGTCTCATTTAAAGTTCCAAATATTTCCTTTTTTCTTTAAACTGATTAGGGATGGAGGTGTGTGTGGTTCTAGAGACTTCACTTCCTTGTATCTGACCCCTAGTGGTCAAGTTACCATATACCACATTGAATACAGCTGATTTTGATGGATACACTGCTGCTGTAATTGTTTCTACTCCCTTGAGCTGAACTGGTTTAGTGTGTTCTGCAGCCAACAGGTTAGCCAGTGTTTTGTTTGCACGGGAGCTGCGATGCACGCTGCATGCCTTCCCTCTCCACTCCTTCCCACATATTGTGGGGATGGGGGATTGGGCGGGCGTTTTCACCGTGCATCGGCACCACACCTTCCACTCCATGCATGCGACGCCCAGTGGGCGTCCCTTCACGCAGGCGTGTGCTATTTCAACTTGGCTGACACATGGTGAATAGGTCATGCTGTCTCTCCCTTGTTGTCACGCCAGTGTGACGCTGGATGGGACCCTGGACGCTGGGCTCACCCTGCAGTTCCCCTTCAGTGACCTTTTTTCAGTATTCCCATACTGCACTCCATTTTTGGTTCATATCTCATTAGGACCTACATGGGTAAATACATAGCAAGCTCTTGCTTTATTCTTAAATTTCTCTACTCTTCATCAATTTCTCCTGTTTTCAGGAATCTCATCTCCTCTTCCCTATTCTTACCATATGGACACCCTATCTTTTCATTCTGTTCACCTTGTTGATATGCTCTATAATATACTTTTATACTGTGGTGATGGGTCTACTCTATATGACATTTCTTTTTATTTATACCAGGGGTCTCAAACTGGTGGCCCTCCAGCTGTTGCGAAACTCCAAGTCCCATCATGCCTCTGCCTGTGGGAGTCATGCTTGTAACTGTCAGCCTTGCAATGCCTCATGGGACCTGTAGTTTTGCAACAGCTGGAGGGCCACCAGTTTGAGACCCCTGATTTATACCAATATGGTAACAAAGCATTTACTCTATTGTATACAATACAGAAAACCCATCCACAGTTACATCAAGATTTTTCCATACACACTTTTCTTTGGGGGACTGCGTGTGTGCTCCTGGTTTATGCTTGGGTCCTTTCCTCAGCTCCCGTGCTGGACATATATATCTGGCTGACCTCAAGCAGGTGGTATCACATGACCTAGTATCAGCTCTTATGTGAGTACTTTCAGTTATGACAGTTTATCTGTTCATCATCATCCTTAATCCCTCTACCCCTCCAGTCTGTGGCTATATCAAACTATAATGGTGATTTGTTTTATGCCCCTTTCAGTATATGGATGCACTTGCTCCTGATGAGTGGATAGAAGTCCACGAAACGTTGTTGAGCTTATTTTAATGCATCTATCCCATATGTATGATTCTAGATGGTTTTTATTGCTCTACCACCCTGATATAATGTAATGCCTACTCCATTTGAGGGACTGTGATGTACAATATTTACTTTCTGTGTCATGTTGGAGACTATCCTCAATATATATGTTGATACTTTGTATTTTATATGCCAATGCGTTATTATGCATTTATATGGGTTGATCCATGCCCTATCTTTGGTCTAATAAAGAATATAATTGTTTACATATGTATATGGTTGTGTCTGGCTCTACCTCTATTCTCTAAACATCGATCTTTCTGTGTTGGATCCCATCAAAGTATTCCCTCATGACTGCCTGTTTGACTCATATGCTCTACGGTATACGAGTCCACCATTTCTGGTAAGCGTGCCAACCTTATCATTTATTGATTGCACTTTAATGATCAAGTTTTCACTCACCTTAAACAGCACAAAAGACATTTTCATGTTTCATGTGATTTATTCCTTAAAATTGATTATTCTAAGATGTTTATTTATGAACTTTGAAGCACCTTGAACATTGTTCAATTTCACCTATTTTTCATATTGTTCACTATTTTATCATTATTTTCACGTTATTGGTTGTTTATTCACTATATATCCATTCATACCTTGGACTTGCCAGGTTCATATTCATATACGTTTTTCATCTGTTCATATTTTGAGCGCCACATTATTGTTTTTATATGTTTTTTGCACTATATATTTAGTGGAGTGTTGGCAGCTTATCAGCCTCTAAGCACAGTTTCCTACCTTTTTTAATGCATGAATTCTGACTTTTTTTTTACAGCAGCCAAACAGGTTCTAGTTAAATCCTTGTGGACAATAACCCCACCATAGGGCAAGTAAAAAAGAAAATGGTTTCTCCTTAATGAGAAAATGGCAGTGTCCCTCAAAGATTCCTTTTCTAAGTTCAATCGAATTTGGATGCCTTATATCGAACATTATTTGATTTTGTTTGTATGCTGTTGGAACTTTGACAAAGTAGTTGTTTACCCCAACAATAAAGCATTGAAGATTCAATCCCAACCCAAACCGTCTGCCACCCCCTCGTTATCTCTAATTTTCTTCTTAAAACCCTCTACAAATCCTAGTCCTCTTCAATTCTTTCGGTCTGATCTATCATTTGTGCCTACTTTCTTTTTTTTCGATGAGGAGCAGCTGATCTCTACGTGAACTCTCCCTCTCTCTCTCTTTTGCTATTCCCATGAGCTATTCAATTTAGACTTGATATCTGAAATGTTGGAGATAGCTTCATACATGATCAAAGATCATAATTATTTCGCCTTGACGGATGTCTGTCGCTACTCTAACCCCACCACCAAACATTTCACATGTCACTCCACCACATTTAAAACCCTATCTCGTATTGGCATGCTATATGCATCCCACTCTATACTTGGGAAGATCACAGATGTTGGTATTTTACCCACTACTACTTAAAATGTTCTTTGGGCCCCCTGGGGAGAGGTTGTGGAGGCTATCTCGATACTGGATAGAGGATGAAGGAATTCAGGAGGCGGTGCAGGAGGGGAATATGCCACTATTGGCTAGATAAAACTGACACTACTACACCCCTGGTCACCTGGGATGCCTTTAAGACCTGGACGTATATCTGCAGCCCGTAAGAAATCTGCACACTCCCTGGAGAGGTTGGAGGATGAGGCTAGGCTAAAAGAGGAGGCCTATGTGGCACAACCAGATCAGGTAACTGACTATATGGGGACCGGCAATTCTCTCTGCGACAGTTAACCTTGTGCAGAGTGGAGGGGATGCAGAAGTCACTCCTTACCACAGCCCAAATAGTATTTGAGTATGGCAACAAGAGCGGCCGCCTGATGGCATGGCTGGCTAAGGGATAGTTCGCTGTCACTCATATTAGCAGAGTCAGGGCTTCAGAGGGGGTGTTATTGAAGTCTCCTGAGGAAATAAATAATAGTGCCTGTACTCCTCCAGGGTCGATTACTCTCCCCAAGAGCTATCCGAGTACCTTGCCGAAATTCCTCTCCCGACTCTTGGCGATTGAGTAAGTAAAGAGTTAGAGGGAGATATCACCTTGGAGGAGGTCCAGATGGCTCTCTCCCAGCTTCAGGCAGGTAAGACTCCCGGGGCAGATGGCTTGCCAACAGAATTTTACTCTCACCATCAGGACCTACTGGCACCTAGGCTCGTGTCCCTCTATGCTCAATTTTTTTAATTGGAGGCTCTTCCTGAGTCCATGTCTGAGGCGGTGGTGGTGTTGATACCCAAACCAGGCAAGGACCCTGAGGACTGCTCCTCATACAGACCGATCTCCCTCCTAAACGTAGATGCCAAGATATTGGCAAAAATCCTGGCAAATAGGCTATCTATGGTTTTGGAGGAGGTGGTCCACCAGATCAAACTGAATTTATGCCTAGGAAGGATACCGATATCAACCTCCGTCACCTCTTTCTAAATATGTCTATAACCCATGAATACAGTGGCAAGTGGATCATTGCCTCATTGGATGCCGAAAAGGCGATCCATTCGGTGGAATGGGCCTTTTTATGGGAAACACTGCACCGGTTTGGATTCGGCCCCAGGTTTCTTTGATGGATACATATGCTATACCGGGCACCCTTGGCCCGTATCCGAACCAACGATAGGCTGACGGTGTCCTTTCCATTGCAGAGGGGTATGCGTCAGGGCTGTCCTTTATCCCGGGCCCTTTTCGCGCTTGCACTCGAGCCCCTGTCAATCCTAATTAGTAACTTAATCAGGGTGAGAGGACTGAAGGTGGGTTCCCTGTAAGAGAAAATCTCTCTCTATGCGGACGATACCATATTGTATCTGCAGGACGCGGGCGACTCATTGAAAGCAGAGCTAGAAATATTCGATTCCTTTGGTAGGTTCTTGGACATCTGTATTAATTGGTCCAAATCAATTATTTTTCCCTTGGACCCACAGTGTGGAGGTGCCCTTACTCTGGGTGGATCAATTTAAGTACTTGGGTATTTAGGTTCAAAGGGAGATGACTAGCTTCATTGACCTTAATTTGATTCCAGTCCTGTCCCAACTTCGGACCAGGTGCGCCTCATGGGCCTCCCTGCCTCTGAACCTCATGGGCCGCATAAATCTGCTCAAGATGCTGTTTCTTCCAAAATTTTTATATGTTTTCCGTAATAGCCCTACCTGGATACCCAACTCCTTTTTTGCGGAAGTGGACAGATGCGTGGGCTCCTTTATCTGGGGAGGAGCGAACCCTAGATTGGCTAGATCGACCCTAACACTCCCTGTCCGATGTGGGGGACTAGCACTGCCAAATTACAGAACTTATTACTGGGCGGCTGTGCTAGTCACAGTCAGATGGTGGTATGTCCTATCCAAGAGTAATGCAGCAGTATGCCTGGAGGCAGCTGTTCTTAGATCACTCCGAGAGCTGGGCAACCTAGTCTATAGGGGGCACCGGGCCTATGACAGTCTTCCACAACCTACCCAAACAACCCTTAAGGTCTGGACAGTAGCCAGGCGGGGGCTTGTTAGTCCTCGAAGATGGTCTCCCTTCTGTCCTCTCTGGGGAAACCCCAACCTCCCGCATATTAGGACGGTATCAGATCCACAGATATGGGCTAGACATGGTATTAAAACGCTTGGGGACATTATCTTGGCGGGAGCCATACTGCCATTTACGACCCTTTAAACCAAATATCACCTACCAGGGTGGATGTACTTCAGGTACCTGCAGCTACGCCACGCTATCCTGGCCCAATTCCGAACGGCACCCAGACTGACCATGGACCCCATTGAGGAGTTGTTAGCTCAAGAGCAACTGAAAAAAACCCTATCTGCTCTATATTTAGACTTGTTGAAAACCAATTCCACTAAGATAGATAGACTCTGGGACGAGTGGAAAACAGACATACCTGAACTAGACAGAGATAACTGGGATGACTGCATGGCGGATAGTACTGCCTTATTGATATCCTCCAAAAAAAGGTTGATATAGATCAAATTCCTACACAGGATCTATTACACCCCCCAGAGGCTCCACAGTATGTACCCACAAGGATCGCAGGATTGTCCCCGATGCCAGAACAACAAAGGTACATGCCTCCATATGTTTTGGAGCTGCCCAAAAATTTCGAGATACTGGGCTGAGGTGGTGGACTCTATTAATGGTCGCCTCCAACTGACTCTTCCTGTGTCCCTGGAGCTGGCGCTTCTGGGTATACAGGATGATGACCAGAGGCCCAGACACACCAAACTACTATAACATACCTTTGCTTCTATGCGAAGAGGGAAATTGTGCTGCACTGGAATGACCCCTCTCCCCCCCCCCCCCCCCCCACGGTGGGATCCTGGGAAAAAATCAATAAATGCTGTGCTCCCATTATACAAATTGACATACCTTAATAGGAATTTCCCCAAGAAATTAATATAAAGTTTGGCAACCATGGACGGCGTGGAAAAGAGTAAACCCTGACGGGAAGAACCTGATATATAGGGGTGCAGTACCCACCTTGATACTTGCTTAAGTGGACATAGAGAGAAGCCCACTGGTTAGATATGCTAAGTCGCATAGTTATTGTACACATTTTTAACTGTATGAAAACTCACCTGTACTGTGTCGTATTGAGATTTTTGGACAATTGTTGTATCATGTCCTGACTTTTGTCTCAATAAAGGAACATTTTGAAATTAAAAGATCATAATTATATCACTTATAAATACTTGATAAAAAAAGCCTGGAGCCTTTTCTTATTGTATGTTGATGTGCTGGTAGAGCTAAGTAACAGCCACACCCCTCATCACAATGAAATTTAGTTTGTGGTTAATAAATCCGATGCTTTTATATGGCACTGCTTAACATTTTCACCATCCCCACCTACAGTTATATAAATGCTTGCTCTCCACCTAATTTGCCTATCTCCACACAGAGACTGTGCAGGGAGTGCAGGAAGATGTAAATACTGGTGAAGGCAGTAGGAAAAAGTATTTCTGCTCACAGAGGATACTGGGATATAGTTACAAATTGGCAACATGTTTATTATCACTGCAAATATAGAGACAAAATGTCCACCTCTTTTGGTGACTATATGCTTCCACCTACCTGAATAAGCTGTTGTTTGAGTTTTTGCATTTCTGATATATTCAACTCACTGAAGAGATCTGAGACGGGATGAAGTGACTCCCCCTTGCGAACTGCCTGAGTCCGATAATCCCCATTTATTTTGACAAGAGGGGTATGGATGTGTCCATTCATCTTTTCCTCGTTGTTGGACTCTCCATCTTCTGAGAACTTCAATCCATCCACAGCAATGTTGATGTGGTTGTTGTACATACTGTCATTGATGTTTATGTACTGTGCTAGCTCTTTCCGCAGGTTGTTCTTCTGCTCGCGCTCATTCTTTAGTGTATCCAGGGCCTCTTCCAGCTGATGTTCTGCTATCTCTTTTAACCGAATAGCATCCTCCAGTTGACTATTTAGGAGCACAGTCTCTTCCTCAAAGCGCTTGATCTCATGTTTCAGGCCCTCATATTCAACCTATATCAGACAATACAAAAACATGAAACTCAAAGACTAGGGACGTGTGCCATTACCACGCATGCTTTTTAAGGAAATATCACACTTTAACCTATTTATTTCTGTCTTTTAAAGTATGTGTACCAGGGACGTGCGGTAAGGTCAGTGGCTGGTGAGGCACTGGCTAGTATCAGAGCCAGATATGAGAGCAATAATTTTAGCACTAGACCTCCTCTCTAACTCTAAACATGTAATCTGTAAAAAAAATGAACGCGTCACCTATGGAGATTTTTAAGTACTGAAGTTTGGCGCCATTCCATGAATGTGTGCAATTTTAAAGTGTGACATGTTAGGTATCTATTTACCTTGCGTAACATCATCTTTCACATTATACATAAAAATCTAGTTATCTTTAGTGTTTTTTTTTATATATTCATTAAACAGTTTAAAAAAAAAAACGCATTTGAAAAATTGCTGCGCAAATACTGTGTAACATAAAAAGTTACAATGGCCACCATTTTGTTCCCCAGGGTGTCTGCTAAAACAATATATATATATATATATATATATATATATATATATATATATATATATATAATGTTTGGGGGTTATAAGTAATTTTCTATCAAAAAAATTATGATTATTACATGTAGGAGAGAAGTGTCAGAATTGGCCTGGGTGGCAGGGGGTTAATTACCATGACAAACATACAAATAATTATTATACTGTATATTGTTTTTAGGGAAATGTATTATATTTTTAAAAACTGTACTCAAGCAGGTGGCTTAACAAACAAATTACTGAAGTTTGAAGTTATAACTTCAAACCAGTAATTTCACAGTAAACAGATAAATAATACATTGCTATCTTATAACATATAGCATAATAATATATGATTTAGCTTGATAATAACAGTACCTTTTCAACAGCAGCAGATTCTCATTCTCCCTCTTAACTGTGTGAGAAGAACCTGGGATTGTGGGTAAATCTTATACCCATAAACCCATGTTATTTCCTTCTAGTTAAGAGGGCTGGGCTGGAAGGGAGCATGTATTTTAGACACATGCCCCTTCTATGACACTGCAGTGAGAGGCGTGCCTCCACTGCAGCATTTTTATTGGACAGCTGGGGCTAATGGTACTTTACCATTGGTCCAAGACTCCAAGCTGTCCATTGAGCTCAGTGCCTCTGACAAGAAGTGAGAAGAGGCACTGTGAGCTCAACCTCTCAGTCCGCTGTAAACAGAGTGTGCCAGCTTGTATTTAAACTGGCCGCATTGTATGTAGCTTCTGACAGGCTGTGCAAGGAGCCCCGTATCTACGGAACCATAGGTTGTAGGAGCCCCAGTGGAGTGGTAGGATTAAGGCTACCTACACCCCAAATGGGGTCTCTGTGACCTCAGTTTGCTGAGCTATGACCCTCAAAGCTCGATTTTTTTTATTATTATTTTATGTTCATGGTCTCCCCTGACTGCACGTCCCTGATGTGTACCAAGCTAATTCTTGCACAGTGCCCTATGGATTGGTGGGCATGGTGAAAAATTAGTGTTCCTAAAGAACTTGTCTTATTAAAACACATATTTTCACATCTTTATTATCAGCTTCCTTTAAAGCTTTGGGTATTTTGTCAAAACTCAAAGCTGCAAATGAGGCCAGACTTCTTTCTAGTATACTCTTTCATCGCAGGTCTGAATGGGGAGGACATAGCTATACAATACCCACTAACTGCCCAACTGCTCTAAATGATGTCTGAATGGTGAAGTATGTCAACCTGGGGCCACCAGCCTTAACATATCTTATTAGTACTAGCCCAGGGAGAAAATGCTCCTCAGGCCAGTCCTCCACTTAAATGTGCCATGCTCAAACATTAACAACACTGCAATCTGAGAACCTTCAAAGTACTGGACCAGAAGCTGGAGGGAAGGGTAACTTCTAAAGCCAGCCATAGATGGTTCAAATCTTAGCAGATTGAGCAGGGACTGGCTGAGATTTGAACCCTGTATGGGCAGGTTGATTATACCCAAATCGATGCATTGATAGATCTTGGGTACAAACAACTTGTCAGATTTTCCACATGCAATTATTGCCAGCGGCTGTAGCTGCTAGCAATAATCACTGTCTTCTACCTAATAGGACTGGGGATGCTGATGGCGAGTGGGCATGGCAGTATATTGGGCAATTTATTGAAATTCTATTATAAACTATTGCATTTCCACAGATTAAATTAAAAGTATAATTGTTGTTTAGTAATCAGCTTGGGTTCCTCTGTCTCTACATTGCAAACCAAAGAAAAAGTAGCAAGTGTCCTTGCTGTTTTATAAATTGCCCCCCAAGGTACCTAACTTTCCCTTGACGAGGTGGCCAGTGCATTGAAAATTGCCAACATACACCAAACTATTCCTCATGGGAAATTTTCTTTAGTAAATGAGATAAATTAGATTTTGTTTCTTTTTTTTTAAACAAAGAAACAATTGCAGGGTCAAATGTCAGGGTCAAGTCCTCAAATGATAATTATTCTACATTTCTCTTGGATCTCTCTGGAGAAAAAAGCTTAAAGTGTACTTAAAACCTAACAATTAACTTCTCTTATTTGCTTCTTTTTTGGTCTGTTAAATATATGTTACAGGCAATGTGTGAAATTCTACAGAATGCCTAGGCAATGTATGATATGATGGTTATGACAGGTTTGTGAGGGTTGTGATGGATGTTAGGTTTAATTTTACTAGTGTAATGACAGAGTTGGCTTATTGATTCCTAATTAATAGATAACTGCATGAGTTTGTGTTTTAAAATTTTCCTGCATTTACAGTAGTTTTTAACCAACAAATGTAATAATGTAAAAAAAAAAATGCAGCTGTGATATAATGATCTAATGAAGAACTTGTTCTAAGAGAAGCTTTTGTTAAAAATCAGAAATAATTGGACAGTTTATGAAGTCTTATGGGGACATAGAACTCCCTTGTGGCACAAATACTAGTTTTGGAGTGAAATCTGATATAGGTCCTAATTAAACTCTTGTGTGATTTTAAGACTATTTACCTTGGCACGATATGCACACATGTGACTGACTCAGAATGTCTCCATAGAATGATGACATGCATAAAGACCTGGCTCTCTTTATTACAAATTAACCATTGTATATTGATAATACAATCATAAAGTCAATCTAGAAAAAAAAAGAGCGATACTGACATATTTAGAGCAGGTTCCCAGCGTGCCCGCACATGAATTGCACAGGAATGCAATGTGCGTTCCTGTGTGATTCAGATCGCATGCAAAATGCACTCCATTTGTGATCTGCAGCGGGTGTCAACAGAATTTTAACAACACCCCAAATGCATGAAACAAACGTAGTGTGTATGCCCCCACCTGCCCACACCGGATTGCACTGTACTTTTGTCTCTGTGTTGGGAGCGTGCTATGGACTGTGCTATCAGCACAAACTCAAGAGTGCATATATGAGGCCCCATGGAAGAAGGTCCAGCTCCGTGATGACATCATATATGTGTGTCAGCTTTGTATCAATGGGTTAACGAGACCCTGACCATAGGCTATTCATTTTAACAGCAATTCTCCCATAAGATTTTATGTAAAAGCCTCCCTTGTGTAGACATCCAAAAGCCATTAGATTGCTTCTAGGCACCACCATCTTGGATGTCCCCAGCTGACTCAGAGCTGTCATTTAAATGTCACTATATAATATTCTGCTTTGCTCCTCCCCCAGAAAGTACATAAAAGGTTATGTAGGGAGGTGGGGGGGGGGTAGCAGAGGAGCTGGACCAGCACAGACTATGTAGACACTTCCAGCGGAAGAGAGCTCTATGAGGGGGCTGGGCTAGTAATTTGACTTTACTGATCAAGTCAAATGTGCTAGCAAGTTCAGAGTTACATTGCAAGCAAATAAAGCATTTGTATATGAAAAGGAAAAATACACTGCAAGTAAGCAAATATTTAAAATACTTACTTTTTCTATGCTTATACTTAGGAAATTGGTGACAAGGTCTTTAAAGTGAGCTTAAAGCGGTAGTAACTTCCGCTTTGCAACTTTTACCTACAGGTAAGCTTATAATAAAGCTTACCTGTAGGTAAAATGAATAGCTCCTATACGTGCACCATTTAGGAGATATTCACATATTTTGCAGCCAGTGACATCACTGTGCATGTGCTCTGTGCCATGATCGTGGCTCCCATATACATGCGAGGGAGTGACTAAATCGTGGTTCAGCAATTCAAACAGCTGGAGCCTGTGAACCAGGAAGGAAGACCGGGAGAAGATGGAAGCCCTATCAGCAGTGATCATGCACCACCGGAGGGCTTTGTTTTAAATAAAGTCCTCCATAATGTGCTAATATGTGATGCATACTAGCACATTATGACATGGGGGCCGGGCTTTTTTTCTGCATTTACTACCGATTTAAAATCTAAAAAAATCTAAAGCCAGTTGTTTTTAGTTTTAGATTGAGTAGATAATGAATAAACCTTTATCAATATTTTTCCTCATTGGGGAGATTTTTCCTTTACACTCCTTTACACTTGTTCAGGGACAGAATATAAAATGAGGGAAATCTTCCTAAAGAAAAGAAAATTCTCTCTTAGACAGCTGTCACTGGAACAAGAGTTATCCTGGGAAGATTTCTCTTCTATTCCTATTCTGCTGACAGGTCAAAATTTCCAGAAGTGTCCTTCTGACATATTCCCTTTAATGCTGTAGTACACCAGAGTGTGCTTATACAGTAGGCTGTCAACAGGTGACCATTCTCAAATAAGGATACTGTGCTGCACTAATAATACAGCATTATAGCATAAAATCAGAATGTACCTGGTTTTGTTTCAGTGTAGAGACCAGTTTCTGTAAAGTTATGTTCTCTTCCTCCAGCTCTGTGTAGTCCTGGAGCAGTCTGGCCTCACGGAACTTATACTCCCGAATCTCATCCTTCATCCGCATCCGCTGCAGCTCCAGAATTTCATTTGTCTGTAGAAAAGAACAAAACAATGCTAATAATAAAAATATAAAACTCAACTGGGTTTATATGATAATATGAAAAGCAATCTATGTTCGTCAGAGGTAGTGTCAGGAACCTAAAAGCATGGTCAACAAGCTCTCTTTCCAGTATTGGCTGCACACTACTGATGCTCTGGCCTGACTTCCTAATGTGAATGTTGTAACATGAACATTTTGTTTATCTTTGTGGAAATCTTTCTCCTTAGAATGTCCTCTGTAATCATTATTGCTGTTTTAATAGAAAATGTTTGCAAATAGCCTTGGGTGGAATGAGATGGAGAAACTTATCAGAAAACATCTTTAAGCTCCGTACTCACTTAAAATCATTTAATATCCCTAATCATTGCTATTTTTACACCTAAGAGTTGTACTAACTTATGTATGATATATATATATATATATATATATATATATATATATATATATATATATATATATATTAAAAAGAGAGACAGAAAATTCCCGCGCTACCCAAATAAAGAGAGGTTGAGGCACTAGTTGCAGCAAACACCGGATTGGTCAAACCGTAAACCAAAAATTTAAAAATAGCTAAAATCAATAGATAGAACGCAGCACCATCTATTGATTTTAGTTATTTATATATATATATATATATATATATATATATATATATATATATATATATATATATATATACACACACACACACACACACACACATATACACAGTGAGGGCAAAGGGTATTTGATCCCCTGCTGATTTTGTACGTTTACCCACCGACAAAGAAATCGTCAGTCTATAATTTTAATGGTAAGTTTATTTTAACAATGAGAGACAGAATAACAACAAAAATATCCAGAAAAAGACAGTTCAAAAAAGTTATAAATTAATTTGCATTTTAATGAGTGAAATAAGTATTTGACCCCTTCGCAAAACATGACTTAGTACTTGATGGCAAAACACAGAGGTCAGACATTTCTTGTTGTTGGCCACCAGGTTTGCACACATCTCAGGAGGGATTTTGTCCCACTCCTCTTTGCAGATCCTCTCCAAGTCATTAAGCTTTCGAGGCTGACGTTTGGCAACTCGAACCTTCATCTCCCTCCACATATTTTCTATGGGATTAAGGTCTGGAGACTGGCTAGTGTAGTAGAATTTCATATTAACCAATATATATTTTATGTTATTCATATTGATAATATATTTATTATTCATATTATTATTCATATTATTCATATTATTGTATAGTAGTGGTCTTATATATTATTCAATAAGTAAAGCAATAGTTATTAATCTTTATTAATGTATACTATGTTATTACCTAGATATAGAAAGTCTTCATTTTTAAATGTTAAACTTTAGATGACCTCTCTGCTTCTTTCTGATATCTTTTATAAGATAGTTTACTTGGTGAAAGTTCATTAGGATAGTTTATTTTTAGTTTTTAAGTAAGCGCTAATTAGAAAAGAAAAACTTGACAGCAGTTGAATTACAGCGTGATAAGATAACAACATCTTACAGGTGGTTTAGAAATAATTAGGTGGAATATGGGAAAGTTATGCACAGTACATTAAGTTTGACAGGGTCAAACAAAGGTCTGCTTGTGCCTTCATTAAAACTGTTAAAACACATTGAATAGGATAACACTTATGTATGTGTGCATATATATATACTTATATTTAGTATGTAGATAATACAGCACACATAGGTTTGTATAGTGAAAAACAATAAGACATAACACATTTGGTGGGGTTATTGAAAGTTAATTTTCCCAAAGTCGTAAATCTGTTATGTTTGAGTTGGTTAAGTCTTATCAGGACAAGAAGGGTTTGATTTAACACAGCTGGGTGCCATATTGTCTCTACACGGGTGTTTTTAATTGGACAAAAAACAGTTATAAATCACTTTAATGGACATATAGGAATTCTGGGAATAATTAAGTTTGTCTGGTTGTATGACAGGTGTCAGATTTATGGTTAGTTACATTGACGTAGAACGTGGCCCCCTGCAAGCTTGTGGACTATGCACCCGTGGTAATGCTGTCATACACTAATACAAGACTGATGGAGTGCTTGGTAAGTGCAGCGTTTGGAACGCTTTTGACTGGCTAATCTTTGTACTTATGTTACACCCATCTATTTTCATTTTCTAACATCGCTATTTAACCTATACATTATTAATCTTGTGTAATATAACCTTAATTTTATCCTCTTACTTTACGTATATAGTATTCAGTGTCACATCACTTGTTTTTGGCACCCTAATCCATCTCACTTTCACCATTTTATTTAATCATCCCCCTTCCCTTTTCACTCCACACACACATCCCCCCCCCCATCAATTTAGGCACTCCGCACTCACACCCATTCCCTAGTTCTCCACACCTTTCACTTTTACACTTTTAACATTTGCTTTATTGTCCCATCATCAGTCAATCTCACACACTTTCACTTCACTAATCACATCACTACACCCCATCCCCCACCCAACTTTTTTTCACTGCTAGCTAATCCCTATTATAACTAATCCAACTAACGAATAAACTATGCCATGTTATGTATAACTTCATTTTTCTATAATATGAATCCATCAGTGACCAGGTAACAACCAGCCTACAGCCTACAGCTGCCAAACACTTCTATACACTCCCTCAACATTATCTAAAGACGACTCACAAAAAGTCTTTGCATATCCATCTGCAGGTGTTTTACCCCCCATCCTCCTCTCCGGGTCCCAGAACGTGGGCCCCTGCAAGCTCGTGGTACTATGCACCCACCCGGAGCACGGGGGCGTGCGGCAGCAATGGGAAACCCTGGACAACTACAATCCTGCAATGCTGGTTTGTGCGATACATCCCCATGTCTTCATCCACCCATTGGTAACTATACCTCTATGTGTATGGAGATATAATTTTGCTCAATTTGAAATGCCATACCTATATTTTTTATATTGTCCAAAGCCTTTAATTAGATATTTTGACATTTTCCTAGAATATAAACCCCCCTAAGAGACCGGAAATCGCAAGGGTCGAAATGCATCAGGGTTTTTAATGTGGATACATATGTTATAAACACAATTGGAAAACCATGCTTGTACATAGAGTGTTTTTTGCTATGAGTGATGTTTTTTGTGTCGCACCACCTGAAATTATTATTGTCTGTTAAATAAATGATTTTTTTTACATCAACCATTTTTATACAAATTCTCTGCTGCTAAAAAAAACCCTGGGTAAACTTCCATTTTTTTTTAGTTACTCTCTATGTAAACCTAGGTTTAACATGCATGTTGGTTCTCTGGACTGCAAAAAATCAGTCAGGAAGAGGTTTTGGTAATTTAGGACCCCTGGAGAACCTACGTTTACATGCATGTTGGTTCCCTAGACTGCAAATTTACGTCTGGATGAGGTTTTGGGGATTTAAAGACCCCTGGAGAACCTACGTTTACATGCATGTTGTTTCCCTTGACTGCAAAATGTTTTTGTCTGGATGAGGTTTTGGGGATTTAAAGACCCCTGGAGAACCTACATTTACATGCATGTTGGTTTCCTGGATTGGTAATAAATCTGGAGGAGGCTTTGGGGTTATCAGACCCCTGGAAAGCCTAAGTTAAATATTTTTTAGGTTGAGTAATGATATGTCGTTGCTAGTAGAAAAAGGTACCTCTTTTTTTTATTGTCTGTGAAAAGATAACAGAGCAAAAAAGTTGTGGTGTAAAACAATACTCATGAGTTTAGAAATGTCAGGAAAGGTAAGTCCTGACAGGTAAATAAGATAAAGGTTTTGGAGCTCCATTTGTTAACAAAGTTAAAAGGTATGTATCATCTTTTTACTATAGGTGTATATAGGTTTATATGTATCTGTTATAACGGTCTGTGTACTAACAGTTAAGATCAGGTTGAGACATTCCTGATTGCCAGCAAAATGGTCCGGGGCTTAAGTGGTTAAAGTAAATCGAAGTTTTTCATATGGTCATGCAAATGTATGAGACAACAGCTAAGTGTCTGATGTGGGAAGTTTTTCCCAGGATTGGGGTGTACACGGCACTGATATCAGATAATTGTACCCATTTTTATGAAAAATCTGTTCCATTCTGCTCTAAGCTTGGCATAGATGATATAACCTTGTGTCCACATTCATATTCATTGGTGGACAGGATGTTATAGACCAAATTAAATACAATTTATTGGGCCATATGAAACTTTGGATAGATTTGTCACTAAGTTTAGGAGTTCTAGAGGCAAATGATAGTTGCTTAAACTTAATGCAGTACAGTGGGAGATAAAATGTTCACGTGTTTAAAAGAATTAACTAAATTGGTGCAGTTTTGTTTCTAAACAGATCCTTGTTTTAGATGTGATCTCTTGTTCCAATCAAAGCCACTAAAGGAATGTATGTCAGTAATTCTTGATGACTGCAGGTACATTAAAGATCATAAAAGGAAGTGGAATAATTCACAATTCAAGTGTCCATTTAAATCCACATTTGTGACATTGACATTTTCAGTTTCTTTAGTAGTCAATGTTTGAGAGAGATTAGCAGGAGTGTTATTCACATAAGTGCAAATGGAATGCATACAAGAGACTGTTGCAGAAAAAGACATTAGAAGTATATCAGTAATTGACAATTCTAAATACCGTAATTGTATGCGATACTCTGTTTGTAGAGAATTACCGTTGTTTTGATTGTTATATATGATATAAGTATTATTATTGTGAACACCTTAAAGTGGAACTTTGGTCATACAATTAATTCCTGTTGGATCACTTGAGGCTGACCCCTTTTGCAGGCATAGCTGTGAACATGCAACCTGTAAAACGTTGCCTATGGAAATTTTTGAGGGTAAAAGTTTGACGCCATTCCACGAGCTGGCGCAATTTTGAAGCGTGACGTGTTGGGTATCAATTTACTCGGCGTAACATTATCTTTCACGATATAAAAAATAAATTTAACTTTACTGTCGTCTTATTTTTTTATTCAAACAAGTGAATTTTTTAAAAAAAAAGTGTGCTTGTAAGACCGCTTCGCGAATATGGTGTAAAAAAAAAGTATTGCAACAACTGCCATTTTATTCTCTAGGATGTTAGAAAAAAAACAATATATAATGTTTGGGGGTTCTAAGTAATTTTCTAGCAAAAAGAAATGTTTTAAACATGTAAACACCAAAATCTCAAAATGAGGCTGGTCTTAAAGTGGTTAAATCCACTGTTCCACCCTGCTCAGCACATGCTCAGTTGTGCTCTATTTTTTTTGCACTGATTAATATCTAGAGGCCAGTCCGCTGACAGCCTGAAATTCTACTGCTGCTCAAAGGTTCTGGGCTTCAGTAAAATGGTAGCATAATAATTAATGTGCAATGTATTTTTTGCTAATGAACATTATTTTTTATCACACTTTTATGAGTAGAGATCCACTTTGAGAAAATATTCGATCATTATAAACAAATAGTTTTATAATTTTTTGAAAAAAAAAAAGTGGGGAGGTGTAATGTAATGAGTATGACATTTTTGCTAAGAACGTATGATATTGATGCTTTTTTTTCCATGGTGATTAATAAAGAAATGCATTTGTACATTAGTAACTCACCTGTCATGTTTCTATCACTTGTGCCTTTAGTTTTTTAGCTCCTAAAAAGACTTTATTAAAATTTCCGGTTCGTTCTCCATCTTGCCTGTGGGCATTTGAAACCTCCAGGCATTCTCTTCCTGGATTTCATTGACGCCGCTGATTCTAATCTCGCGCATGCGCAGTACAAACTGCATAGGAGCGTCGTCAGCAGCTCCTGTTGCCATCACAATGGCAGCGGCGTCAACAGTCCCGCCCCGTTGTGATAGCAGAGACCGAACGTGACTGTCGTGATGATGTCACGTTCGGTTTCAAGTCTCGCGCCAGGCCGCCGCACTGACTCCTGGGAGCTATGACACAAGCTCCCAGGAGACAGTGCGTGCTAGGGGATATTACGAAATAGCCATAATATTCCCGCCCATATCCAAAGGGAATGAGAACCGGAAGCGATGGATGGCAAGAAGAAAACAACTATAGGTAAGTAAAAAAAAAAAAAAAACCTACCGTTTCGGATCGAGGAAGGTGAGTATTATTTTTTACGTCTATGTCTTAAAAACGGGTGGCGCTCCGCTTTAAGATACGTTATGATATTTATCTTGATATTTGCATGATGTGAGCCAAGAACTCATATTAACCAATATATATTTTATGTTATTCATATTAATTTGCAATAGTTATTAATCTTTATTAATGTATACTATGTTATTCCATAGATATTCCATAGATTCATAGATTCATTTTTAAATGTTGAACTTTAGATGTCCTCTCTGCTTCTTTCTGATATTTTTTATAAGATAGTTTACTGGGTGAAAGTTCATTAGGATAGTTAATTTTTAGTTTTTAAGTAAGCGCTAATTAGAAAAGAAAAACTTGACAGCGTGATCAGATAAGAACATCTTACACGTGGTTTCGAAATAATTACGCGGAATATGGGAAAGTTATGTACAGTACATTAATTAAGTTTGACAGGGTCAAACAAAGGTCTGATTGTGCCCTCATTAAAATTGTTAAAATAAATTGAATAGGATGTGTGTGTATGTATATATGTGTATGTATATATATATATATATATATATATATATATATATATATATATATATATATATATATATATATATATATATATATATATATATATATATATATTATATATACATACATATAAATATATATATATAACCTTTGAGTTGGGAAAGATTAATCAGGATGAGGAGGGTTTGATTTAATACATCTGGGTGCCATATTGTCTCTGAACATATAGGAATTCTGGGAATAATTAAGTTTGTCTGCTTGTATGACAGGTGTCAGATTTATGGTTAGGGCTCTTTCACACGGACGGTCCGTATGTCCGTTTTTCATCCTTCCGTTTTTCGAATGAAAAACGGACATACATGTATCCCTATGGGATAGCGGGTGTCAGCGGATGAGCATCCGCTGACACCCAATCTCGTCCGTGCCCGCTATGGTCCGTTTCTGCAGACGGAGGAAAACCCTATTTTTTCATCCGTCTGCAGAGCGGATTGGATGACGACGGACTCTACGGTCCGTCGTCACCCGATCCCCCATAGGGGAGAGTGGCGCTGTGACAGGTCCATCTCTGCACTCTGTGCAGGGACGGACCTGTCATCTTTCTGCTCAGCGGAGATCGCTCCGGCGATCCCCGCTGAGCAAGCGGATATCCACGGGGCAGATCTGCACTGATCCGCCCCGTGTGAAAGAGCCATTAGTTAAATAGAATATGTAACATGGAAAATCCGCGCTTCCCCCAATAAGTGTTAGTGAAAAAAAGTATGTGATAATATATATGACATGGTGCTGCAATCTAAAAAAAAAATGGAATATTCAGCTATAAAGATATATTTAAATTAGAGCTAGAAGCGCTACCAAAAAAAGAAACAATGTGTACAAACTCAAATTGTACACATTGTTTCTTTTTTTGGTAGCATCTATTTACACTTATGGTTAGTTACATTGATGTAAATTGTAGCAACCAATCATGTTGTACCTAATATGCTTGCATTGTAAGAAACTGTATAAATTAGACCTGCATCTTGTAATACTTTGAACATAATCTTGTATGTTCCCAGCTGTTAATAAACCTGCCTCACTGAGGTCCTGCCTGGTTCGATACATTATTCTACTTCACTAGGCCCCTCCACGACCTTAATGTGCTTCTTCTTGAACCACTCCTGTGTTGCCTTGGCCGTGTATTTTAGGTCATTGTCATGCTTTAATACCCATGCACGACCCATTTTCAATGCCCTGGCTGAGGGAAGGAGGTTCCCACCCAAGATTTGATGGTACATGGCCCTGTGCATTATCCCTTTGATGCAGTGAAGTTGTCCTGTCCCCTTAGCAGAAAAACACCCCCATAATGTTTCCATCTCCATGTTTGACGGTGGGGATGGTGTTCTTGGGGTCATAGGCAGCATTCCTCCTCCTCCTCCAAACATGGTGAGTTGAGTTGATGCAAAAGAGCTCGATTTTGGTCTCATCTGACCACAACACTTTCACCCAGTTCTCCTCTGAATCATACAGATGTTCATTACCAAAGTTCAGACGGGCCTGTACATGTGCTTTCTTGAGCAGGGGGACCTTGCAGGCGCTGCAGATTTTAGTCCTTCATGGCGTAGTGTGTTACCAATTGTTTTCTTGGTGACTGTGGTCCCAACTGCCTTGAGATCATTGACAAAATTCTCCTGTGTAGTTCTGGGCTGATTCATCACCGTTCTCATAATCATTGAAACTCCACGAGTTTAGATTTTGCATGGAGTCCAAGACTGTGGGAGATTGACAGTTATTTTGTGTTTCTTCCATTTGCGAATAATCGCACCAACTTTTGTCACCCTCTCACCAAGCTGCTAGGCGATGGTCTTGTAGCCCATTCCAGCCTTGTGTAGGACTACAATCTTGACCTTGACATCCTTGGAAAGCTCTTTGGTCTTGGCCATGGTGGAGAGATTGGAATCTGATTGATTGCTTCTGTGGACAAGTGTCTTTTATACAGGTAACAAGCTGAGATTAGGAGCACTTACTTTAATAGAGTGCTCCTAATCTCAGCTTGTTACCTGTATAGAAGACACCTGGGAGTCAGAAATCTTGCTGATTGATAGGGGATCAAATACTTATTTCACTCATTTAAATGCAACTCAATTTATAACTTTTTTGAAATGCGTTTTTCTGGATATTTTTGTTGTTATTCTGTCTCCCGCTTTTAAAATAAACCTACCATTACAATTATAGACTGATCATTTCTTTTTCAGTGGGCAAACATACAAAATCAGCAGGGGATCAAATGCTTTTTCCCCTCACTGTATATATATAGATATCTATATATATATATATCTATCTATATATATATATATATATATATATATATATATATATATATATATATAGATATATATATAAAAAATATATACATACATACATATATATATAGTCAGAGCTTTTATGAAGAATATATTTTATCATTTCAATTTTGGATTGGAGACAGATCCCAAATGAGCAGACTAGTGTCTTCATTTAAGTTTCTCACCATACTTTAGGACATTCTGTTTTTCTCAACTGGAATGGCTGTGGGAACAATGGGTTTCTTATATACTCATACACCTGGAACCAAAAACAAACTGACCAATGTTTACAAGGGTGTAAAGACACCTTGTTTGTGAGTTCAGGTAGCCTTGTGGACACAACAGAGTGAAAATGCTGGTTATCCAGTGACCAACCATTGTCTCAGCTCTGAGAAAGACAAACACAGGATGAGACCCATTTCGCAGAATTGAGCTGGTTATAACTATTGCACTAGCTCAAATAGTTATATATGCGAGTTCATAAGCTTAATATTGCCAGTTATAAAGGTCAAGACTTTCATGAAATTGCGTTCATAGATATATCTATCTGCCTACTTACGAGCCAATGGATTACAAATTATTTTACCATGCAAAATACTAAAATTATTGTGGACATATATATAAAAATAGGATAGGGTAATACAATGTTGCAACATATCTATGTTAATTGGATACAAAAAGATTGTATCCTTACAAAATAGCCCAGTACTGGAAAAAGGGTTCTTTTTTTTTGGGAAAATTCTTTTTATTCACAGTTTTTAAAACAGCAATAAACAACAATAACAGAACCCCCCATGAATTCCCCCCTCCCCGTTGTGCAATGTCCCAAGTATAACAGGAGGGTAAACACAATCACGTGCCCTCCGGGCTACTCAAATCATTTTACAGTACATGCTCAGGTAAAACAATAATCACAATCATCTAGTAGCTATACCGCCTGTCTCATCATTTCAAGCAGTGCATGTTTCTTTCGTATAATATTAAACCCATTACTCATGCAGTAACTCAGACAGCACCATCCAAAGAGAGCCAGCACTGCCATACCTTCTCAAATTTTTTGGGGCACCCCCTACTTAAGTAGGTGGCTTTATATAAGGGTAGTGCTCTAATCACTATGCCTTTCCAGAAGGCCAAGGATGGGGCCTCAGGTTTTTTCCAGCATAAAAGGATAGCTTTGTGTGCATAAAATAAGGTGAGAGAGATCATGGTTCTTTGTGCCCTAAGTGGTGCTACCTCCTCCACCAGGCCCAACATACATACCGATATTGTCATGGGGACAGGTAGCAGGATCAGCTCCTGGATGGTCTTTGTGACCCCTGTCCAAAATACCTGTATGGACGGGCACTGCCAGAATACATGATCGAAGTCCGCCCCTGCCGCGTTACAACGCCAGCAGGTGGCGCCATTCAAACCATAGATGCTGGCTAGTCTCGCTGGGGTATAATATACCCTGTGAAGTATCTTAAATTGGATGTACCTGTCACGGGCTGATACTAGGACCTGAAAAGGGTGATCCCACATATCGTCCCAGTCATCACCTTGGAGATTGGGAACAAGTGAGCTCCATTTCTCTTTACATTTACTGAGTGCCGCAGGCCTTTCTGCAAATAGCTCTTTATATGTTTCCGACAGCGTCTTCCACACAGATTCATCACAGAGCAACTGTTCTAAAGGTGAGGATTGGAGTAACACTGCTCCTGTGCCAAACTGTGCAAAAAACGCATGCCTCAGCTGCAGATAACGGAAAAAGTACCAGTTTGGGAGATCATGTTTATCTTTCAATTGATTAAAGGAAAGCAGCTCCCCCCCCCCTACTATGTTCTTTAATTGTTTGATGCCAACTCTGGCCCATATTACTGGATCTGGGATATCGCTAAAATGGGATAACCTGGAATTGAGCCACAATGGTGTGTCAGGTGACCAGGCCTCTGTGTCTGTGTGCATTAGTACCTTTGCCCTGTCCCACGCGCAAATAGTAACACGCATGGAGCCAGTCAAAGGCGCCGCTGCCTGTGGCCCTCTAAACACTAAATAGTAAAGACTCTCATAGGATCCCACTAGAGCAGCCTCCAGTACTGTCGCTGCATCCGCCTCATCCCTTGTTATCCACCGTCTGGCAAATACAATCTGTCCTGCAATAAAATACTTGAACAAGTCAGGAAGGGCCAGTCCTCCCTGTTCATAGGGTTCCTGTAATGTACGGAGGCTCACTCTGGGGAGTCCAGAGCTCCATAGAAACGAGCTAAAGAGGCTGTTTACGCGCCGAAAGAAGGAGCAGGGGACCCACACGGGAGTGTTGCGCAAAAAATAGAGGAACACTGGCAGTATCTTCATCTTAAGTAGATTCACCCTACCAATTAAGGAGAGTGGAAGATGCTTCCAAGCCTACAATTGTATTTTTACCTTCGTGATCAGTGGCATTAGGTTAAGTGTGAAGTAGTCTGTGACCTGGGGGGATATACGTATACCCAAATATTTTAGCTCCGTAACCCAGGCAATGGGCACCAAAGGTGATGCCCGTGCCTGAGCCCCATCATCAATGGCCATGATATTGGACTTTTCCCAATTCACCCGCAGCCCTGAGAAATTTGCGAATGTGCTCAAGATCTCAAAACACTGCCTCCAAGGATGGACCCGGGTCTTCTAAAAAGAGGAGCATATCATCAGCATATAGGGCCGTGCATTCTCGAATGCCGCCAACCTGAAGGGCTTTAACCTCTGTGGATGCTCTTAGAGCAATGGCTATAGGCTCTATGGCCAGAGCAAATAAAGATGGGGAGAGGGGGCAGCCTTGCCGCGTTCCCCTCCCCACCGAAAACTGTGCGGAAACTTGAGTGCCTATCTTAATTGCTGCCTTGGGTGAGCTGTATAGGAGGGATATCCACGTAAGGAACACCTCTCCAAACCCCATATGCCGTAATACAGTGGACATGTAATGCCAGTCCACCGAATCGAAGGCTTTAGCCATAGCTAAGGAAACAATCACCCTGGCTCCGGGGTTAGTATGGTCGATCTGTAGGTGCGCAAACAGCCTGCGGAGATTTGTATCAGTGGACTTCTGGGGTATGAACCCGGTTTGGTCTATGTCTACCAGTGTGGTTATTACCTTTGACAATCTTGTGGCCAATATTTTAGTGAGAATTTTAAGGTCCTGGTTAAGGAGAGCTATAGGTCTGTACGAGGAGCAAGTCAAAGGATCCTTGCCCGGTTTTGGCAATAAGACCACCTGAGCCTCCATAAGAGAATCCGGTAGCGTCTTGTGTTCCAAGCAAAAGTGAAACAGTGTCTTAAGTCTTGGCACAAGAGTCTCCAAGTGCGACCTATACCATTCAATACAAAAACCATCAGGCCCTGGTGATTTGAGTGGAGGAAAAGATCTAATGGCTTTTTCTATTTCCTGTTCAGTGATCTCCCCTTCTAGACTATGTTGATCTGACTCTGACAGTTTTGGTATACATAGAGAATTAAGCAGGGATTCAAGATCCTGTTTGTTATATGTCGGTATAGGCATGTAAAGAGTGCTGTAATAATCTACAAAGGTATCAAGGATGTCACTTGGGTCTGTCAATAGGATACCCTGAGAGTCAGTGATACAAGGTATACTAGTCTGAAATCGCTGCTCTGCAACCAACATGGCCAAAAGCCTACCATTTTTATCTCCCTGTTCGAAGAGGGACTCTGCCCTCCTCGCCCAGGAAGTGTGGGTCAATTCAGTAAAGTGCAACGTCAGGAGACGGTGCGCCTCAAGCAGTTCCCTGTAAGTAACATCTGACTGGTCGGCCGCATGGGCCGCCTCACATGCTCTCTCTTTATCTTGTAGTTCTTGTGATTGGTGATTACAGGGGATATCTCCTAAACCATGCAGGTTTAATTATGGTTAATAATTAGGAGGCTTACCACAAATCTTACGTAGCCCTGTGTAAATTCTGGAACATTGCACATAGAACACCCCCCCTCCCCCAAAGACAATTGCAACTACCGCTGCTTTATAAACCATTTACTGAGACACGCAGCGTATTCCCAAAACTATTGAGCACACTTACACTTAAACTAAGCCTGTTGGACAAGTAAGCAACCCTACACAGGACAAAAAACTCCCTGCCACGCAGCCTATTCCCCAACATAACTTGGCTTGTAGCTTGATCCCAAAAACCTTTGAAAACTATTTAGTGACTTAATAGCAGCCAAGGGGCATAAACCTGAGTGGATCACGACCCTGGAGTGCAGTCACAGCGCTCCCTGAGTCAGTTTGTGGCTTAAGTTTGTAGGGTAGCCACCCCCGTTGACGTGCGTCCAAGGCAAGCCAAGTGGGGGAAGTAACGAACTTGTCTTGTAGAGCTCCATGTGCATAGCTCGCTCAAGTAGGATCTCTCAGACATGTAAGGATGATAGACTAATACGTATGTAGGTAACATGGGAGTCTGGTTATACGGTGGAGCAGGACACGTGCTTTCAACGCAGCCCATTAAGCCAAGCATCAGCCCCAGCCGGTGTGTCAAAAATGTTTACAGTACCCTCATGCTGAACTCGCAGGCGACTAGGATAGAGCATTCCATATTTAATGTTACGATCTCGTAGTCTGCGCCGAACATCAGTGAAGGTCTGCCGTTTCCGTTGAAGTTCCGGAGAGAAATCAGGGAAGAGCATGACATGTGCATTACCGAATTTCAGATTCGGGTGTTTCCTGGCCTCTGAGAGTATACGATCCCGGTCTCGGTAGGTTAGGAAACGTACGAGGAAGGGACGCGGAGGTGCACCTGGAACATATCGACCCATCGGAACACGATGAGCGTGTTCTGCCACGTATGTAGGGGGGACATCAGCCAGTCCCAGTAAATCCTTGAAGAAGGCCTCCACGAAGTCTGCCGGGTGGTCTCCCTCCGAGCCCTCGGGGAGGCCCAGCACTCTAACATTGTTACGTCTCATTCGATTTTCGGCATCATCAGACTTCGCCACTAGTGCTTTGATTGTGTTTTGCATATCAGTGAGCTGGTCGGCATGTTGTCTGGTTCGATCCTCCACCTCTGAGATCCGGTTTTCGGATTCAGAGAGGCGCCCCCGCATTTTGTCCAAATCATTGCAGATAAGATTGCACTCCTCTGCCAGATGATCGATCCGTACCAGTAGAGATGTCTTGCTGCTTTCAATTGCTGCTAAGATCATGTTGGTGTCACCTGTGGGGGTCTGGGTTGAAGGTGAGGGGGATGCGGGGACGTCAGCAGGAGAACTGTCCTCCATGTCAACCAACAAGGCCTGTAGTTTCTGGAGTAAGTTGGAGTCAGAAAATGGGTTCTTAAAGTGGTTGTAAACCCTTTACAATCACTTTTTACTACAGGTAAGCCTCCTAATTATTAATTAAACCTGCATGGTTTAGGAGATATTTAGGAGATGTATTTGCATTACCATCATGTGCTTATCTAATGATAAGCAATATTGTTAAGAATGTATATGTGTGTTAACTGTTACCATATTCAAATTATAGTCTATAGTGTGGAAACTTATGTATCTCGATAATTGTTACTGTAGTTAAATTTTACATTTAAGCTGATGCCACAAAAAGGGCAGTTTTCAGGCCAACTACCATAGCTGAATCCTTCTAAAAAATATTAATTTACAACCTAAACCTTAGTTGCAACACAGATGAGATATTATAGAAGATTTCCCAAATAAACTCAGGATAGACAATTCTTATCTGAGGATGACACTCAGTGGCCAAGGTTAACCACTTTCAGACTGGACCAATTTGCAGCCGAAGGACCAGGCCCCTTTTTGCGATTCGACACTGCGTCGCTTTAACTGACAATTGCGCGGTCATGCAACGTGACTCCCAAACAAAATTGACGTCCTTTTTTTCCCATAAATAGAGCTTTCTTTTGGTGGTATTTGATCGCCCCTGCGGTTTTAATTTTTTTCGCTATAAACAAAAAAAGAGCGTCAATTTTGAAAAAAAAACATATTCTTTTTTACTTTTTGCTATAATAAATATCCCCAAAAATATATAAAAAAACATATTTTTTCCTCATTTTAGGCCGATACGTATTCCTCTACATATTTTTGGTAAAAAAAAAAGCGATTATTGATTGGTTTGCGCAGAAGTTATAGCATTTACAAAATAGGGGATAGTTTTATAGCATTTTTATTAATAATTTTTTTTTTACTAGTAATGGCAGCGATCAGCGATTTTTATTATGACTGCGACATTATGGCGGACACATTGGACATTTTTGACACATTTTTGGGACCATTGTCATTTATGCAGCAATCAGTGCTATTTAAATGCATTGATTCCTGTGTAAATGACACTGGCAGTGAAGGGGTTAACCACTAGGTGGCAGTGTAGGGGTTACATGTTCCTAGAGGCGTGTTTCTAACTGTGGGGGGCGTGGCTGTCAGCTAGTGAATGCTGATCTCTGCTCCAATCACAGGGAGCAGAGATCGGTGTCACTAGTTGCTAGGCAGAACTAGCGATGGCACAACGGCATCTTAAAGGGGACGTACCTGTACACCCTTATGCCTGTCCGTGCCATTCTGTCGACGTACATCGACGTGCGACGGTCGGGAAGAGGTTAATAATGCTTGCATAAACATATAGTTGATAATTATCCTGTCCACAAATGAAAAGAAAGATTCTGGGCTGGACTTAGTAACACTTTTATGAGCGTATTATTCAGAACTGAATATATGACAGGTCAGGTGGATAGATAGTGTTATGTTGAGCCTTGCAATAAAGGACATCCACGCCAATCCAGTTGCATTCGTCTGAATGTATGTTTACTTTAGAATATGCACTGTACAGAGGATCACATCTTCCAAGGGAATGTGATACAGAATATAAATTGATACAGCCTTTTATAGAAAATCATAACATGATAGTCTATTGCGGGCACATGCCCAAGTTACAAAATACACAATACATTCCTTACTAATTGTTTCAACATTACATCTGATCATCATGACCTAACTAGAGCATTGAATGAAAGGTTAGTTTGACAGAATAAAGATTGATTACACCAAGAGAGTAATTAACTATAAACAGGGACTTTTCATATCAACATCTTTTCCGAGAATTTTATTATGTCATCCGTAGAGCAATAAAGACACAAACCAAACATGTGTTGCAATACCGAAAGAATTCAGAAACATTCTGTTAAGAAATACATTTTCATATTGAAGATGAACTCTGAGTGGATAACGATATGTACTTCATATATTTAATATCGTCACAATAGCAAAGACCATCTAAAAACATTAGAAAAGGACAATCTGAGACATCCCATCATCTGACACCTCAGTGACACCAGGACACAGCTCCAGCATAGCTAGACACCATTTTGGGAAGGCAGACTACAACCAATAATTGTGGCAGTGTTGAATTGAAAGTCTGTTAACTTGCTGCACGTTTTCCCTGGCAAGCTGTACACTTGCAGAGCACTTGAAGCTATCCCAACTTGTAGCAAATTTGCATTTCAAGCAGTGGCGACCCGTCCATAGGGGGCGCCCGGGCGCCCCCCCCCCCCCCTCTCCCTAGGCATTCAACAAAAAAAAATAATATAAAAAAAAAAAAATGTAAAAAAAATGATTTAATCATGTCCCTTTAAATATTTTTTTTTTTTTTAAAAACGTCCTTACGAGCACTGTGTCCCGACGCCGGGCGCAGTGCAATACGGGAAACACCACGTCAATGCAATCACAAGATTGCAGGCAAGGTGTTTAATTTGCCCCAAAAAACTCGCTCTGTGGCGCGGTCGATCGCGCCACAGCTTTCGGCGCGATGGACCGGCCGGGTGAGTGAATAGATTGATGCATTGAGCAGCGCTACCGGAAGTGACGTCGGCATGGCTGCTCAGTCCTGCGTCCCGCCTGAGCAGATCGGGTGCTCATACTGATGCTGCTCAACTGGAAGGCTAAGTCAGCTGCTCTGAGTGTTACCTGACTCGCATAAATTGGGAGACACTTCCAGGCCAGTCACAGCTCACCTTCTTGTTGCATAAGAGTGGAGGATAAAGGCCGATTACACCTTTCCAGCGCAAACTTTATTTTTAGCTTTGTGATAAATTGGGCCACGCTGGTGGCTGAACATTCCTCCTAAATCAGCCGGCTGCATCCAAAGAGGAGTCGCTGCAGAGCATTGCATCCAAAGAGGAGTCACTGCACCCCTTCACACAGCCGGTCCATCGCGCCGAAAAACACTGATTATTGTCTGATAATACGTTATCAGTGGCTATTTTGTCTACGGGGATAAATTAGTAATTGAAATGGATCCATATATATATATATGTCATCTATTGTTACAGACAATTTTGGTACGTTTGTGCAATTATCTTAGTGTCTATGTACATCACAATCTGGCTAATATTTATGGTGTTTGTATGTGTCTTGTTTTAATAAAAGTTAATTCATTCATAATCTCCAGTCCATACTTAGATCAATCTGCTGTGATATTTATAAGAGTTTCCGCTTTGCTAAAAGTTGCTTCACAATAATGAATCGTTCAGGCATTCCCTGACACAGCATAACAATATACAGTATATATATATATATATATATATATATATATATATATATATATATATTTATATATACACCCCTGAGTGAAAATGTCCAAATTGGGCCCAAAGTGTCAATATTTTGTGTGGCCACCATTATTTCCCAGCACTGCCTTAACCCTCTTGGGCATGGAGTTCACCAGAGCTTCACAGGTTGCCACTGGAGTCCTCTTCCACTCCTCCATGATGACATCACAGAGCTGGTGGATGTTAGAGACCTTGCGCTCCTCCACCTTCCGTTGCCCCACAGATGTTTAATAGGGTTTAAGTCTGGAGACATGCTTGGTGTGTTTGGGGTTGTTATGTTGGAATACTGCCCTGCGGCCCAGTCTCTGAAGGGAGGGGATCATGCTCTGCTTCAGTATATGTCACAGTACATGTTGGCATTCATGGTTCCCTCAATAAACTGTAGCTCCCCAGTGCCGACAGCACTCATGCAGCCAGAGCCGATCCGCCCTATACGCGGACTACGCAAGCTGCGTAGGGCCCCGCGGCGGATCGGCTCTGCTCGGGGGCATGCGCCCGCCTTTCCGAAAATTGCCGAGCAGTGGCAACAGCGCTGGCGCATGCGCAGTAGCCCGACATGCAACTGCGCATGCGCCAGCGCTGTTGCCGCTGCTCGGCAATTTTCGGAAATGCGGGCGCATGCGCAGTTGCATGTCGGCCCCGCGGCCATCTTTTTTTCAGGCGTCGCTGCCCTCACAGTGGCGGCAGCGGCACCAGTGACACGATGGCGCCAAGTGGCGCCATTTTTAAAAATAAAACGTCCCCTCCGCAGCCTCTTACCTCCTGGGCCCCCTCCCCCTCGCAGCCTCTGACCTCCTGTCCCCCCTCCCCCCCTCAAAGCCTCTGACCTCCTGCCCCCCCCCCTTCGCAGCCTCTGACCTCCTGCCCCCCTTGCAGCCTCTGACCTCCTGCCCCCCTTGCAGCCTCTGACCTCCTGCCCCCCCTCGCAGCCTCTGACCTCCTGTCCCCCCCCTGCAGCCTCTGACCTCCTGTCCCCCCCTGCAGCCTCTGACCTCCTGTCCCCCCCTCGCAGCCTCGGACCTCCTTTCCCACCCCCTTTGCAGCCTCGGACCTCCTGTCCCCCCCCCGCAGCCTCTGACCTCCTGTCCCCCCCCCCTCGCAGCCTTGGACCTCCTTTCCCACCCCCTTCGCAGCCTCGGACCTCCTGCCCCCCCCCGCAGCCTCGGACCTCCTTTCCCCCCCCTCGCAGCCTCAGACCTCCTGTCCCCCCCCCCTGCAGCCTCAGACCTCCTGTCCCCCCCCCCCTCGCAGCCTCAGACCTCCTGTCCCCCCCCTGCAGCCTCTGACCTCCTGTCCCCCCCCCCCCTTCGCAGCCTCTGACCTCCTGTCCCCCCCCCTTCGCAGCCTCTGACCTCCTGTCCCCCCCCTTCGCAGCCTCGGACCTCCTGTCCCCCCCCTGCAGCCTCTGACCTCCTGTCCCCCCCCTTCGCAGCCTCTGACCTCCTGTCCCCCCTGCAGCCTCTGACCTCCTGTCCCCCCCCTTCGCAGCCTCTGACCTCCTGTCCCCCCCTCGCAGCCTCGGACCTCCTGTCCCCCCCCTGCAGCCTCTGACCTCCTGTCCCCCCCCCTGCAGCCTCTGACCTCCTGTCCCCCCCTTGCAGCCTCTGACCTCCTGTCCCCCCCCTTGCAGCCTCTGACCTCCAGTCCCCCCCTTGCAGCCTCTGACCTCCTGTCCCCCCCCCCTTCGCAGCCTCTGACCTCCTGTCCCCCCCCTTCGCAGCCTCTGACCTCCTGTCCCCCCCCTTCGCAGCCTCTGACCTCCTGTCCCCCCCCTTCGCAGCCTCTGACCTCCTGCCCCCCCCTTCGCAGCCTCTGACCTCTCCTGTTGCCCCCCACAGCCTCTGACCTCTCCTGTTGCCCCCCGCAGCCTCTGACCTCTCCTGTTGCCCCCCCCCCGCAGCCTCTGACCTCTCCTGTTGCCCTCCCCCGCAGCCTCTGACCTCTCCTGTTGCCCTCCCCCCACAGCCTCTGACCTCCCCTGTCCCATCCGCAGCCTCTGACCTCCCCTGAGTCAAGAGAGGGAGCGCAGCCAGGATGGGGGTCATGGGAGAAGTCAGACATGTATGGACTGCGGAGAGGAAACTATGGGATAAAACCAGAGCCACCAAGCTGGAGCCGACTGACTGAGCCCTGCATGATGCACATGAGAGGAGGTCAGTGACAGCACAGACAGGCCAGTCTAGGGGGGGTCAATACAATATTGTAAGGGGGCACTGATATAAAGGTTTCCCCCTTATATCAGTAAACCCCCTTATCTTAGTGGTTTCTTTCTCTGGTCACCAGAGTCCTCCCCACAGTCCCAGAGTTCCCCTTTACATCATAGTATGCAGGATTCCACCTTACAGTGCAAGGGGGAACTCTGATGTAAAGGGCAATGCTGCAGACCCTGATGTAAGTAGGGAGGCTCTCTGAGGACACTGATGTATGGGGGGCTCTCTGGGGACCCCGATGTATGGAGGGGCTTTATAGGGATGCTCTCTGGGGACCCTGATGTAAGGGGGGTGCTCTCTGGGGACCCTGATGTAAGGGGGGTGCTCTCTGGGGACCCTGATGTAAGGGGGGTGCTCTCTGGGGACCCTGATGTAAGGGGGAGGCTCTCTGGGGACACTGGTGTAAGGGGGAGGCTCTCTGGGAACACTGGTGTAAGGGGGAGGCTCTCTGGGGACACTGGTGTAAGGGGGAGGCTCTCTGGGGACCCTGGTGTAAGGGGGAGGCTCTCTGGGGACCCTGGGGGAAGGGGAGGCTCTCTGGGGACCCTGGTGTAAGGGGGAGGCTCTCGGGGGACCCGGGTGTCAGGGGGGGGCGCTATGGGGACCCTGGTGTAAGGGGGGTGCTCTCTGGGGACCCTGATGTAAGGGGGTGCTCTCTGGGGACCCTGATGTAAGGGGGTGCTCTCTGGGGACTCTGATGTAAGGGGGGTGCTCTCTGGGGACCCTGATGTAAGGGGGGTGATCTCTGGGGACCCTGGTGTAAGGGGGAGGCTCTCTGGGGACCCTGGTGTAAGGGGGAGGCTCTCTGGGGACCCTGGTGTAAGGGGGAGGCTCTCTGGGGACCCTGGTGTAAGGGGAGGCTCTCTGGGGACCCTGGTGTAAGGGGGGGACCCTGGTGTAAGGGGGGGCTCTCTGGGGACCCTGGTGTAAGGGGAGGCTCTCTGGGGACCCTGGTGTAAGGGGGGGACCCTGGTGTAAGGGGGGGGGCTCTCTGGGGACCCTGGTGTAAGGGGAGGCTCTCTGGGGACCCTGGTGTAAGGGGGGGGGCTCTCTGGGGATCCTGATGTAAGGGGTGGCTCTCTGGGGACCCTGATGTAAGTGGGGGATCTACACTCAGATATGTAAAGATATATATATTGTATACATGTCTGTTCTATTTTGTTGTACTTATTCTTTGACTGTTTTGTTTAAAGGAGGGAGGATTGTATTGGGAGCGCTGAAGTGTCAGGTGTGACTGTGTGGCAATGGCAAATGGTTTACATAGCTCACGGCATCACGGGTCAGGTAGAGGGCCCCTCAGCAGAATTTTGCTTAGGGCCCCAGGGAGGTCAGGATCGGCACTGCATGCAGCCCCACACTATGACACTCCCACCAGCATGCTTGACTGTTGGCAAGACACACTTGTCTTTGTACTCCTCATCTGGTTGCCGCCACACACGCTTGTCACCATCAGAACCAAATACGTTTATCTTGGTCTCATCAGACCACAGGACATGGTTCCAGTAATCCATGTCCTTAGTCTGCTTGTCTTCAGCAAACTGTTTGTGGGCTTTCTTGTGCATGATCTTTAGAAGAGGCTTCCTTCTGGGATGACAGCCACGCAGACCAACTTGATGCCGTGTGCAGCGTATGTTCTGAGCACTGACAGGCTGACCCCCTTCAACCTTTGCAGCAATGCTGGCAGCATTCATACATCTATTTCCCAACTATAACCTCTAGATAGGACGCTAAGCATGTGCACTCAACTTCTTTGGTCGACCATGGCAAGGCTTGTTCTGAGTGGAACCTGTCCTGTTAAAAAGAATATCTTGGCCACCGTGTATGGTCTTAGCCACCGTGCTGCAGCTCAGTTTCAGGGCAATGCCAATTTACTTATAGCCTAGGCCATCTTTATGTAGAGCAACAATTCTTTTTTTCAGAGTCTCTCAGAGTTCTTTGCCATGAGGTGCCATGTTGAACTTGCAGTGACCAGTATGAGAGAGTGAGAGCGATAACACCAAATTTAACACACCTGCTCCCCATTCACACTTGAGACCTTGTAACACTAACGAGTTACATGACACCAGTGAGGGAAAGTGGCTAATTGGGGACAATTATGAAATTTTCACTTAGGGGTGTACTCACTTTTGTTGCCAGCGGTTTAGACATTAATGGTTGTGTGTTGAGTTATTTTAAGGGAACAGATAATTTACACTGTTATACAAGCTGTATACTCATTACTTTACATTATACAAAACTTGTTTTTAATATGTATTCCTATGCTTATTGCTCACATCCCCTGCATGGGATCATTTCAGCTATTCTTGCTTTTTACACATTTCAATAAAAAAAAATTGTACTAGAAATCAGTACTTGGATTGTTATGGGACCTGCTGCATACATTGTGTGACCTATTGATAAAGCTTTAGGCAATAGTTTGCTATACTGTGACCAGGTTAATGGAATTAATTTTCCCTTCCTTGTTTCATTGTATATTGTTTTTTTGTAAATCCTCACACTAACAATGGTACTTTCATCATTACATTAAAAGTAATATAATTTGTACACATAGGAAAACTCCTCTGAATCTAGATTAAAACTTGTGGATTGGTGTAGTGATACTTTGAAGGCCCCCTGCAGAAGTGCCATTCTGTCATCTGTAAGTCTGAGATGGGTGTTCCTTGGTGGTTTCTGGGCCCTGCCTTCAGGACCCTTGTGTGAATTAAAGGGTTTGCCCCCCCCCCCCCTCAAAAGTGATATAATGTTTATAAGTGAGTCTGAGCCTCCGACGGAGGCTCTTTACCACGTGATCAGCCATTTCCAATCACGGCTGATCACGATGTAACTAGGAAGAGCCATTGATCGGCTTTTCCTCACTCGTGTCTGACAGACATGAGTAGAGGAGAGCCGATCAGCGGCTCTCCTCACAGGGGGGGTCTGCGCTGATTGTTTATCAGCGCAGCCCCCCCTCGGATGACCACACTGGACCACCAGGGACGCCACTAGGACCACCAGGGAAGCGGGCAACATGTGGATGGCCAGGTATGTACCCCATGGCCATCCACATGTTCAAATGAATGTTCAATCTGTGCCAATCAGTGCCCATCAGTGTCATCAGTGCCCACCTATCAGTGCCCATCCGTGTCACCTATCAGTGCCACCCATAAGTATCCATCAGTGCCGCCTATGAGTGCCCATCAGTGCCGCATACCTGTGCCACCTATCAGTGCCACCTCATCAGTGCCTTATCAGTGCCCGTCAGTGCAGCCATATCAGTGGCCATCATTGAAGGAGAAAACTTACTTATTTACAAAAACAGAAACAAAAGAAAAACTTGTTTTTTTTACAAAATTTTTCGTTTTTTTTTTTTTTGTTGCGCAAAAAATAAAAATCGCAGAGGTGATCAAATACCACCAAAAGAAAGCTCTATTTGTGGGAACAAAATGATAAAAAATTTGTTTGGGTACAGTGTCACATGACCGCGCAATTGTCATTCAAATTGCGACAGCACTGAAAATTGGCTTGGGCAGGAAGGTGTCTAAGTGCCCTGTATTGAAGTGGTTAAAGACAGATAATAAGTGCCACATAAAACCTATAATATAAAAAAAATGTTGAATGTCAATGGAACTACCTGAAGCAACATATGTAAAAATGTATGATTTCTCATAAGACCTAGATTCCCAGTGCGAAAACTGAAACTGTTTCCCCTTGATAGAAAATTAATAACTTGTACAACAATGTCATTATCCTCACCATGTTTTGGATTCCAAAGTTTAATGCTGCTTTCTTGTGAGAAAAAAAAAGTTTAATGCTGCAGCTTCCTAATTGGTATCTGGAGTTCTAATTAAAGTAACACCTAAGTGGAGTTTACAGGGGGGATTTGGAAATTAAACTGCAGTAAGCTTCAGTGAACATTAGGGGAGGCTGGAGTTCTGCAAGCTCTCCTAATTCCTCAAGCAGCGTTGATCAAGGCTAGGAAGTACATTCTTTAATAGTTTGGTCAGTGTGTCAAAGACTTGTCATAATTGGGAAGCAATGGAAAGCGTAGCAGAAACAACAAATATGATGTAATAAAATAATAAACTCTAAGGCCCCATGCACACGAGACGCAGATGCAAACTCTGCTGAACGCGTGTTTTAAAAAGCAGAAACCTGCGTTTAAAAACGCGCGTTTTGCTGTGTTTTCATGCCGCGTTTAGACGCGTTTAGACACGTTTGCGTCTATAGGCATTTGTAAAGATAACATCATATAGACCCTCCCCAAGCTCAGAAAGCATGTATTATTAACTATTTCTGCCATTTTTATCAGAGTGAGCAGCAGCAGCAGAGAGAGTAGTTGTACACTTGCATTTGCCTCTCTTTCTGTGTTCTTTTTTTTTAAATGGATCCCATATTGAATACATGTCAGGAAATGCTCCTGATGTTGCTCTTATTGAGAGAGCAATGTCGTCGCAAATTTGCATGAGAGGTCCAGAATCAGAGCTTGGCGATATTGGACCCATCCGTTGATGGCACAGCGAATGTCCTTTGGATATTTCACAAACATGTATACATTAGTGAGTATATACGCTCTATGAACTATCTAAACTAATTACGACATTTTAAACCAATTTTTTTAGTATTTTTTATGGTTTACCATTATATTTCTGAGTTTTCTAGTCCAAAAAATTGGGTTCCTTTAAAAAGGCTTATAAACGCAAACGCGGCTAAACGCAGGTGCCTGCGTTTAGCCGCGTTTAGCTGCGTTTTGCCTCTGAAACGTGGAAAAGCAAAGTGTCTGAACGCATTTTTTTGCTTCTGGAAAAACGAGGTTAAACGCAACTGCATAAAAACGGGAAAAAACTAGACTGTGTACATGGACACATAGGATAACATTGCATGCGTTCAGGTGCAGTTGAAAAAAGTGTCCAACTGCCTCTGAACGCGCGTTTAACAGCGTCTCGTGTGCATGAGGCCTAAAATGAAAAACTCTAAGGCCCCTTTCACACTGGGGCGGGGAGCCGCGGTGACGGTAAAACAGCGCTATATTTAGCGCTGCTTTACAGTCATTTTAACCGCGGTATTCGGCCGCTCGCGGTGCGGTTTTACCCCCGCGAGCGGCCGAAAAAATAGCGCTTTGCGGCGGTATTGCTGCGGTTTTACCGCGGTTTCCCATTCAAATCAATGGGAAGGAGCGGTATAGGAGCGGTGAACACACCGCTCCTATACCGCTCCAAAGATGCTAGCAGGACTTTTTTTGCCGTCCTGCTAGCGCACCGCTCCTGGAGTTAAAGGGGCCGGATTTTTTCAGGCGGTGAACAGGCGCTATTTTTAGCGCTGTACCGCCTGAAAAATGCCCCAGTGTGAAAGGGGCCTAAGGCACTGGAGCTCAAAAAAGCTTTTTCTGGACGTCAGATTGCTGGCAGAAAACGCTCGTTGAAAAACAACAGTGCTTTGTACTAGCGTTTATGCACGTTTATGAGCGTTTTTTTTTGCGTTTTTAATAAAAATACACAGAGGACACTCCAAAAATCCCACAATGCATTCCCAAACTCCCACAATGATTAATGCGTGTTTATGAGCGTTTATCTGCGTTTAGCGTTTTTTAGCTTTTTTGTGTGGTCAGAAAAACGACACTTTGAACGCAATTTTATGGTCGTTCAGAGAACAGCCCATAAACTCCACTGCTGATAAAAGCTAAAAAACTTCCATGTATACACATGGACACATAAGATAACATAGAGTGGAGTTCATGGACTGTTAAAAAAACACCCAAACTCCAAAAAACTTCAGTTTATGAGCTCCAGTGTGCATGGAGCCTTATGTAGACAATTACCCTGTTTGCTGACATATTTGTAAGCTTCCTTGAAACTTGCTGTTTGAATTGGTGAGCGTTGGAATAACTTTCTGGAGTTGAAAGATTTGTTTGTGTGTTTCTTGCACCAGAATGGGCATAGGTAGCTATAAGGACTGAAAAACAACCAACGTGCATTCTCTACCAAGCCGACTGTGCCTGCATGAAATATGTGCAGTCTGGCTGCTATGCAATTTAGTTTTAAATGTACCTAAAGCTAATTTTTTGTCTCACATTTTGTGGTGAGGGGTCAGAATCTCTCTCAGGTCTTTTTTGCTATCTGTTCCACCATTGCAAGATTTACCCTCTCTATAAGTCCAGTGACCTATGTCACAGTACAAAAAAGTGATGGGTTAAAACACAAATTTACAGTTATCACCGAAACAGGAAATGAGGAAAAAATTTCCAGTGGGGACACTTGTTCATGTGACAGCTGCATAAGAAGGGGTATCCCTCACTCTGGAGAATTCTAATTGCTATGCTAATTTCCTGTTGTGTCCCTGGAACAGGAAGTGAAGGAAATTATCTTCAATATGACACAGATGAAAAACATAGTATCGCCTTGAGGTTCGGTTCACATATATGCAAATTGGATGCGTTTTTAACCTCATCCAATTCGCATAACATGGGAATCGGACTGGCGTTCAATTTAGCCGGCTCATACATGTGAGGTTTTAAAAAGGTTCCTGTGCATTTCTGGGTCCAGTTCAGGTACGATTTCAGGTAAAAATTTTCACCTAAATTGCACCAGAACCAGTGAACAGAACCACACTGAACTACCACACTGAAACCGCGGCCGCATATGTGTGAACCCAGCTTTAGGTACTCTTTAACAGGTTCGGATTCAGGGCCGGTCAGAAAACTGAGGTTAGCTCCTGAGTTTTTTTTTTTTTTAAACGAACCCATAAGAAATTAAGTCGCACCTGCAAAAGAAGAGAGTGACTAACTGTTTAGCTCTTCCGTCACCAGCACCTTTGACAGAACAGCGCAGTGTTCGCGAGCAGTCCTCCACTGAAATCTGCTACAAAACTGACACTTCCAAAAGTGTCAATTTCTCTGGTCCCCCACTGCGATCAATGGTTCCTCCCGCTAACCTCCACCTCTCTACGGTGTCCTATAGTGAGCAGAAGGGGGACACAGTGTCCATTTCAGACTTCAGTAGTGAATTTCTCTTGAATGAAGTGGCATCTAGCAGTGCATGCGGAAGAAAAAAAAAAAAGCTTATTAAAGATAAAAAACAAACAAAAAAAAAAGCTTTTGCTGCAATATTCAGCGTTAGTTCAGGTTTCTCCCTACAGCAGAAGTGGTTGTGCTGCTTCTTCCTCTCTCACTCCAGAGGGCTGATACCAAGTCAAATCCAGGTACTTGCACTGCTTGTATTTAAATAAATACCTTTAATAACGTGTTTATGATTATAGAGCTGCATTCATTTTGTGTTTTATATCTGCGTAGAATTCAGTTTTAATTCCCTTCCTTGTAGGTAAACCGGTTTTCTGATTATTTTGACAGGGTCACTTTAAATACTTAAAACTATGAGACTCCTGAGACCAGCAGATGACTCCTCTCTCGGCCTTTATTTCAACTGTTAGGCAAATTTTCATGCATTTAGTAGTAAGCTGACTGGTCCCCGGAACCCAAATCCCAGAGCACAATAGGGTGGCACAAAGGCCATTTCTCATTTGACTAAATGAAATTAATTTGTGCTTTGCATTGCAAAAGCGCTGTGTAAGTGATATTATTGATGGATAAATATATGAAATGAAACCTATAGAGAGCAGACAAAGACTGCTTTAAAATCATCACCACATTACACATGTAGATGGACACGGCGACACCTCAAAAATCTGCAGCCACTCTATTTCTGCCACTTCTCCAGCAGGAAAAATAAATGTCTGAGCAATTACTATGAGTTACTGTAGACTTTTCAGAATCCCTTTTTTTTTTTGATACAAGACCAATCATATATTCTTTAACCACTTAAAGCGGTAGTAAACCCGCTGACATGTTTTTTTTTTTTTTTTATACACCTGTAAGGGAAAAGGCATAATGAGCTAGTATGCACCGCATACTAGCTCATTATGAAATACTTACCTTAGAACGAGGCGTCGGTAACTCACCTGGTCCGCGCCGAGGTCGCTGACATGTTGCCTCGCCGTGTCTTCAGGGTATCGCGACTCCAGCGCTGTGAGTGGCTGGAGCCGCGATGTCGTCACTCCCGCGCATGCGCACGGGAGACTTCTTCCCGGCAGGGTTCGTATTCTGCCGGCCTTTCAGCCGAGAATCCCCCGTGCGCATGCGCCGCTGCAGTCAGCGGCGCATTGCACGGGGAATATCTCCTAAACCGTACAGGTTTAGGAGATATTTTTTTTACCTACAGGTAAGCCTCATTATAGGCTTACATGTAGGTGAAAGTCCAAACTTTGACTTTACTTTCACTTTAAGGACCGGGCCTATTTTTCAGACTTGGTGCTTACAAGTTACAATAATTCTTTTTTGCTAGAAAAAAACCCAAACATTATATATAATAAAATGGCGGTCGTTGCAATAATACATACACAAAAGAGAGTAATTTCATAAAGATATGATAAAAAAAAAATTAAAGTTACATACAATGTTAGACTCCACGTACATCAGTATATGAGTCATAGGGTTCAGGGATATTACATACAATCGCTCGACATGTTTCGCCTATAGAGGCTTCATCAGGAGACAAGGATAAGATATATTTGCAGATGGACGAGGGTTTTTTAGAAATTTTTCGTATTCTATGGTATGTATACAAAACAATATCCGACGTTTTATGCCTTGCCCAAGGTACATAAGAGCCTGACATCGCCACCAGGCCGCCCCATAATCTCAGGATGTGGGTCTCTGACGGAAAAAGCCAGCCAATTGGTTGATGAGTATCTGTATCCGCATGTAAAATGTTTATTCTCATATGTAAAAGATACTATAGAACTTTTGAAAAGTACAGATGGATTACAGATACACACACCCGAGGTGATAGGGGAATTCTTGACAGAAAGAGACATCGATTCATGGAAATATAATGAGTTTGTATTGGAGCTACTTAGCTTCGTGTTGATGCATAACATATTTGTATTTAAACGCTCCCATTACCTCCAGGTACAGGGGGTCGCTATGGGGGCCAAATGCGCACCCTCATATGCGAACCTGTATCTGGGGGGATGGGAGCGAGACTTATTCTCTGATGAGAACAAAAGCCTGTCGATTGGTCAAATCCTATCATGGAGTCGTTACATTTTTGACGTCCTCATGATATGGTCGGGATCGAAGGAGGACCTTATTGTATTTTTGGAAAAAACAAAATAACAATACAATTTCTAAGGATAAAGCGAAACTGCACGCACCTCGATGACTTTCAACGAGAGGCGAATCTTTTGCGTGAACGCCTCCTACTGCGAGGATACAGTAAAACATGTCTCAGGAAAGCTTACAATCAGGTAGTGAATATGAACAGACAACTTTTACTATACAAACCTAGACGGGCCAAGACTCAGGAGAGTACACGAGTTGTTACTTTTTATACAAAAAATTTTGGTATTTATTGTCCACTGATGAAAAAATATCCAAGTATATTAAACCATATCCAGAGATTACATACAAAAGGTCACGTTCATTACGTGACACTTTGGTAAGTAGCCATTATTCGAGCGATCAGAACAATAAGAAACAAGTTCCAGGCACATATAAATGTGGCAAATGTCACACTTCAAAATTGCAAATCCAGTAGGTCTGATGAAATGCCTATGTGGAGCATTCTATGTGGGAAAAACAAAACGACACTACACAATTTTGATCTTAAATTTATTGGTTTCTATAGCCTAGAGCACCTCCCCCAACAGGAACGAGGGGGTGATCTAGACAAGACACTTTTACAGATCGAAACTAGATGGATTTATTTGTTGGGGGCTACCCGGTATCCGGGCCTCAACGAAGGAATCAGCTTTAAACCCTTCCTTTAATGTGTGGTCCTTTATGCCCCGCCTTCTGCTTTTCACTCTCTTCCGTTCCTTCCCCTTCCCTTCCCTTCCCACTTCACCTTCCTCTCCCTGCCAGCACGAGTAGTTGTGCACCGCCAGGCCTTATACGTGGGCCATATGGGGCCCGAATCTGGCCTTAATCTGTGTGTGCTGAGACGTGCTTGCTCATGTAATATTTCGCCCCCCCTTTTATGTGGGGGTGAAAGTGCTAATTAATATGGTTACTGTTTTGTAAATATGTTCATTCTTGTGTTAAAAAACCATATGCACAATAACAATTTCACAATAAAAAAGAACAAGAATCATGTGCTGCAGTGAATGTGTATATGCAGGGTGCCCTTTCTATTTCTCCCTTTTTTTTTTTTTTTTTTTTTCCTTACAAGCTCATACTGATCCCGGTGGATTTTGCACTGGCGCAGGCCCCAGGGGACAATGCATGGGGATTGCCCCATTTGGCGATCGCCCCAGGGTTTTGGGGAATTGTATGGACCGATCCGGTTGCGTGGCGTGGTTAGTTATGTCCACCCTAGGGTGGTCTCCTGCCCGCCACGCTTCCGGGTCGGGGATCGGCTGCTAGTCCTGACCCGGCCACCAAGTTTGAGGTTTCCATCTACAGGGACCCCATCATGCCCTATTAACTGACAGTACAGCTTGGCTGCTGTCAGCAGGGCATGTCAGGATAGTCCCAGCTGAACTGTGTACCGGAAGTGGTTCCCTATAGGAACACTCCGGTCACCTGGTCCGGGATAGGCGCCGTCTGATCTCCGCACTACGTCCGCGTGACGTCAGCACGGCGTGATGTCACACGCCGTGCGCATTTGGCGCCACGGGGGGAGACTATTTAAACCCAGTCTGACGCTGTGTCAGACTGAGGTGGACGTGAGGCTCGGGACGCTCTGGGAACGATCTAAAATAGGTAAATTGACTCAACTAAACCTCTTTGATTGGTGGACATTTTGCCCACCGCAAACTTGACTACATGAAACTACTGCAATTATCTTTAATGTCTTTTTCATAGGCTTTGGATGCCTTACCTAGCCCCGTTTGAGGGGCAGTATATGGGTTGACCAGCCATCAAATATGATACGCTCTGATGCCATATATACCTTATGATAAGGTAGGGGATTATAACTCCTCTATCTTTTGGGGATCCATGAAATGTATTGGATATGGTTCCTATGCACTTTTACTGGGGTTTCTTTTCTTTTGCTTTGCTATTTTTCAGAAATTGTCCTGATTCAGTGGATAAATACTTAAAACAAAGACCCAGCAGTTCCCACCCGCTTCCCCCCATTCGGTTCTCTTTGTTTGGGGGGCTGACCGACCCGAGCCTCTCACAAATACAGATCTTTACAAGTTTTTCGTTGAGGTAGGTAAAGCCTGACAACTGACACCGGGCATAGTCATACTACTTTCCTACCGTACGAATGATTATGGCTTATGTGAAAACAATTGTGGTTAATAAGTACATTTGTACTCCACAGGCCCTATAAACACTCCATTGGATGAAGGAATAGGACTTCTCTCTCCCCCTACAACTCTCTAGCCACGATTTCTGGTGGCGCTCGCTGGGTACGTCCCTGTGCGGGTTCCTCTCTGGGGGGTGCCCCAGTGCAACCATCGGCATCTCTATTCAGAAGTCTGACCATGCGTATGACCCCTATAACATTGGAGGTAGGGAACCATGCATGTGTAAACTGACCTCACCAGACATCCCTGTCATTGCACATTCTATGCAGCATATACAACGTTTTAACGATTATCAACTGTTTTATATATACTAAGCAACATATTGTTTTGTATACATTGAATGTATGACAATATAGGTGTTCCACTAGGAATTGAATGTAATATCTCTGAACCCTATGACTCATATACTGATGTACGTGGAGTCTAACATTGTATGTAATTTTCTTTTTCTTTATATTTTTTTATGTTAATAAAACAAGCAATTTTATCATATCTTTATGAAATTACTCTCTTTTGTGTATGTACCATAGACAGTCCCAAATCTCCAATAACTCTTTTACTGCATATTAATCTGGGATGATAGTACATTACTTATGTAAAATCTTGGGAGAACACTCCAGTCTAGTGAGCTCTGAAAAAACCATATTTGCGAAGCGGTCTTACAAGCGCACTTTTGTGGAAAAGATACACTTTTTTGAATTAAAGTTAAAGTTAGCCCAATTTTTTTTATATTGTGAAAGATAATGTTACGCCGAGTAAATTGATATGCAACATGTCACACTTCAAAATTGCGTCTGCTTGTGGAATGGCGACAAACTTTTACCCTTAAAAATCTTCATGGGCTAGAATCATTGCTCTCGGTCTAACAATCGCTGCAAAAGCTCACATGTGTGGTTTGAACACCGCTTTCATATGCGGGCACTACTCACGTATGCATTCGCTTCTGCGCACAAGCTCTGCGGGACAGGGGGCTTTAAATTTTTTTTTCTTATTTATTTTCCTCTTTATTTTTTATTTTGACACTATCCTTTAAAAAAAATTGAATTTGGGTCACTTTTATACCTATTGATTGACGTTTCTTCCGCCAGTTAATGCTATGGAGCCGGGTGGAGGCCATCTTCCCCTCGGCCACCAGCCAAACAGGGCGAATGACTCAACTGTCTCCTTTAAGCGGCAGAGACCACCGGAGCGCACCGGTAAGGGGGGCCCTCTCCTGCCACCGATAAAAGTGATCTCGGGGCAAATACGGAGCAGAGACCACTTTTATCTAAAAAGCTGTCCGCCCGCTGAAGCTAGCTGCTGCCATAACAACGATATTCCTCTTCAAACAGCCGACGTATAAGGATGGAGGTCAGTCGGCTGGTGGTTAAAACTCATCCCTTCATGGAGTCCTATCCTGCTTCTACCTAACAACAGCATTTTACTTTCTTACTTAACTTCTTTACTTTAACTTCTTTACTTAAAGTATTACTAAACCCACAACAGTAAAATCAGTCAGCCTGTAAACATAGCTCCCAACTGTCCCTGATTTGGAACAACGTTCCTACGTCCCTCTTTCCACCTCATTTTTGTCTGATCTATATAGTTGTATATAAAATGCACTTTTTATCTTTCAAAAAGTGTTTTCCAGTGCTAAACCTTTCATCCAGTTTCTAAATTGCTACATCTGTAAATTTCAAAAGCCAGTATAAAGGAATAGTAGTGGTAAAAAGAAAGCACTTATGGGTTTACATTTTGTTTGTACAATACTCCTTTAACCTCCCTGGCGGTATGATCCTGTCTGGAATTTTGTGCTGAAAGCGGTACAATTATTTTGCATGGAAATTTGGCGTTTTTATATTGTAGGCATGCAATTCTTATGAATAACTCACTTAAATCTGTCCGAACCAGAGTCTAGTAGACATCCCGGGTATGATAAAGTTTGAAACACAAAATAATAAATTATAATATAATAAAAATATATATAAAAATGATTCAATAATGTAATCAAATCAAAAACACTGAAATTTGCTCAGTTGCAGAATAGTCGCTGTCATTAAATTTATTGTTTGATGATAAATTGTGATTTAAATTTTTTATCGGTGTTTTCTAGCTGGTCTAAAACCACTTTTGACATAAAGGGACACTTTTTGGTTGCTATGGACAATCTCCAGTTTCCAGGCAGAAAAAAAAAATCTTTTTATTATATAAAATGACATGCAGGGCACTGGACAGACCACTAGGGACAAAGGGGATGTGTATTTTTTGTATACAGTACTGTAATCTGTAAGATTACAGTACTGTATGTGTTATGTGTTTTTAAACTTTTTTGAATTTGGCGCCGATCTCCGCTCCCGTGCGTCGGAACGTCGCAGGGAACGGAGACCGGCACTGTGTGAATCGAGCGAGCGGACGGCTCGCTCACACAGCGGGGAGACATCGCAGGATCCAGGGGAAAAGGTAAGTAACCTCCCCCCTGCATCCTGCACGCAAGCCCGAGTCTGGCTCGGGGTTACCGCTCCCAGCAGAAAAAGCTGGACCCGAGCCAGACTCGGGAATACCGCCTAGGAGGTTAAGGGGGCGTGGTAGAGGGTGTGCCCTATGCCTACATAATTTTGCTAATAGGTGTCTCTCATTACTATCTCAAAACGTTGGGAGGTATGAGTAAAGCATGCTTGTTATGATTGTAGGGAATTTCAGCTTATACGACCACCCAGTTAGGTTCAGGTAATGCAGGAAGACTTCCGTAGACCCCCAGGCCCGGAGATACCAATAAATGACACAGGAGACAGGTTTGCAATGTGCACAAAAGGTATCTGGTTTAATCAGCTGGAAACAAGGATATTTATACATTTCTAGGGGACAAGGGAGGGGATGGGAGGAGTTTACTAAGTTTGTACGTGTTAATATTTTCCTATTAGCTGGTGTCATAAGATAAAAACTTGCATAATTTTTACTACAAGAATATATGTATTCTTGATATGTTGAAACAGGTGTTGGAGAAAGGTACTTAGCTTATCTAAAACAAACATGAGCTAGGGCAAACTCCACAGACTAGCTAAATATACATGCATGTAACCATGAAAACATTTCTATCGATAACAGAACTTAAAGGGGTTGTAAAGGTTTGTTTTTTATTTTTTAAATGGGTTCCTTTAAGCTAGTCCATTGTTGGTCAACTTACCTTTTCCTTCGATTTCCCTTCTAAATGTTTTTTACTTTGTCTGAATTTCTCACTTCCTGTTTCTCCTCAGTAAACTTCACACCATCATCCGAGCGGTGTTTAGTCAGCCAGAACAGCTTACTGAACAGCTTACTGAGGAGGAACAGGAAGTGAGAAATTCAGACAAAGAAAACAAAGAAAAAAAACATTTAGAAGGGAGATCGAAGGAAAAGGTAAGTGAACCAACGATGCACTAGCTTAAAGGAACCTATTTAGAAAATAAAAAAACTTATATGTGAGTTTTAACTTTTAAACCATAAAATGGCATCTTGAACTAAAATGGAGTTGCTCGTGCTATCGTTCTTTACAATACTCACTGTGGGACCTAAGGGGTTAATCCTCTGCATTGTGTAAAAAGCCTGCTTGATCTTGAATGCACAGATCCAGAATCCTTTAGATTGTAAATTCTCATGAATTGAACTGTAACCATCTCACTTTATTTAGTAAAGTGGCCATATTTACATCTCAGGAGTCTATAGGCAGGGAATTCTGAAGCCCCCCCCCCCCCCCCCCCCCCCAAAAAAAAGTAAGAAAGACTGACCTTTATTTCCTTGATAAAACATTTTTATATAAATATTTTTATATTTGTAAAGGGGAATGCTACGAACTCTGATGTAAAGGTAAACACTGCGGATAGTGATGTAAAGGGGAACACTGCTGATAGTGATGTAAAGGGGAACACTGTGGACAGTCATGTAAAGGGGAACTCTGATGTAAGGGGGTCTCTGGTTACCAGAGCCCCCGCTTACACAAGAGTCCCCAGAGTTCCCCTTACAACAGAGTCCTCAGATATCTCCTGTACATCAGAATTTGGAGGGTTTCCCCCTACAGTGCAAAGGGGAGCTCTGTGGTCCATGATGTAAAGGGGAGTTCTGATGTGGGGGACACTGCGGATCGTGATGTAAAGGGGAATTCTGATGTAAGGTGGTCTCTAGTCACCAAAGCTCCCCCCCACCCCTTACATCACAGTCAGCAGCATTCACCTTTACATCAGGCTCCACAGTGTTCCCTCTTACATCAGAGTTCCCCTTTATATTAGAGTCCACAGAGGTCCCCTTGCACTGTGGGGGGGGGATTCTGATGACTACAACCCCCACATCTCTGTGAAGGGGGTGATCTGTCACTGACAATCACCCCTCCCCCATGTCTGCATTATTATGGGGGAGGGGGGAAGATGTCACCCCATAGAGTGCAATGAGTATGTATTAAATAGAGTTGTCTATGGTGGTGGGTGGGGGATTGCCACTGTCCTGCAGTAGGATGTCACTGGCTTTTCCTCCACCCCCCATGTCTGTGTTATTATTTTCCCCCATAGAAATTAATAGGAAAGGACATGACAATGGGTGGGGGGGGGTGTCACTGGATGTCACTGGCAGCATCTCTGATTGAGGGAGACAAGGTGACACCCGAGGAGTCCATGCATCAAGTGTCACCCCCCTCCCCCACAATAAGGAACATCAGGACTGGGGACACATTACCAGGAAATGTTGCAATTCAAGAGTAGGACAGAAATCGGGAGTGGAGTTACACGCTGGATGGGGAAACGGTTTCTTCTTTTTGGCATTTTGTGTCCTGTGACCAGCTGACTGCTCCCTGACTGCATAGAACGCTGATCCCGAGTCCTCCTCCAGTCGGGCGAGCTGTCACTGTCTCCAGATCCAGGGGTGGACTCCCCCGCTACATGTATCTCTGCTATCAGCAGTCAATGGAGGGACCTCGGAAATAGGTCACACGAGCCCAAGCAGAGAGAGCTTCCAGCACCACCTGACGGCAGGCCAAGGGAGTTGTCAGCAGGGACAGGCCCTATCAGCTGAGCTCTGGGAATGAGAGAAGCAATACTTCAACTCAGATGGGCGCCCCTCCAGAAAGGGATGCCCTGTCAATGGGAGACAGTGAAATAACCCAAAATGGGCTTTACTTTCTCCCTACTCTAACTGTTATGGATTTCTTTAGAAGTACAGGTACACCTGTCCACAGTTAGGCTGGGTATACAAGGATTTCCCCATCCACGCCAATCAAGATGGATGAAGGAGTCATCCCTAGTGTGCCAATTATATTCTGACTGCGGTGACTCCCAATTTATAGTTAACCTTTGCAGTAAGGTAAATATGGAAGAGTGATGCACATCACAAACAAAAAAAGACTTCCCAGCACACTTACCATCTAGCCTGCAAGAAAAAAAAACATTGCCCCTGTCTAGCAATTCACATTAAAAACAGAGGTTTTCATACATTTGCAAATATATGTGGAAGCTGCAGTTCCTAAGTCAAGACTCCTCTCTATATGCAGTTCTTACCCTATATTTTTGAGAGTCTCCAAAATGGAGCATATATAGAAGTGGATAAATTAAGGGCAGGTTTACCTAGTGGGAGCCCACCCCTAAAGACACAGGGACACAATGGATGCCCAGCAAGAGCACATGGCGGCTGAAGGCCAATGTGTGCAACTAAAATCTCAGTTTTTATTGTAAAATGTTAGACAGGGGTTTATTACAGTCTAGTTGGTAAGTGTGCTGGGAAATTTTTGTTTGTTTGTGATGTGCATTGCCCTTCCATGTGCACAATACTATAAAGACTCGTTATAAATTGGGGCGGTTGCCATCTTTTTGATTAGCTTGTTTGCTGGATGTGGCACAGAGGGACACACTGGATGTATTCAGCCATCATTGTGCACTTTCTGGGCATCCATTGTGTTCCTGTGCCTTTAAGGAGGAGTGGGCTCTCTCCAGGCAAATCCACTCTTAATTTATCCACTGCTTTATATGCTCCAACTTGGAGACTTTAAAAAATATAGCCGACCACTGTATAGAGAGGAACCTGGCACTGTGGCTTCCACATATATTTGTAAATTTGTGCAACTGCAGTCTCTCTTTTTAGCATGAATTGTTATGCCCCGTACACACGGTCAGAAATTCCGACCACAAAATCCGTCAGATTTTTTCTGACAGATTTTGTCCGACACTGGTGTTGCATACACACGGTCGGAAAAGTTGTCGGAAAATCCAATCATTCTGAACGTGGTGACGTTCGTTGCGTACGACGGGACTACGTAGAGGCTAGTAGCCAATAGCTTTGGTCTTGTAATTTGATCTGAGCATGCGTGGCACTTTGTCCGTCGGAATTCACTACACACGATCGGAAAAAGTCCGATAGGACTTTGTTGTCGGAAAATTTGAGAGCAGGATCTCAAAAATTCCGACGGAAAAAGTCCGATGGAGCCCACACACGGTCGGAATTTCCGACAACATGGTCCGATAGGACATTTTCCGTCGGAAAATCCGACCGTGTGTACGGGGCATAAGAGTCAAATATTTTTTTTTCTTATAGCTGGTACATGCGCTGGAAAATTTTTGTCTGTGAGAGGCAGATCCATGATGTTCTGCACTCCCTGGAATGTCCTCAGACATCTATTGGTAAAAAAGGATTACTGTGGGGGACAGCTCCAGAGATTAAGTGTGTATTGCAGTCAGAGCTGTTTTCTTTTATTTTACACGTCCTGGGATACCTTATAAAAAAAAAACTTGCTCAGAATTGGGTTTTAAAATCAGGAGAAATTAATTACTTTTCCATGATACCACATACCAGAGTTTTACAGCTGTCCAATTTTCATTCAAGAAGATTAACTTTTTCATTCATAAATACACTGCATATACTGTACACTTAACAAAGCAAGGACACTGCCAGTTAACATAAAACTAGGTCTATACTTCAAAGCTCATTAATTCATCCTTTTAATGAAGAATCATAAATGAACAGAAAATTGGACATGGGGATTAGACAGGGTACACATTGCCCACATTCCAGAACTGGATATAAAGAATAGTGAGATGTGATAACACACATTGAGGCTATTAACATAAGAAAAAAGCTGTGTTCCCATGAAGAAAGAGAACTTTCTACCCCCATACCTAACCACCAGTTTAGAAATACAAGACGGCTGGAGGCCAATCTGAACCTTAAAGGAAAATGAATGATTGATTCAGTATGATTCCTCCATCAGAGAATGGAATTTCCGGGAAATATTAATCTCCCTCAACAGAGTAACCATTGTTTGTGCTGACACAAATTACTGAGGAGAAATATTCTCTCAGGGCAAGGGCTTAAATAGAAGTAAGGTCAAAGCTCCTTTGTCCTGTGGGTCACAGGCCTACACTCCTGTGACACAGATTCTGCAGACAGCAGCTAAAGCCTGCTGTCAGATGACATCACAGATTTGGTCTAAGGCTTTGCAGGGATCCTGACTATAAATGTTGGGATCTGCCCAGGTGCCTGACCGGCAGCTGGCTCAGCCTCTCAGCACACCGATGAGAGCCTGAGCCAGCTGCTCCCACCCCCTCCACAGCTCAGCCCTCCAGTGAGCACGGGGATGGGCAGAGCAGAGAGTCAGTGACTTACAGCCACTTCTCATCTGTGCTCAGGGCTGTCCCAAGAACTGAGAGATCAGTGGCCTTTGATCGCTCAGTTCTCAGTGTAGAGGCAGTGGGGGCAGATACAGAATTGGATTGATGCTGCATTTACATAGGCAAGTATGAATGTTTATTTTTTTAGAATCCCGCACTTCTCTTTTAACTATAGCACACCATGGGGCCTTAAAGCACAGTGAGGCCAACAATGTCTGACCACATGCTGGTCTATGCCAGCATCAATATAAATCAACTAATACATTTAGATAAAATTAGTACGGTATATATATTCTGTATAAAATGCATGAACCTCTATATTAGTGTTTCTTAAACTATGGGTTGAGACCAAATATGAACGTGGACTTGTTTGGGATGTGTTGCCACTTGACTATGTGTCCAAGCCCAAATCTGGTAGCTCTTTATGGAGCGACAGCAAATTGACAACATAGATATATATGGAGAGCTAGATCACGTGCAAGTCAAGAAAATACAACAAAATTGTTATCGCTCAAGGCTTTACTAAAGCCTTTAGAAACTAAGTAGACTACCCATAATACAACACCTATTGTATAATCAGTTTAGGCAACATTATGATTTATAGAATAAAAATTTTATGAAAAAATGGCAGTTGTTTATTATACACTTTGTTTTAGCAAACGAAATGTCATACAGTTGGGTCGATGTCTACTTTATAACAGTAAAATTTCCTTTTTTTCAGTAGGACACAGATACAGTTCTCTTCCCTGTCCCATAATTTTCAGTTCGCCAGAAAGGTAAAGCTGAACCGGCAAATTTTTATTTATTTATTACCGCTATTTATATAGTGGCAACTATTTATGTAGCACTTTACACACAGTATATAACTGAAGATGGAGATAAGACAGGGTACACATTGCTCACATTCCAGAAATAGATATAAAGAATAGTGAGATGGGATAACAAACATCGAGGCCAATGAAATAGAAAACCGTGTTCCTGTAAAGGAAGATAAGCTTCCACCCCCATACCTAACCACCAGTTTAGGAATACAAGATGGCCGGAGGCCAATCTGAACCTTAAAAGAAAATTAAATGATTGATTCATTATGGTTCCTCCATCAGAAAGTGAAATTTCCAGGAGATATTTTAATCTCCCTCGACAGGGAGGACCCAGTAGAACCCAGATGCAGTTCTCTTCCCTGTTTGCCAGAAAGGTAAAGCTAAAATGTATTTATTTATTTATTTATTTATTACCAGTATTTATATACAGCCAACTATTTATGCAGCACTTTACATATATAACTAGATATTTGGATTAGACAGGGTACACATTGCTCACATTCCAGAACTGGATATAAAGAATATTGAGATGGGATAACAAACACTGAGGCCATTAAAATAGATTGTACATTTACATCAGTCTCTGCCCTCAAGGAGTTTACAATCCAAGCTTCTTAACTCACATTCATATATACACATACTAGAGCTGATTTAGATAGGAGCCAATTAACCTAGCAGCATGTCTTTGGAGTGTGGGAGGAAACCAGAATACCCAGAGGAAACCCATGCAAGCACAGGGAGAACATGTAAACTCCATGCAGGTAGTGTTGTTGTTGGGACGTGAACCATATGGTTAACACTTCTGCCAGGCAGAAGTGCTAACCACTAAGCCTCTGTGCTGCCACAACACATAATAATAAAAATATATTTTTTTTCTTTAGAGTGGAAATCAAAAGGCTTTAGACCCCCTAAGCAGACCTTCCTTTTTACTGCAAGTTCTGCTCTAAAAAATATATGACATGCACACAACTTTGTTACAAAGTCAGGTCAACCACTGTTCCATTTTAAAAACATCCTAGATCTGACGAATACTTTCCTTCTGGCTGTAGAACAAAACATTGAATGCTGTCATCCTTACTTCTCATTAACAAAAAAAAGTCTCATTAACATTCACCACATGGAGAAATACATCACTATGTTTTTTTGTTAATTAGTGAAAGAAATGACTTACACTTGGCTTATCACGTTCCCCCAGGAATGTCTGTGGCTGCAGGGAGAAATCCCAATGCACTATATCAATATGTGGATGGTGCTAAAAAATTTAATGTGGCTCCAACTCAAACATGTATTACAGAAGAGCACTAATGGGGATAAAAATTGCCAGCAAACATATTATTGGGTTATGTGCACATCTTCAGTGGGCTTCTTAGAACAATTATACTGTACACTATAGCAGTCCCTCCCTTAGCCACAAGAGAAACAGGCACTTCCGCTGTGAACTGGAATTAACAAACTCTGCCACATACCTACTGTCAACTAAAAAAAACATTTTGTGGCTTTGTATATGCTGTCTACGGTTTTTATCTTCTTACTTCTGTCCCAAAGGAAAATGTCAATTTTTGTAAATAAGAAAAAACTGCTAGAACCATTTTCTATTTTTTTTTTTTACATTATTTATTAAAAAGAATGATGATTCTTAAAAAAAGCTTGTCTGATTGGTTCTTGTCTTTCACAGATCTCTGCACAGAGTTTTAAGTAGAATTTCAGGCATGCTCTGCTTTGTCCTTAGATTTTTGTCAGTAAGCTGAGATTTTCTCTTTTTTCTCTTTTTACAACACAGAGACTGATAATGTGATTATAGTAGGCAGTCCCTTGCACTTAGGAAGGCCATACATGGTGCAAACTTCTTTCCTGCAACCATGAGTTGCAGGAAAGAAATTTTCACAATTCCCCCATCAACACAGACAATGCTGACAGGGGAATACCCCTGAGGAATTGTCTGCTCAGATAGTCTTAAATCACTGTTTTCTCCCAGTGCAGACGGTTTACTCCACCCACCCCTGCCCCCCCCACGCCAGGAGAAGACAGTAATTATTATTGGTCAAAGCCAATAGACACTATTCTGTAATCCTACTCCTGGACCTTTCTGCTGCCTTTGATATGGTTGACCACTCCCTCCTCCTCAAAAAACTTGACTCCTTTGGTCTCAGTGACTGTACTCTTCGCTGGTTCTCTTCCTACTTACCCAACCGCACCTTCAATGTCACTTACAATTCGACTTCCTCCTGTCCTCTTTTTGTCTCTGTTGGGGTCCCCCAAGGTTCTGTTCTTGGACCGCTTCTATTCTCAATCTACACCTCCTCCCTGGTCAGTCTCCCATGGCTTCCAATACCATCTCTATGCTGATGACACCCAAATATATCTTTCTACCCCTCAGCTCACTCCTTCAGTCTCCTCGCGTATCACTAATTTACTAACAGACATATCAGCCTGGATGTCACACCACTTCCTCAAACTCAATCTATCCAAAACCGAGAAAAGAATACTATAAACCGAGCTCATAATATTTCCTCCCCCGCGTGCCCCTTCCCCTGATCTCTCTGTCAAGATTGATAGCACAACTATCAGTCCATCCCCGCATGCCAAGGCTCTAGGTGTAATTCTGGACTGTAAACTATCCTTTCGGCCCCACATCCAATCACTGTCTAAATCTTGCCGCCTCAACCTCCGCAATATCTCCAAAATACGCCCATTCCTAACCAATGACACAACAAGGGTCCTAATTCACTCCCTGGTCATCTCTTGCCTTGACTACTGCAACTCCCTTCCCAGTGGATTACCTTTACATAGGCTATTACCTATTCAGTACATCATGAATGCTGCTGCCAGGCTCATACACCTTACAAACCACTCAGTGTCTGCTACTCCTTTTTGTCAATCCCTCCATTCGGATCACACAACAAATTCAATTCAAAATAATAACAACAACTTACAAAGCCATCCACAACCCTTCTTCCAGTTACATCACTAACCTGGTCTCTAAATACCAACCTAATCGTTCTCTTCATAAGACCTCCTGCTCTCTAGCTCCCTTGTCACCTCCTCCCATGCTCGCCTCCAGGACTTTTACCGAGCCTCATCCATCCTATGGAACTCCCTACCCCAATCTGTGTTTTCCCCCAATAAATCTTGTTTATCTCCTACTCTGTTTGCTTTTAGATGATCCCTGAAAACTCTCCTCTTCAGAGAAGCCTATCCTATCCACACCTAAAAACTGAACTTTTATTTTCCCCATCAGATCCCCCCCCCCACAGTTATTACCTTTTGTATCAGTTGACCCTCCCTCCTAGATCGTAAGCTGTAACGAGCAGGGCCCTCTAATTCCTCCTGTATCGAATTGTATTGTAACTGTACTGGCTGCCTTCATGTTGTAAAGTGCTGCGCAAACTGTAGGCGCTATATAAATCCTGTATAATAATAATAATTATCGCTAACGGCTTTAGCAGCCTATAGTGATAATCTTAAGAGAATCCGGCAGGCTGGTTGGTACATTCAGCCTGCCTATTAACGTTTTGAATCCTGCTGACCCGGACAAGATTCGAACCATTAATAAGCAGGCTAAATGTTAGTATTTTTGAAGGTTCAAGCCATGTATGGCCGGCCAATTGCCTGTCTCAGTGTCTACAGAAAAGAAGCAGTGAGGCTTGCAATGTTTTGGATTTGTGTGCTTGGCCTGGTGAAGATTTATTTTTATACTTACTCAAAAGTAGCGTTTCATTCTGAGCAGCCATTAACATAAACATGGTCATCTATTGATTGTATTTATTGATACATCGTTAACTTTGTATTTTTATTGTTAGTGTGAGCACCTATATGTACCCAGGCATTAGCTTCTTGCCGTTTGTGTACAGCAGGAATGAATTGTAAAAGAAAGAAACAGCACAAAGAGCTCACGTGGTGACAAGAAACATGCTGATATGGGGAGAAAGTAGAGTGACAGAGAGGTGTGCTAAAAACAGTGCTGCTTCTCCTTTCACTGTCTGGTCAGCGGTTGGGGGAGTGTGGTCCAGGTTGACCTGAGCTCACAGGAAGTGGGTTGAATTAAAATGGCCATGGGACCGAGGAAATCTTTGGCATAAAGATGAATATTGCATCAAAAGTTGGTTAATTTTGAATGGACTGCTCAATTTAATTTTGTTTTGTATGACTGAAGTTCTGATTTATGCATCCATTTCTACTATGTTACTGGTAAGTTCCCATGGCTGACCCCATTTGGAGGCATATGATGGACTGGAAAGGTTTAAAATGTTTAAAACCTTCATTCAAGTGTATCCATTCTTTCTATATTTCAGTTTTGGCTAGAACGGGGAAAGGTTAAAACCCCTTTCCGGTTTTACTAAGGGCTCCCTTATGCCGCGTACACACGAAGGGACAATCCCGCGGGATTATCCTCTGGACTCAAGTCCAGCGGACAATCCCCTCGTGCGTGGGCGTCGGCGGACTTTTTGGCGCCAAAGTCCGGCGGACCAAAGTTTTAAGTTTGGTTTTAAAATTATCCGCTGGACTGGGCAGTCCGGCGGACAATCCCGCCGTTAGTAGGCTAGTCCGCCGGACTTTTTAAATGAACGGACTTGCCGCTCATCGGCAAGTCCGTTCATTTAGCACGTGACTTCAGGTTACGTAGCTAGCGTAGGCAGTAAATGCCGGCGCGCTAGCTCTGTCACCTGGCATGGATTTAAAGGGACTCCCCCCAAATCCATCTCAGACCCTTATCCGAGCACGCAGCCCGGCAGGCCAGGAAAGGGGTGGGGACGAGCGAGCGCCCCCCCCCTCCTGAGCCGTACCAAGCCGCGTGCCCTCAACATGGGGGGTGCCCTGGGGAAAGGGGAGCCGTGCGCCCCCCCCCACCCCAAAGCACCTTGTCCCCATGTTGATGAGGACAAGGGCCTCTTCCCGACAACCCTGGCCGTTGGTTGTCGGGGTCTGCGGGCGGGGGCTTATCGGAATCTGGGAGCCCCCTTTTATAAGGGGGCCCCCAGATCCCGGCCCCCCACCCTATGTGAATGAGTATGGGGTACGATGTACCCCTACCCATTCACCTAAAGTGTAAAATGTAAAGTAAAGAAACCACACTTTTGAAAAAATAATTTATTGCACTGCTCCGGGGGTCTTCTTCCGTCTTGGGGTGTCTTCTCGCCGGACTCCTCTGCCATTTACATAGCTCTTTTACCGAGCGGAGAAGTCCGGCTACCTTCTTCGTCGTCGCCGCCGTCGTCTGGGGGTCTCGATCCGCCTTCGGGGGTCTTCGGGGGTCTTCCGGGGGTCTCTTCTGTTCTTGCCGCTGTCGTCGCTTTCTGCGCCGCCTTCTTCTTCCTTCAGTCCCGGAGGATGCTGGGACTGTGACATCACAGGGGGCGGGGTCACCATGTGACATGAGCATGTGACCCTGTCCCCTTGTCCCTATACAAGTCCCAGCACAGCGCGGCTCTGGCATTACGGCCAGAGGGAGCGACGTGTCAACATCGGAAGAAGAAGAACAAGAAGAAGAAGAAGAAGAAGAAGGCGGAAGAAGAAGGCGGTGCAGAAAGCGACGACAGCGGCAAGAACAGAAGAGACCCCAGAAGACCCCCGAAGACCCCCGAAGGCGGATCGAGACCCCCAGATGACGGCGGCGACGATGAAGAAGGTCGGTAAAAGAGCTACGTAAATGGCGGAGGAGTCCGGCGAGAAGACCCCCCAAGACGGAAGAAGACCCCCGGAGCAGTGCAATAAATTATTTTTTCAAAAGTGTGGTTTCTTTACTTTACATTTTACACTTTAGGTAAAAGGGATGTTTTATTGTTTTTCTATCTCTATTGTTCTCACTCTATTGTTCTGCTCTGTTTTACTGTATTTTATGCTTAACTGTATTGTTTTATCATTACTGTGTTTTATCATGTTTGCTTTGCAGGTATGTCATTCTACTGTTATACTGTACTGTTACAGGGTTTGCTCTCACGATACATAAATCCGTGACTCCAGCGCTGTAGGAGGTGATTTCACCACCACAGTTAAAAAAAGAGCATATATGCCAAAGCATGAGGGCGGGGGTAGACATTAGGGAGCGAATTGCCCCTATGCTTTGGCATATATTTTTTACTCTTTTTTTGGCTCAGATTGCAATTAAAAAAAAGTTGTTTTATTGAGTTAATGTTTTATTGATACTGAGATTTATTGTTTCCATTGTTTTCTTTGCAGGTACGCCATTCAGCTGCAGCACTGATTTATTTATTTTGACGGCAACAGCACTTTAGGAGGTGATTTCACCACCACAGTTAAAAAAAGAGCATATATGCCAAAGTATAGGGGCAGGGGTGGACATTAGGGGCGGATTGCCCCTATGCTTCTGCATATTTTATTTATTCATGTTTATTTATTCATTTATAGTTTATATTTTTATTTACTTTTCTTGGCAGAGATTTCTTCATCCACATCGATCGATGTGAATGGATGAATCTGTTAGGTAGTTTTTTTGTTCAGCCCATGGTCCGAACAAAAAGAAGAAAGATGGGTGTATGCCTGTTCTTGGCAGAGATTTCTTCATCCATATCGATCGATGTGAATGGAGGAATCTGTTGCGCTAAACGAAAAAAAAAGAACGGTGCATGTATGCCCATCATTAGAAATGGGTGGATGCAGGGCGGTATTCTAATGGTGGGCATACCACCGAACGATCGATGTGAATGGAGGAATCTGGTAGGTTCTCTTTTTTCATTTAACCCACAGGCTGCATGAAAAAAAAGAACATTACAATATATACCCAACAAGGACCAGCGATGTACTGGTATATTGTTAGACTTTGAGTGGTTATACCCGAATAATGCCTGCAGGTTTAGGTATCATCTTGGTATAGTTTTTTCAGCTGGCGGTCGGCTTTTATGGAAAAGCAATTCTAGTGGCTAATTAGCCCCTAGACTGTTTTTACAAGCAATGGGAAGGGAACGTTCCCTCCCCCCTCCCGCCATCTTCCATGGTTTTCTCTGGCTCTCCTGTCCCACCCGGGAACCCGAGAATGCAGCCGGTGTTTCCGCCAGCTGACCATATAGCTGATCAGAGACTAGAATGGCTACAATCATCTCTATGGCCTAAGAAACCAGAAGCTATGAGCATTTTATGACTTCGGGTTTGCCGGATATAAACAGCTCCATTGGGAAATTGGAAATTGGAAAAGCATCTTATCACACTGATCTAGGGCTGAGGAGAGATATAGAGTCTAATAGACCCCAAACGTTTCAAAAAAGAGTTCCTGTCACTATATATTGCAATCATAGGGGATATTCACATTCCCTGTGATAACAATAAAAATTATAAAATACAAAAAAATATGAAAGGGACAGTGTAAAAAAAATAAAAAGCAAAATTAATAATTATAATGTGCGCGTGCAAAGGTGAAAGCAAGCGTCGGTCTCGTGTCATATGTAAACAGCAATTGCACCATGCATGTAAGGTATCACCACAAAAGTCAGATCGGGGGCAGTAATTCTATCAGTAAAACCTCCTCTGTAAATCTAAAGTGGTAACCTTTAAAGGCTTTTAAAGGCTTTTAAAAATGTATATAGTTTGTCGGGTGTGGGTAATTTTAAAGCATGTCGTGTTTGGAATCTATGTACATGGCATAAGATCATCTTTTATATTTCACCAAACATTTGGGCAATATAGTGTGTTTTTGTGCATTAACCGCTTCCCGACCACCTCACGCAGATATACTGTGGCAGAAGGGCACGTACAGGCAGAATCACGTACCTGTACGTTGCCCTTTAACCACTTTCCGACCGGCGCACGACGATGTACGTCCCTTTTTTGAAGAGGGATATCTCGGTAACGGCAGCAGCTGCTGCCACAACCGAGATATCCATCTCTTCAGGCGCCAGTCGGCTGTCCGATAATGGTGGTCATCGCGGCGGTTTCGCCGCAAGATCACCGTTATCGTCGGCGGGAGAGGTGCCCCCCCTCCCGCCGCTCTCCCGCGCCTTCCGCCGCTTACCGGAACCGTCGGCAGCGGCGGAGGCGATCGGGTCCTTTCCCCTCCTGTGCATAGAGATGAGTGACGCTAAGATGGCCGCCACTCATCTCTATACCATAGGAGGGCGGAAGCGACGTCAAAAACGTCACTTCCGCCCATACGGCTTAAAGAGAAATTTACAAATGTCATTTTTTTAAATGACATTTTTTTTTTTTTTTCATTGAAGTCCAAATATGAGATCTGAGGACTTTTTGACCCCAGATCTCATATTTAAGAGGACCTGTCATGCTTTTTTCTATTACAAAGGGATGTTTACATTCCTTGTAATAGGAATAAAAGTGAGCCAATAAATTTTTTTTTTTTAAAAACAGTGTAAAAAAAATAAATAAAATCAAGAAAAATAATTAAGAAAAACAAAAAATTTTTTTTTAAAGCGCCCCGTCCTGACGAGCTCGTGCACAGAAGCGAACGCATACGTGATTGGTAGAGCGAGAGCAATAATTATAGCCGTAGACCTCCTCTGTAACGCAAAATATGCAACCTGTAGAATTTTTTAAACGTCGCCTATGGAGATTTTTGAGGGTAAAAGTTTGATGCCATTCCACGAGCGGGCGCAATTTTGAAGCGTAACATGTTAGGTATCAATTTACTCGGCGTAACATTATCTTTCACAATATATAAAAAAATTGGATTAACTTTACTATTGTCTTATTTTTTTATTCAAAAAAGTGAATTTTTTCCCAAAAAAAGTGCGCTTGTAAGACCGCTGCGCCAATACGGTGTGAAAAAAAGTATTGCAACGACTGCCGTTTTATTCTCTAGGGTGTTAGAAAAAAAACAATATATAATGTTTGGGGGTTCTAAGTTTTTTTCTAGCAAAAAAAACTGTTTTAAACATGTAAACACCTAAAATCCAAAACGAGGCTGGTCTTAAAGTGCTTAAGAGGCGGCCGGTGGGCGCACACACGGCAAGCTCCGTGAGTCGGGTCATGGGTCCCGCAGACTCGATCACCGCAGGGATACCCGCGATCGTCTCATGGAGAGGAAGAACGAGAAGATGCTAATGTAAACAAGCCTCTCTCCGTTCTGCCTAGTGACAGTGTCACTGATCTCTGCTCCCTGTGATCGGAGCAGAGATCAGTGACGTGTCACACACAGCCACGCCCCTCACGGTTAGAAACACGTCCCTAGGACACACTTAACTCCTACACTGCCACCTAGTGGTTAACCCTTTCAATGCCAGTGTCATTTACACAGGAATCAGTGCATTTGTATAGCACTGATTGCTGTATAAATGACAATAGTCCAAAAAATGTGTCAAAAATGTCCGATGTGTCTGCCATAATGTCGCAGTCACGATAAAAATCACTGATCGCCACCATTACTAGTTAAAAAAAAAAATTATTAATAAAAATGCCATAAAACTATCCACTACTTTGTAAACGCTTTATATTTTGCGCAAACCAATCAATAACAATTTTACCAAAAATATGTAGAAGAATACATATCGGCCTAAACTGAGGAAAAAAATTTTTTTATATATTTTTGGGGGGTATTTATTATAGCAAAAACTAAAAAATAATTAGTTTTTTTCAAAATTGTCGCAGTTTTTTTGTTTATAGCACAAAAAATAAAAACTGCAGGGGTGATCAAATACCACCAAAAGAAAGCTCTATCTGTGGGAAAAAAAGGACGTCAATTTTGTTTGGGAGCCACCTCGCACCGCAGCGCAATTGTCAGTTAAAGTGACGCAGTGCGGAATTGCAAAAAGTGCTCTGGTCAGGAAGGGGGTAAATTCTTCCGGGGCTGAAGTGGTTAAAATTCAAAAAAGTGTTTTTTTATCCCAAAAAATTGCGTTTCAAAAAAAAAATTGCAACACCCACCATTTTAATCTGTAGGGCCATGTGCATTAAAAAAATATATAATGTTTGGGGGTTCAAAGTAATTTTTTCATGTAAACAAAAAGTGTCAGAAGGACTTGGTGGTTCAAGTGGTTAGAAGAATGAGTGATGTGTGGCATAAGATTCAAATGTTGGGCATAAAATGCCAGGGCAGTTCAAACCCCCCCCCCCAAATGACCCTTTTTGGAAAGTAGACAGCCTAAGCTATTTGCTGAGAGGCATGTTGAATCCATGGAATATTGTATATTTTGCCACAAGTTTCGGGAAAATTAAGGAAAAAAAAATATTTTTACACAAAGTTGTCACTAAATGATATATTGCTGACAGACTCAACGTCACAATTCTACGAATGTTCCACGCAATATAAGTCCTTGACAATGTTCTCAGCATTTTTGGTAAACTTTCACACACTAGCGTGAGAAAGGAAAAAAGTAGCGTGAGAAAAACATCTTCTACAGAAAAACAGAAAAACATCTTTGTACAATATTATTAAATCTTAAAGGGTAACTCTACATTTTCTTACAGTGGACATCCCAAGGTATTTGCCAAGAGGCATGGTGAGTATTTTGCAGCTCTCATTTGTTTTGGAAAATGAAGAAAGAAAAAGGAAAAATTATATTTTTTTTCAATTTTCAAAACTTTGTGACAAGAAGCAAAATCTGCAAAATACTCAACATGCCTCTCAGCAAATAGCTTTGGGTGTCTAGGCAGTCATAAACTAAAAGCTTTGTAATGTACCATAGTTTGTAGACGCTATAACTTTTGTGCAAACCAATAAATATACGCTTATTGAAATTTGTTTTACCCAAGACATGTAAGACATGTATGACTAAAATTGAGTTTATTGAATTTTTTTTATAACAAAAAAAGTAGAAAGTATAATTTTTTTCCAAAATGTTCAGTCTTTTTTTGTTTATATCGCAAAAAATAAAAATCCCAGAGGTGATCAAATACCATCAAAATAAAGCTCTATTTGTGGGGAAAAAAAGAACGCAAATTTCATTTGGATACAGTATTGCATGACCATGCAATTACCAGTTAAAACAGTGCAGTACCAAAGTGTAAAAAGTGCTCTGGTCATTAAGGGGGTAAATCCTTCCGGGGCAGAAGTGGTTAAAGGGGTGTTGGAAGGCAATATGGTTTAATATCATATTTCTGTAGTTTTATTTCTGGTTGATACAACCAGGTGACTTAAGTTGGAAGTTGAAAGTTGACCCAGCAGGGTGTAGATTCATGCCACGGGCAGGGGGTATGGGAACAAATGCTTGGCTCCTGACCAACTGGTGTCATAAGATTGAAATCCTTGATTAACACTCTGCAAGCAAGCTTCAAAGAGAGCAACAGCTGTGCCAGGATGATTGACGAGTTGGACTGCATAAGATCAAATGGGCCAACAATCACTGAATATGATCCGGGTCACATAGCGATGATACATGGAGGAATGCTGCCCCTAGAGGCCAATACAGCAGGACGGACAGAAATATAATATATTGAGAAGGACTGCCTCGTAACTACTTTGATTCATCAAAAACCTAGATGGGCTGGCAATAGGGTTGGGTCTGGACGGTGTATGATCTGAGTTTAAAAGTGCACACAGAGGGGAAACCGGCCCTTTCCGCAATCTTGGTTCTCTCTTGCTTCTATTAGCCTCATGGCTCTCTCTTGCCATTTTGAGCCCAGCTAATGAGACAATATCTAGAGGACAACCTCACGTAATGTATCATTGATATTTTTGTATTTTTTTTCTTTTTTTGCAGATCTTTCGCTTCATTCTAGCTTAAAGTATAAGGTCACCTTTACAGAAAATCTGTAAGAAGACCTTACACTGGACCCACCTTACAGATTTTCTGTAAGGCCCCTTTCACACTGGGGCGGTTTTCAGGCGGTACAGCGCTAAAAATAGCGCCTGTACACCGCCTGAAAAAACCGGCCCCATTCACTCCAGTGTGAAAGCCGGCGGGCTTTCACACTGGAGCGGTGCGCTAGCAGGACGGTAAAAAAAAGTCCTGCTAGCTGCATCTTTGGAGCGGTATAGGAGCCGTGTATTTACCGCTCCTATACCGCTCGTTCCCATTGAAATCAATGGGAAACCGCGGGGATACCGCCCGCAAACCGCCGCTGCAGCGGCGCTTTGCGGAGGTTTTTAACCCTTTTGCGGCCGCTAGCGGGGGTTAAAACCACCCCGCTAGCGGCCGCATACCGCGGGTAAAGCGATGGTAAAGCAGCGCTAAATATAGCGCTGCTTTACCGTCGCCGCCCCGCACCGCTCAGGTGTGAAAGCAGCCTAAAGGTGAATTTACACTTTAATGTGTACAGCTGGTTTGGCAGCAACCAAAGTATTTATCAACACTGTTCAGACACAAGATACAAAGTAATATTGTTACTTTTGTATGAACTCTGTTTCATTCATCTGCAAATCAAAGGGACAGGATTTGGGGTGCAAATGGAATCAACTAAAGCTAAAACAAATGCGTTCCTATTTAACCACTCTTAATCAACTCTAATCAGCCCTAATTAACGCCGTCATTACCTTCCCCCGCAATCAATTGTCATTTTCCTGCTGATATTTTTTTGTCAATTTCTGCTTTTCTAACCATTAATAATTTAACTTTTTAATTTTTTATTAGTTTTGTTGTTTTTTTTTTGTATTAAATTAACAAAAACATTATAATTTAATTGGAATGAACTTTGCAATACTTTTTACCAGAATCATAATTTCAGTGTCATTGTATACAGTGTAGTGGGATTTTGATATTAATCTATAAGTTTCATATTATTGATATTAACATATACACTATTATTAATATTATAGTTACTGTAAGGCCGCGTACACAATAGCGGACTTTCCCACGGGATTGTCCGCCGGACTAGAGTCCGCCGGACATTCCCACTGTGTGTGGGGCTCCAGGCGGACTTTTTCCTCCCAAAAGTCCGGCAGACTAAGTTTTAAGTTTAGACTTAAAATTGTCCGCTGGACTCGGCAGTCCGGCGGACAATCCCGCCATCTGTGAGCTAGTCCGTGGGACTTTTGAAATGAACGGACTTGCCTCACACACGGAGGAAAGTCCGTTCATTTAGAACGTGACTCCAGGTAGACGGGACTAGCGAAGGCAGTGAATGTCGCCGCACTAGCCCCGTCACCTGGTATGGATTTAAAGGGGAATCCCTACGCCGAAAAAACGGTGTGGGGTCCCCCCCAAATCCATATCAGACCCTTATCCGAGCACGCAGCCCGACCGGTCAGGAAAGGGGGTGGGGATGAGCGAGTGCCCCCCTCCTGAGCCGTACCAGGCCACGTGCCCTCAACATGGGGGGTGCCCTGGGGAAAGGGGGGCCCTGCGGCCCCCCCACCCCAAAGCACCTTGTCCCCATTTTGATGAGGACAAGGGCCTCTTCCCGACAACCCTGGCCGTTGGTTGTCGGGGTCTGCGGGCGGGGGGCTTATCAGAATCCGGGTGCCCCCTTTAAAGGGGGGCCCCAGATACCGACCCCCCACCCTATGTGAATGAGTGATGTCAACACAGACCACCGCGGGCCACCGCTCGTAAAAGAGCTGGAAGAAGAAAGCGGAGGCCTGTTGGTTTTTTTATTTACACTTTTTTCCTTAGGTGAATGGGTAGGGGTACATCATACCCCATACTCATTAACATAGGGTGGGGGGCCGGTATATGGGGGCCCCCTTATTAAAGGGGGCTCCCGGATTCCGATAAGCCCCCGCCCGCAGACCCCGACAACCAACGGCCAGGGTTGTCGGGAAGAGGCCCTTGTCCTCATCAACATGGGGACATGGTGCTTTGGGGTGGGGGTGTCGCAGGGCCCCCCTTTCCCCAGGGCACCCCCCATGTTGAGGGCACACGGCCTGGTACGGCTCAGGAGGGGGGGCGCTCGCTCGCTCGTCCCCACCCCCCATGTTGAGGGCACACGGCCTGGTACGGCTAAGGAGGGGGGGGCGCTCGCTCGTCCCCACCCCCTTTCCTGACCGCCCGGGCTGCGTGCTTGGATAAGGGTCTGATATGGATTTGGGGGGGACCCCCACGCCGTTTTTTCTGCGTAGGGATTCCCCTTTAAATCCACACCAGGTGACGGGGCTAGCGTGGCGGCATTCACTGCCTTCGCTAGTCCTGTCTTCCTGGAGTCCCGTTCTAAATGAACGGACTTTCCTCCGTGTGTGAGGCAAGTCCATTCATTTCAAAAGTCCCGCAGACTTTGGCCAAAACTTTGGCGGATTGTCCGCCGGAAAAGTCCGGGCGTGTGTGGGCAAGTCCACACGTTCGGAAAGTCCGGCGGACCTCCGCTGGAAAGTCCGGCGGAAAGTCAGAGCGTGTGTACGCCGCATAATTCAGTAAGTCAGCTAGATTTGAACTTGCAGAGCAATTTAAATCAGCACTTGAACTTTGAATGAACTCACTACTTCATATCATGGTACATTTTTATGACCGGAAAATACTACCATTGGAAGAGTGTCCTACACAGAGATTAATTAAAGTCCTTGTACTATGTCTGTAGTAAATAGAGATAAGGCTACCTGAAGAACTACCTGTATCTAGAACACATGTCTGTACTTGTACTGAAACTAGGACAGAACTTTCATTAATTTGGCAAGCAATTTTATAAGTCTATTCTGCTAGAAAAAAGTGTTTTAATTGCTTTACTGAGTTTCCGCAATTGTCTTTAAATAGTGAATAGGTGCAGGGATTCCAGATGAACTTTGATTGACCTTATAGAAGAATATACTTACCAGCCACTTTTGCCTTCAGAACTTCCATAATTCTTCATGGCATAGATTCAACAAGGTGTTGGAAACCTTCCTCCTAGATTTTGGTCCATATTGACATGATAGCATCACGCAGTTGCTGCGGATTTTATCGGCTGCACATTCATGATGCCACCACATACCAAAGGTGCTCTATTGGATTGAGATCTGGTGACTGTGGAGGCCATTGGAGTACAGAGACCTCATTGTCATGTTCAAGAAACCAGTGGTGAGATTATTTGAGCTCTGTGACATGGTGCATTATCCTGCTGGAAGTAGCCATTAGAAGATGTGTACACTGTAGTCATAAAGGGATGGACATGGTCAGCAACAATACTCAGGTAGTCTGTGGCCTTTAAACGATGCTCAATTGGTACTAAGGCCAAGAAAACATGTGCCAAGAAAATATCCCTCACACTATTATACCACCACCACAAGCCTAAACTGTTAATACAAGGCAGGATGGATCCATGCTTTTATGTTGTTTATGCCAAATTCTGACCCTACCATCTGAATGTCGCAGCTGAAATGGAGACTTATCAGACAAGGCAACGTTTTTCCAATCTTCCATTGTACAATTTTGGTGAGCCTGTGTGAATTGTAGCCTCAGTTTCCTGTTCTTAGTAGACAGGAGTGGCACCCGGTGTGGTCTTCTGCTGCTGTAGCCCATCAGCTTCAAGATTTGATGTGTTGTGTGTTTAAAGATGGTATTCTGCATACCTTGGTTCTAACGAGTGGTTATTTGAGTTACTGTTCCCTTTCTATCATCTTGAACCAGTCTGCCCATTCCCCTCTGATCTGACATCAAGAAGGCATTTTCGCTTACTGGATTTTTTTTTTCCGGACCATTCTCTGTAAACCCTAGAGATAGTTCTACGTTAAAATCCTAGTAGATCATCAGTTTTTGAAATACTCAGACCAGGCCGTCTGGCACCTACAACCATGCCATGTTCAAAGTCACTTAAATCTCTTTTCTTCCCCATTCTGATGCTCAGTTTGGACTTCAGCAAGTCGTCTTCACCAGGTCTAGATGCCCAAATGCAGTTGCTGCCATGTGATTGGCCGACTAGCAATTTGTGTTACCAAGCAATTGAAAAAATGCTGTAAACTAAGAATGCTTTTATAAACAGAAGTGTTCATAATTAATTTTTTATCAATTAACAAATTCAAAAGTAAATAAACAGAAGGGGGGTCCAAATCAAATCAATATTTGGTGTGACTATCCTTTGTCTTAAAAAAAGGCTTCAGTTCTTCTATGTACGCTTGCACAAAGTTTTCAGGATCTCAGCAGGTAGGTTGTTCCAAACATCTTGAAGAACTAACCACAGATCTTCGGTGGATGTAGGTTACCTCAGATCCTTTTGAGTCTTCATGTAATCCCAGACAAACTCGATGATGTTGAGATCAGGGCTCTTTGGGGGCCAAACCAGCACATCCAGGACTCCTTGTTATTCTTTATGCCTAGTACACACTATGAGAAAATTGGACGAAAAATACCACTTTCAGAGCGATTGTCTGATAATCTGATTGTTAGTACACAGCTTTTGAAACCAGATCATGACAGTTCATGCGAAAATATCGGAAAAAATTGTTTGACTAAGACCACGCATGCTCGGAAATGAAAGAATACATTACATCACTTCTGAAGTTGTATTCTGTTGTATGACAATTTTCATAAATTTAGTAGCCTATTAGTTTTTAATACAAGACTAGCATGCAAAAAAAATGGATGATCATTAGTTTTATATTCTTATCGTGTGTATGAGGCTTAACACTTAAAGGGGTTGTAAACCCTCATGTTTTTTCAACCCTTCTGTCACTGACAGGCCCCCAGCCCCCCCGTTTTACTCACCTAAGTCCTGTAATTCCCATGCTGGAGATGCGCTCTTCCCCTCTGCCCATTGTCTCGGCTCTTGATTGGATAGATTGATAGCAGCGCAGTCATTGGCTCCTGCTGCTGTCAATCAAATCCAATGACGCAGGCGCCAGGGGTGGGGCCGAGTCCGGCATTTTGCGCCTGCGCCCGCAAGGTAACCCCCGGAGAGCGCTTCTCCTAGGGGGTTATACGATGTGGGGAGGAGCTACCGCCGCCACCAGGGGACACCAGAAGTCGAGGATCGGGGCCACTCTGTGCAAAACGAACTGCACAGTGGAGGTAAGTATGACATGTTTGTTATTTTATATATATATATATATATATATATATATATATATATATATATATATATATAAAAAACGAAGCCGTACAATCACTTTAAGTTAGTTCTTAATCACATTGGCTGTATGTTTGGGGTCATTGTCCTGCTGCAGAATACATTTGGAGCCAATCACATGCTTTCCGGATGGTATGGCATGATGGATAAGTATCTGCCTGTATTTCTCATCATTGAGGACATCATTGATCCTGACCAAATCTCCAACTCCATTTGCAGAAATGCAGTCTCAAACTTGCAAGGAACTTCCACCATGCTCCCTGTTGCCTGCAGACACTCATCATTGTACTACCATCCAGCCCTTCATGAACAAACTGCCTCCTGCTACAACCAAATATTTCACATTTTGACTCATCTGTCCAGAGCACCTGCAGTAATTTTTCTGCACCACGGTTCCTTATCTATGGGGATAGAGAGGTGCAGTGAATGTGAGTGATATAAAGGCAAATAGACTGTGCACTTTGCAAAGTTCAGTTGAGCTTAGTAAATGGTCAGAAGCTCTGCTGGCTTCCATCATCAAATCATGTGCAAGCAAAAATTCATTTTTTTTTTATTTCCCTTGCATGTGATTGGATACTCTTTGCAAAGTGAAGCTTGACCACATTTACTAAGCTTTGAAGCAACGGAACTTTGCAAAGTGCACAGTCTATTTACCTTTAGTAAATCCACCCCAATGTGAGGTGGTTTATTGGTACACTTTTCTGCACCTTTTTCTTTTTTCTTTCTTTCAAATGATGCATCATCATGCTGCAAACAAAAGTCCACTGCAAGAACAAATGATCAGTGTGACAAATGCAGGTCAGACCACTGCCATCTTCACCAACTTGTGACAAAAATCACTAGTCAACCTCACACCGCGCTTATGTAGATATTTGCCAGCACACCAAGGATCATCAATTTCGTCCAAACATTTTTTTTATTAAAGAAAGATCACATTACAAAACAGCAGGGCCACTGATGGGGGGACCACCAATCCTCCTGTAGGGGGCCAGGGCATACGGGGGGGCCTGAACAGCAGGGGGAATCGGTGTGGTCGGGCGGAGGGGCAATTACAGAAGAATGCTGAAAGCCAATTCCTCCCCTCCCACCGGCTTTCAGCTGCTGCAGGGAGAGACACAGGGCATTGTTCCTGTAACTGTTTCCCCAGCACCGACCCCCCTCCCCGTTCTGCCTGCTTCTGAACCCCCCCTGTGTGCCCCCCTGTCACTGTGTCCCCCCAGGGATGCAGGCTGTACGGGGGCCCCATGATTTCTAATGGCAGCCCTGAGAAACAGTGTAGTGCAACGTTTTGGAACCACGCAGGACCCCTTTGTCAGACACTGCACTGTGATGCTGATACGCAACAATGACACTCTCAGCCTCACCATGCACAAAGATTTTCCAGCTTGCAGGACCACAATCTAGGTGCCAACAGACTGAGAGGAATTATCACTGGGTTTAAGGACCAGGCCCCTTTTTGCGATTCGGCACTGCGTCGCTTTAACTGACAATTGCGCGGTCGTGCGACGTGGCTCCAAAACAAAATTGGTGTCCTTTTTTCCTACAAATAGAGCTTTCTTTTGGTGGTATTTGATCGCCCCTGTGGTTTTTATTTTTTGCGCTATAAACAAAAATAGAGCGACAATTTTGAAAAAAATTCAATATTTTTTGCTTTTTGCTATAATAAATATCCCCAAAAAAATATATAAAAAAACATTTTTTTTTCCTCAGTTTAGGCCGATACGTATTCTTCCACATATTTTTGGTAAAAAAATTGCAATTAGCGATTATTGATTGGTTTGCGCAAAAGTTATAGCGTTTACAAAATAGGGGATAGTTTTATAGCATTTTTATTAATATTTTTTTTTATACTAGTAATGGCGGCGATCAGTGATTTTTATTGTGACTGCGACATTATGGCGGACACATCGGACATTTTTGACACATTTTTGGGACCATTGTCATTTATACAGAAATCAATGCTATTTAAATGCATTGATTTCTGTATAAATGACAGTTGTAGTGAAAGAGTTAACCACTAGGGGGAGGGGAGGGGTTATGGGCTCTGACGTGTGTGTTTTTTTTTACATTAGGGGGCGGGGCTGACGTCTGACGTCATTGATTGGCTGTTCCCGGTCATCGGGAAAGCCGATCAATGACAGGCAGAGTAGGAAGCGCGGGGAGAGGTTTGTTTACACAAACCTCTCCCCGTTCTTCAGCTCCGTAGCCCAATCGCGGGACACCAGTGGCGATCGGGTCCGCTGGTCCCGCGGCCGGGGTCACGAAGCTCCCGACCGGGTCGCGAGCGCGCCGCTGGCGGCGCGCGCGCGACCCACGGGCAGGCATTTAAAGGGCCACGTACGTGGTTTTGCCTGCCCGTGCCATTCTGTAGACGTATATCTACATGAGGCGGTCGGGAAGCGGTTAACTGCCACCAACTACTTTTTACAGAGAAGTAGTTAACGTTCACAATATTTGCTAATCTTTTTTATTATTACTTTAGAATAAACGTCTGTAACACACACTGTCACCACAGACAAATATATTCAGAGATTTACACTACAGTAGAGCTTATTAAGAGACAGGGAATCTTCAAGTTTTGTGTTAGTGCACTTAAAGCGGTTTTGCACTGACAGATTAAAAAAAGTTTTTTCGTTCTATCCATCTTTAAAGTAATACTAATAAAAGCAACTTACTTCTTTCAGTTCAGCAGCGTTGCTTCTTCCGTTTTTCTGTGTAAAGACAACTTATAAAGACATCTCCTGAGCGATGTCATTTTGCTTGTGGGCATCTGATACCCACAAGCAAACACTTCCTGTTTCCCTTCCGTACCAGCAGGCATTGCCGGTTCTCACGCATGCTCAGTAGCCTCACAGCTACGAGCGGTGTAATCGGGACAGTTCCATGGCAACGGGTGACGTCAGTGACGTCGTATTCAGTTCCCAGGAGACACAGCGCGAGATCCCAGGAGACACAGCGAACTGGACAGGAAGTGACGACGATCACCGCTGAGAGTCCGCCCACCCCCGCAGGGAGAAGAATACAGATGAAGCCATCAGTAAAGGTAAGTGTAAAAGATGCAGAATTGAACCATCAATTCTGTCATCTTGAATGCTAGGGAAGCCATAGAGACATACTTCTATGGTTGGGTGCAGAACCGCTTTAATAATGAAAAGGTAAGAAAAAAAAAAAAAACACAAATAAAATATTTACAGAAAAAGGTGTTAAAAGAAGCCAAGAGACAATAATGCTACAGAGAAAAAAAATTTGAGAGTGAGAATATTTAACAATGTCCTGGTTCAGCAGACTTCCATCAATAAACAAGGTGATATAGTGGCTGTCATACGACTTGACAGGTGTTCCCTGGTTTGATGTTAAAATGAGAGCTGTCAACTGCAAGGGCAGCCCCCTTTTCTTGCTGGTGAGGGGGTTGTTGACAGAAATGATCTGACTAATTAGGCGGCTGAGGATTGGTCCTGGGATGTCACTGTGTTTACACCTGTACCATGGCCATTCTCTACAAACAGTTTTATATCTATATTAATCTCTTCAAATATGTACAGGTTGCATTCTGGAAACTGATAGATTATTTTCCAGAGATACTAATCATGGGGTCTCTTGGATAGGCCTTTCACCCAGGAAGTAGGAGACTGCTATCTCACCTTTTGTACACTATAGCTTAGTCATGTATGACCTTGATTTGTTCGGTATGATATTCTGCATTCAAATATATACTTAATATTAATGTGTCTTGGTCCTGTCTGATTTTAGGAATTGTGTGTAGATTTTTTGAAATTGTGAGTGAGGCAGAGGTCTCTGAAAGGTCGCTGCAAGCCTGACTGGCTACATGATACCCTTTAGCCCTAGGCAGAACATTTTAGGGCATATTGTGTATTCTTAATGGGTTTGATTGCCCTACAAACCATGTCTGACAGAACTGAAGTGACTGTTTTACGATAGGTCAATCCCTATTCCCCCCAGAGGGAAGTCATAATCTGAATATATGTTTATGGTTAGCAAACACTGCCAGATCCCCTGCCAGAACCTCAATTAGATATTTACAGCTCTGGTAAATGCCTGTGTACCAGTTTCTGCTCTCCCTAAGTTGAGATAACAGACTCTTTGAAATTCCAGACACATGCAGAAATGTGACTTAAGTTAAAAAGCTATGGATTTATAAGCTATGCACTAAGAATTCTCTGCTGCAATGTGTCCCTGTTCTCCAAAACTGTCATGGCTGACTTATGATTATGATTATGAAAAGGGTCGCTGGTTCGAATACCAACCACGACACTACCTGCCTGGAGTTTGCATGTTCTCCCTGTGCTTGCGTGGGTTTCCTCCATGTACTCCGGTTTCCTCCCACACTCCAAAGACATGCTGGTAGGTTAATTGGCTTCTGTCTAAAATTGGCCCTAGTCTATAAATGTGAATGGGGACCTTGGATTGTGGGCTCCTTAAGGGTAGAGACCGATGTGAGTGTGCGATGTACAGTGGTGTGAAAAAGTGTTTGCCCCCTTCCTCATTTCCTGTTCCTTTGCATGTTTGTCACACTTAAGTGTTTCGGAACATCAAACCAATTTAAACAATAGTCAAGGACAACACAAGTAAACACAAAATGCAATTTGTAAATTAAGTTTTTTTTTATTAAAGGTGAAAAAAAATCCAAACCATCATGGCCCTGTGTGAAAAAGTGATTGCCCCCCTTGTTAAAACATACTATAACTGTGGTTGTCCACACCTGAGTTTAATTTCTCTAGCCACACCCAGGCCTGATTATTGCCACACCTGTTCACAATCAAGGCATCACTTAAATAGGAGCTGCTTGACACAGTAAGGTCCACCAGAAGATCCTTAAAAGCTACACATCATGCCGAGACCCAAAGAAATTCAGGAACAATTGAGAAAGAAAGTAATTGAGATCTATCAGTCTGGAAAGGGTTATAAAGCCATTTCCAAAGCTTTGGGAATCCAGCGAACCTCAGTGAGAGCCATTATCCACAAATGGCGAAGACATGGAACAGTGGTGAACCTTCCCAGGAGTGGCCGGCCGCCCAAAATTACCCCAAGAGCGCAGCGACGACTCATCCAAGAGGTCACAAAAGACCCCACAACAACGTCCAAGGAACTGCAGGCCTCACTTGCCTCAGTTAAGGTCAGCGTTCATGCCTCCACCATCAGGAAAAGACTGGGCAAAAATGGCCTGCATGGCAGAGTTCCAAGGAGAAAACCACTGCTGAGCAAAAAGAACATCAAAGCTCGTCTCAATTTCTCCACAACACATCTTGATGATCCCCAAGACTTTTGGGACAACATTCTGTGGACCGATGAGACAAAAGTGGAACTCTTTGGAAGGTGTGTGTCCAAGTATATCTGGCGTAGAAGGAACACTGCATTTCAGAAAAAGAACATTATACCAACAGTAAAATATGGTGGTGGTAGTGTGATGGTCTGGGGCTGTTTTGCTGCTTCAGGACCTGGAAGACTTGCCGTGATAAAAGGAACTATGAATTCTGCTGTCTACCAAGAGATCCTGAAGGAGAATGTCCGACCATCTGTTCGTGTACTCAAGCTGAAACGAACTTGGGTTCTGCAGCAGGACAATGATCCTAAACACACCAGCAAGTCCACCACCGAATGGCTGAAGAAAAACAAAATGAAGACTTTGGAGTGGCCTAGCCAAAGTCCAGACCTGAATCCTATTGAGATGTTGTGGTATGACCTTAAAAAGGCCGTTCATGCTCGAAAACCCTCTAATGTAACTGAATTAGGACAATTCTGCAAAGATGAGTGGGCCAAAATTCCTCCAGGACGCTGTAAAAGCCTCATTGCACGTTATCGCAAACGCTTGGTTGCAGTTGTTGCTGCTAAGGGTGGCCCAACCAGTTATTAGGTTTAGGGGGCAATCACTTTTTCACACAGGGCCATGATGGTTTGGATTTTTTTTCACCTTTAATAATAAACACCTTCATTTACAAATTGCATTTTGTGTTTACTTGTGTTGTCCTTGACTATTGTTTAAATTGGTTTGATGTTCCGAAACACTTAAGTGTGAAAAACATGCAAAGGAACAGGAAATGAGGAAGGGGGCAAACACTTTTTCACACCACTGTATGTGTGAAGCGCTGTGTAAATTGACGACTCTATATGGGTACCTTAAATAAATGATATAATAGATGAGCAACTTAATGAGCCACAACGTACAGGTATAGGGAGAATTGTAGACTCACTCAGGTTAAACTGGATGGACTGGTGTCTTTATTCAACCTTACTAACTATAAACTATCATGAGAGACTATACTGAATATAGCAGGAACAATTCAAATGATGGGAATTAATAAATTGGAGTCCTTATGATACATTCATATTATTACACTAGACTAACACCCGAACATTTATCAGTTCAGTGGGAGCCAAACGTCATGTACAATAGTGAAATTATTTCTGCTATTACACATGACAGTTTACAACTTTCAATGGTTGTTAAAGAGGAACTGCAGTCTGCTCACATAATTTTTTTTTTTTTTCAGAAAATGTTTTTTTTTTATTATTAAATTTTTGCAGATATACAGAAATAGAATGCAAGGGCAATTATAACATAATATCAACATCATCTCATATATCGGTTACAATACTACAGAAGTTTAAAGACAATGAAAGAGAGAGATAGGCAGTTTAAGCTAAAGTTAAAGTGTTTAAAGGGAGCACAATGGAGAAGAGATTGTTCTGGATGTCCCGCTTTATGCTGCTCCGGGGTCGTGATGAGTTCCTTGCCTCAAGTAAGTTGTGGCGGTACTGCTGAGTGGATATGGCTGGGAATAAAGAGGTAGTCGAGTCTGCAGGGCACGCTAGAGGAGCACAGTGCTGTGCAGCTGCTATATAGCTAAAGCCCTATCTCTGTCCTTCATGTAGTCAGTGAGATACGGGTCAAGTCTATAGGCGGTTTGTATTGGAAGGAAGAGAGAGTTTAAGGACCTCTCACCTGGCATGCAGCGGTTTTTCGCTTCTGCGTTGGCTGTGTTGAGTAATCCATTCCGGTGTCGATCCTATCCAGCGATAGCTGTGCCTGAGAGTCTGTGGGGTGGAACGGAGTCCGTCTCATGATATGACGTCATCACTTTGTGTCGGCTGTGGGCGTGTCCCGTGTGGCTTCCGTTCCAATTCCAGTTGGGGACCGCAGGGTGTTATGGGGGATGTAGTTCTTCTGTCAGGGAATGGGAGATCCATGAACACTGCTTGCTAGTTATGCTAGCACCTTGCAGAGTCTATTGTTGCTGGGTTGCAGTGGGAGCACAAAATGCAAGGAATGCATATAGCGTCCTCTGTGGGTGTTGTGAAGTAAAATACAAGAAACCAAAAACGGGGAATAAACTGAGTTTTAACAAGTTTTAACTGTGTTAACATTATCATTGTTGTTAAGCTATTTCACCTGGGGAATCAGCGATTCTGCCGTACTCTCCTGGATCGCAGAGAGGTAGAAGGTCTGTGTTCCTGGTGCGGGTTACGTGACATGGCGTGGCGTCTGTGACCCGATAGGGATGGGCGCCTCCGGTACTTGGTCTCTTTGGCTTCCATGGGTTCTTCCAGTGGCTTGTCCCGTCTGCTAACTGCGTGTCTGAAGCTAGCATACCAGTTAGGAACTTCTACAAGGGGGATGCCCAGGGCATGACAGAAATTAGGCAAATCTTCTGGCACTTTAAGCAAAGCAGTGCGTCCCTGAAACGTGGCAGATAGGCAAAAGGGAAATTTACATTTGTAATGGATACCCTTAGCACGGAGGGTATCAAGCAGGGGTTTCAGATCACATCTGTGTTGCAACGTGATACCAGATAAATCTTGGAAGATTTGGATAGGGGTCGTTTCATAAGTGATTTGTTGCCATTCCCTTGCTTGTCTCAGGATCTCTTCCTTTTAGCTTATAGCCCACTAAACAGCAGACTATGTCCCTGGGGGGATCCGTGTCTCTGCTCTTGGGTCGAGGGGCTCGTGGATTCTTTCCATAGCAATCTCATCTTGCAGCGGTCTGTTGAGCAGGTTATTAAAAAGGCTGGTGACTACCTGTGCGATTTGTTCCTCTCCAATAGATTCTGGCATTTCTCTCACTCTCAGGTTATGCCTCCTTCCCCTGTTGTCCAAGTCCTCCATGTGGCGCTGCATATCTCTGAGCTGGAGGGTATGGGCATCAATCTTTCTGGTAGCTCTGTGGATGATTGTATTGTGTCACTGTCTCCACTTGCTGCACCCTGTCAGCTATTGCATGGATTTCAATTTGGAGTTCCAAAATGGCCGCTGACAGTGTGTCTTTGATATCTGCAGCGATAGTTCTTAGATCATGTATATTCAGCTTCGGTTGAGGTGGGGCATCCATCCCTCTGTTTTCTGGAGTGTTCGGTTGAGAAGGGGCTGATGGCGAGTCAGTCAGGAAGATCTCTGAGAGGGGTAGAGACTGTGACTGACAGCGGCCCTGAGTGTGGCTGTTGCGGGAATACGCCATGTTTCCTCTAGCGGACCGGAACATTTCGGGGATATTCTGGCCCACCCTTTGTTCTGTTCACGGGGAGCGGGATCAGGATGCTGATGAGCCTGGATGCAGTCCCCATATTTTGAGCTGAATTTGGGGTGAATGTACCTCCGTGATTGAGTGGTAAAGAGCTGAGGTGGTGGGAGCTCTCAGCTCAAGCGTCCATCTTCCAGCTAGGTCAGGCCATGCCCCCCCGCTCACATAATTTATAATAAAAAAACATCTTTGTCATTCTGAAGCTTCCCTCCAACCACTTTGCATATTATTTTATATATACTGTGATTCTGTACTTGCCAAATATGCTGCAGAAATCTCTCTCCACTGAATCTGGCTGCATTTACTTACATGGCCAGCAATCCACAATCTTGTAAGTAAAGGGGTGGCATACTTTAATTTAAAAAATTGATTGGGTTCTCCTCATTCATACCAGGCTCTTTGAGTCTGGCATGGATTGTAAGAGGGTACCCCATGAAAAAAAAAAAGTGTGAGGTCCCCAGGAAATTCCTCACCAGACCCTTCAAGTCTGATACAGATCTTAAAGGGGATCTCGTGCAAAAAAAGGAATGCTTGTGGTCTGTAACCTAATCTGAGCATGCAGCCTGGCTGGATAAGCCCTTTCTTAACCACACCAGGCTATATTTCCTCAACATGGGGGGGGGGGGGGGCAAAGCACCTTTTTCCCATGTTGATGAGGACAAGGGCGCAGACCCACACAACCACTGTCCAGACCCACACAATTTATTTTAGTTTTAGAGTAAAGTAAAGAAGGGTTAAAATCATATCAGGTTATTTTTTGCTGCCCACTGGGGAGATTTTTCTTCAATCCCCCTCCTGAAGACACAGCTAAAAATTAGAACAAAGCTCTTCATAAAATGGATTTCCCATCTTAGAGAGCAGTCATGGAATCACGTGTTACAATGAATGAATGAATGAATGAATGACTTGTATAGCGCAACCTATGCGAACTGAATCGCCTCAGGGCGCTTTTTGCCACTGGTGTCCATCTGTGGTATAGTGCGGTCCTTGCCCTGTGGGGTCCCGACACGCTTACAAACACATACACATATTTGGCCAATTTATCGACAGGATCTAATTAACCTACCAGCATGTCTTTGGAGGGTGGGAGGAAACCGGAGTACCCGGAGGAAACCCACGCAGGCATAGGGAGAACATGCAAACTCCAGGCAGAAGGTGTCGTGGTCGGGATTTTAACCAGCGGCCCTATTACTGCTAGGTGAAAGTGCTAACCACTACACCACTGTGCTGCAATTAGAGGATTTTTCCCCACCACTTGCTCTGGTGACAACTCAATATTTTGAACAAATATTTTAAACAATTAGAAGGGTGAACATTCCCAGCAGGGACACAGCAATACAAATGTGACAACGATACTATTGTCTACAATAGCCATAACTAAAAGAAAATTTTCATACACTTTAACCTTAAGTGGGCCTGCTGTCTGTTGCCGCCACTGATTATAGATAAACTGTATATGGTTCACCAACAGCGGACAAAGTTGAATGGCTGAAGGGAAATTTTCACAGAAGGAGGGGAAGTCACCTGTGATGTCATAAAGGAATAGTTCATGAATGAACCAGGTGAAGGTGACAGTACCCAGGGCTCAGTGTCACTGGCTGCACGTACACAATCCCAGCATTTGCCAACATAAGTGCATTGCTGTCATTCTGAAGCTTAACAGCGGATTTAAACATTACAAAGAATGAGTTAGACTCTGTCTGACCCTGTGGTGACTTTGTGCCCACTATCTCCCTGCACTTCCCTACAATAACAGAGGAGGCCTCTACAGCTATGTTCCTGTCAGATATTTAAAAATAAAACAAATGTGTATTCCTTTAAAAATAATGGAATATAGATTTACATATTGCCAACATAAGTACCTGAATCTTTCTTGAGATCAGCTTCTCAATTTCACAAACACAGCACCACTAAGACGGGAAGAGGAAGGAATGGGCCCTTATCTCTAATCCTCCTTTCAGTGGCGATCACGTGACCAATTACCCAGGTTTTGTGGTTATGTGAGCAGCACTGGGAGGAACCTGGAGCTGCATCTTATCCAGGAAAAGGTAATTATTTAATTTATTCTGCTACTTATTTTTATATTTATTACAGCAACACTGCTAAGCATATGAATATATCTGAACTTTATGTACTTATTTATATATAATTTCTACATCATTAAATGTATTTATTATTACATAATTAAATGTATTTTGTAAAGTGCAAGAAAAGTATATACTTGTATCAGCTGCTTGCACTGCAAAGCTCAAACTGGGGGGGATGGGGGTAGCAGCACAAGGATTTAATCAGTTGTGCTGCAGTGCCCATGTGCTAACAATGGACATGCTGATAGCAGGAGAAAGCGGAGTGGTGGAGAGATGCCTTCATCATTCAGCTTCTCCTCATTTCACTGTCCAATCACAGGCTGTGGGAGGAACAAGCCATGTAAGTGTTACTGAACGACAGCAGAGAAAAATTAAGTCTCCTTCTATATCAGATTGTATGGTGCTGTGTGGCAGACAGCCATGTAAATCTCAGAATTGGATAGACAGAAGTACAAATCCGTTTGGCATATGCAAAGCTTTGTGATATGTATTTTACCTGTGTATTTAGCTGTTTGTCCAGAGTTCAGTTTTAAAGCAATAATGCTGGTTGCACTGTAAGCTAGCTTAGTATATGATGTGTAGTCAAAATATGGCCCAGGAAATGAGTATGAACTAGTGTGAAAATCACTTTACAAGTTGTTTTTGGCCACTTTTAAATCAGCTAACATCAATTAGCGAGTACTCAATAAATCTCCAGTATTCCCCTTTAAGCATTGGATTAATACAAACTGTGTGACTGTTGAAGTTCTGAGACACAGATATCCTGCACCACTTAGGACTTTTTAAAAGTATTGATTTGCAGCACATTAGGACGGAATGACATTTGAATTACCAGGTCGTGGTCTTGTGCCAGCACTTCTGTTTATCTGACATTATCTTCTACTTTGTAGAAACTTATAAATGAATTACAAACTGCTGGTCAGTCCACACTGTCTGGGGATGAAGATGACCCAGCTTTTTTGGACTGATTGCAGTGTGGACACTGATGATTGATAGGAACTTTTGGGAAGTGTCTGTGTCTCTTGAGCTAACAAATCAATTTTGTTTATTGGTTTTGTAGTGCAGATTTGAAAATGAGGGTATAAAAGACATAACTCAATGCTGCTCTTTATTTATTAATACAACAAATATTTTGGATCTTTTCAATACAAAAAATGTAGGTACCTGTATCTGACCTGGTATCAGCTTTTTTGCAGACCTTGTATGGTAGGGCTAACGCGTGAGAGGGAGAAGCAGCGCAAGAAGCCACTCAGTTCATGTGCTCAGGCTAGAGGGACAAGACCTCTGTTTCTGAACTGCAGCCCAAAAAATCAGGCTTCCTGTCAGGCAAGATTGTGCTACATAACATAGCTGCATAACCCTCAGAACTGGAGAAACAGAGGTACAAATTCTTTGGCAGGTAAAATAGCTCTCATATACTGTAGGTATTTCATCTGCGTATTTACACTGTAGCTGATTGCCTAGAGTTTTGCTTTAACCACTTCCCTACCGCCCACTGTCATATGACGCCCACAAGGTGGATCTCCCATCCTGGGTGGGCGTCATATGACGTCCTCCCATTCCCGGCCGCCTAGGGGGCGTGCGCGCCGCGTCGCTCGGGACCCGGTGCGTGTGCCCGGCGGCCGCGATGTCCACCGGGCACCCGCGATTGCCCGTTAAAACAGCGGGACCGTGGAGCTGTGTGTGTAAACACACAGCTCCACGTCCTGTCAGTGAAGAGGAGACCGATCATGTGATCCCAGTACGGAGGAACACTGATCGGTCTCCTCCCCTTGTGAGTCCCCTCCCCCCACAGTTAGAATCACTACCTTAGGGAACACATTAACCCCTGCAGCGCCCCCTAGTGTTAACCCCTTCCCTGCCAGTCACATTTACACAGTAATCACTGCAATTTTATAGCAACGATCGCTGTGTAAATGTGAATGGTCCCAAAAATGTGTCAAAAGTGTCCGAAGTGTCCGCCGCAATGTCGCAGTCACAAAAAAAAAAATCGCAGATCGCCGCCATTACTAGTAAAAAAAAAAAAGATGCAATAAATCTATCCCCTATTTTGTAGACGCTATAACTTTTGCGCAAACCGATCTATATATACGCTTATTGCAATTTTTTTTACCAAAAATATGTAGAAGAATACGTATCGGCCTAAACTGAGGAAAAAAATAGTTTTTTTTAAAAAAAAATGGGATATTTATTATAGCAAAAAGTTAAAAATATTGTGTTTTTTTTCAAAATTGACGCTCTTCTTTTGTTTATAGCGCAAAAAATAAAAACCGCAGAGATGATCAAATACCACCAAAAGAAAGCTCTATTTGTGGGAAAAAAAGGACGTAAATTTTGTTTTGGTATAACGTTGCACGACCGCTCAATTGTTAGTTAAAGCGACGCAGTGCCGAATCACAAAAAGTGCTCTGGTAAGGAAGGGGGTAAAATCGCCCGGTGCTGAAGTGGTTAAAGGTGTTAAGTTGAGCCTTGAAATAAAGGACATCAAGTTGCATTCGTCTTTAGAGTATGTTTACTTCAGAATACGCACTGTACAGAGGATCACACCTTCCAAGGGGTTGTGATACAGAATACAAAGTAATACAGACTTTTATAGGAAAATCATAACATTGTATCCTATTGCGGGCATACGCCCAAGTTACAAAATACGCAATACATTCCTTACTAATTGTTCCAACATTACATTTGGTCATCCTGACCCAAATAGACCATCAAGTGAAAGGTTAGTTTGACAGAATAAAGATTGATTATACCAAGGGAGTAATTAACTTTTGACAGGGACTTTTCGTATCAACAATCTTTTCCCAAAATTTTATCATGTTACTTGCAGAACATATCATGTCATCCGGAGAGCAGAAACAAACAAGACATATGTTTCAATACCAAAAGAATTACAGAAACATTAAAAAGAATATATTTTCATATTGAAGGGGAACTCTGGATAGCATACAGATAGATATATATGGTTCTTATATTTTCATATCTTCACAAAGGGAAATATTTTTGGGACACGTACAGTACAAAGAGTAAAGGAATTACCTCTTTTAAGTCTTGGACCAGAGCAGTAAGACGCTCGTTTTCGCCCTGGACATTGCCGATGATCGATTTACTCTGCCGCACATCAATCTGCATCTCCAATATCCTGCCCAGGTAATATTCTTCTTTGGTCGCTGACTCCTGTAATAGGGTCTCCTCTCGGGTCTCTCCATCTTCAGCAACTTTGCGGTGGACGGTGAAGGACTGTCCAAAGGCCTGAGAAAAGAACAGACAACTGATTATCAGAATTTATTTTTAACGAATGTTTCAGTTTGATTGTACCTCAACCTGATTACAGTGTATCTTGAGAAACAAAATTATAATGTCAGAAGTGAAATAATATATTGCATCTCTTAAAATATTATGTCCATGTTACGTCTATGCAAAGTAAGGCTGGTGTGTCATTAGAAAAGCCTTCATCTAAGCCTTCACCTAACTACCTTAAGCACATGTTGGGGTGGCATAGGCTGGTTTTGTTTCAATAAAGCAGGTTTCTTTGATTAAGTGGGACAGTCTAGCTCAGCCTCATCTGAACATCTTTTTTCTGTCCCTTCACAGGTAATCTATGAATCTATGTTGCTGCTTTTTACCTCAAACTGAAACTGACTGATTACTATCACAGTGCCATATAGTAAACTATGCTGCTGCTTTCACCTCTGTAGCCCTGTCCATATTAATGTTATGTTTATTTTGTTTTTTATTGTCTTACCTAAATTATGTGCTGATCTTTATCATTACAACTCTGTCCTCTTGCTCCTATTGTAGTCTGATTGTGGTGTGAGAAGTTTGCTCAGCTAGCCATGTGTCTTTTAATAAGTCCTGATTGATTAATTGGCAAATACCACCCCCACCCATCACAGTATAAAGTTATGCCGCGTACACACGGTTGGAATTCTCGTCGGAAAAAGCTCTGATGGTTTTCCCGTCGGAATTCCGATGGAATTTCGCTCAAACTGTCTTGCCTACACACGGTCACACCAAATTCCGACGGTCAATAACACCACGCCTTAACCACTTTAAGACCAGCCTCGTTTTGGATTTTAGGTGTTTACATGTTTAAAACAGTTTTTTTTTTTTGCTAGAAAAAAACTTAGAACCCCCAAACATTATTTATTGTTTTTTTTCTAACACCCTAGAGAATAAAATGGCGGTCATTGCAATACTTTTTTTCACACCGTATTTGCGCAGCGGTCTTGCAAGCGAACTTTTTTTTTGGAAAAATACACTTTTTGGAATAAAAAAATAAGACAACAGTAAAGTTAGTCCAATTTTTTTTTATTGTAAAGATAATGTTACGCCGAGTAAATTGATACCTAACATGTCACGCTTCAAAATTGCGCCTTCTCGTGGAATGGCATCAAACTTTTACCCTCAAAAATCTCCATAGGCGACGTTTAAAAAATTTTACAGGTTGCATATTTTGCGTTACAGAGGTCTATGGCTATAATTATTGCTCTCGCTCTACCGATCGCCGCGATACCTCACATGTGTGGTTTGACCACCGTTTTCATATGCGGGCGCTACTCGCGTATGCGTTCGCTTCTGCGCACGAGCTCGTCGGGACAGGGCGCTTTAAAAAAAAAATTTTTTGTTTTTCTTATTTATTTTTCTTGATTTTATTTATTTTTACACTGTTTTTTAAAAAAAATTTAATTGGCTCACTTTTATTCCTATTACAAGGAATGTAAACATCCCTTGTAATAGAAAAAAGCATGACAGGTCCTCTTAAATATGAGATCTGGGGTCAAAAAGTCCTCAGATCTCATATTTGGACTTCAATGAAAAAAAAATAAAAAAAAATAAAATGTAATTTAAAAAAATGACATTTGTAAATTTCTCTTTAAGACGTATGGGCGGAAGTGAGGTTTTTGACGTCTCTTCCGCCCTCCTATGGTATAGAGATGATCTCTATGCACAGGCAGGGAACGGACCAGATCGCCTCCGCCGCTGCCGGCGGCTCCGGTAAGCGGCGGAAGGCGCGGGAGAGCGGCGGGAGGGGGGGCACCTCTCCCGCCGCCGAGAACGGTGATCTCGCGGCGAATCCGCCGCGATGACCACCATTATTGGAATGCCGACCGGCGCCTGAAGAGATGGATATCTCGGTTGTGGCAGCAGCTGCTGCCGTTACCGAGATATCCCTCTTTAAAAAAGGGACGTACATCGTCGTGCGCCGGTCGGAAAGTGGTTAAAAAACATTTGACTGCACTATAAAAAGGGAAGTTTAATGCTTCTGAGCATGCGTCGAATTGTTTCAGAGCATGCGTCGGAATTTTGCGTGTCGGAATTGCCTACACACGATCGGAAAATCCGATAGAAAGGTTTTTCGTCGGAAAAATTAAGAACAGGTTCTCAATCTAAAGTCCGTCAGAAATTCCGACAGAAAAAGACCAATGGGCAAACACACGGTCGGAAAATCCGATGAAAAGCTCCCATCGGACTGTTTCCATCGGAAATTCCGACCGCGTGTATGCGGCATTAGACCACCTTTACAAGTGAGGCGCATACCAGAGGGGGCGCATACCAGAGGGGGCACATACTGGAATGGCATAGGCTCGGTTTCTTTCAATAACGTGGGTTTCTTTGATTAAGTGGGCACTTCCACTCTGCACTTCAGCAATTGCACAAAGGGAAAATTCCCAGCAAACTACTTTGCAAAACACCAAACAAAGTGCAGAAGTGCAGATGACCTTTATTCCCCATTCAGCTCATTCATCTCTTATACAGTCGTTTTCTCAATCCTTCCACTATGTAAAATGTGCTCTCTACCTCTCCTTCTCACAGTTGTATTCTCTCTCCCTAAACTCTTTCCTTCACCCCCTCTTCTCCACCCACAGCCTCTATATATATATATATATATATATATATATATATATATATATATTAGGGCTGTTGCTGATTTAAATTTTTCGTGTTCGATTAATCGATTTTTTTTAATCAATTAATCGACTAATTTTGATTAATTATAAGGCACATACAGATCCAACTACTTTTAGCTGATCTCCTTGCATTGCAACTCTGCATTAGTCAGTGATAAATGTGGTATACCCTATATACAATCACCCAACACTAGTTAGTTTCCACAATCCATGCCTTAACTTCACAGTTCACACAAATATGTTTTAAATTCAAACTGTAGCACTGACGTAAGTAATTTTTTTCCACAGTAGCGTGACAATCCCTCCCCCTCCGGTCTAACTAATCCCTCTCCGCTTATGGCATGGACCCCTGTGCAAACAGGTGGTCATACAAGCGGGTATCAAAAGGATTAACACAGGCGATAAACTTCTCTCACATCTCCTTAGATCTCAGCAAGGATGCCAGGTCATGGGTAGAAAAAAAAGATCTAACCACTTAAGTATAAGATTTAATTTTTGTGTTCAAACACAAACTACTGACATAAAGATGATAAAAACACAGCATGTAAAGCCAACAATCGTGTTAGTTCCGTAGGGCAGCAGCGCATGACGTCATGTGTAGCTCCTCCCCCGTACGCGTTACGTTCAATCAGAACTTCGACTTCACCGGACTCCTCCCCCTTCCCTTCGTTAGCAGACAGAGGCACTTGGGGAAGAGGGAGGAGTCCGATGATGTCACCGGATATCCGACGGAACTCCCTGAAGACCCGGAATCCGGCAGAGAGGGGAGTACCGATCAAAAAGAATTTTGATTGATCAAAAAAATTAACGATTAATCGAGGAATTGATCTTTAATTTCCACAGCCCTAATATATCTATATATATATCTATATATATAGATATATATCTATATATATTACCTTCATTACTGCACCCATCAACTCCTGCTAATTCTAAACTCACATACTAATAAAACCCCCAGGATGCTGGGGCATATCCCTTCATATTAAATAATACTTCCATATTATATCCCTCACAATTCTGCTTCTCCTTACTTCTGGAGATATATCCCCGAACCTTGAGCATCCATCATTTAATTGTGGTCAACACATACGTCACCCCACGCCCTCTGGCAGTAGCTGTAAGCCACAAAATTTTGTTTCTCTTCCTCTTCTTTTGAAAACAAGCCTCTCCTTCTCATGCGCCCTTTGGAATACTCACCACTAACTCCCCTAATCTATTTTTCCTGTTACTGAAACCTTGTCTGGACTCACTCTACCAGATCCAGTGGATGGAAGTGAGGTGGAGGTGGAATCCTTCTATCCCTAGAAAGCACTTTTCAAGTTCTTCACTCATCTCCCTCTCTGTCCCTCCCCTCATTTGATTCACACAGTATTTGTCTATTTTCTCCAGTTTCTTAAAAAATTGCTGTGATTTACTGGCCTCCTAGACCAGTATTAACCTTTCTTGATGATTTCTCTGCCTGGCTACCCTACTTTCCCTCTTCTGCAATTCCCACAATTATTCTTGCTGGCTTCATCATCCCTGTTAATAGTAACACTCCTGCTACTTCTAAACTTCTCAGTCTAACCTCCACTTTTAACCCGAAGCAATGGACACATGCTTCTACTCATTTTGATAGCAACACCCTTGACCTTGTATTCTCCTGCCTATGCACTACATGCATCCTCTCCAACAATACTTTTCCTCTCTCTCTGATCGATACCTTATTAGTTTCACTCTCTCCCTGTCTTTCATCTCCTAATAGTTACCCATAGAAACCTTTGGCACTTTAACCATTCTCTTCTCTGTTCTGCTACTAACCACCTCTATGATAAAATCTCACCCCTGTGGTGCCCCAACCTTGCCATTTCTGTCTACAACAGTTCACTGTCTTCCTCCCTGTACATACTCGCCCCCCTTACTACACAAAAAATTAGGCCTGACTGCTACAACCTTGGCAAACAGACAACACCATAAGCCTAAAAAAGTGCAACTGTGATTTTGAGCATCCGTGGTGTAAAACTAAAGGGTACACACAGGCCAAAAATCTTCTGAAAATGGTTGGTTTGTCAGAAACTGGCGACTAGGCCGTGTGTACAGTTTTCGTCTAACAACTGGTCTCTGTGGAATGGTAATGCTGAAAACCAGTATCCAATCAGAGCTGGCAGCCAATGGGGCTGATCAGTATGTTCTGGCAGGGGGGAAGTCCCCCTCTTAGAACACAAGGGCACAGTGGGGGGGGGGGGGGATTGTCACGTTAACATTGCTTGTGTTAGTACAGCGATCTCTGTATTTTTGATTTCATTCAGCCCACTGTGTTAAATGAAAAAAAAAACTTCACCTGTCTACCCCCTTTAGTCTTAGCAAAAGTCTCATTAACACCATCTAATCCAGTCTCCATTAACTCTTCTTTGCCTTTAAATAATATATAAACACATTTCATATTCCTTGTACTTGTATGAAAAAGTATCCCATTATCTTTATATTGCTTCCTTTGTGTGAAATACCTGGTGTTCTTACAGTGTTGCTTTCCTATTAAAAACTGACCACACTAGGCATGAGAGCACAGCGTGGTCAGTTTTCTGGTTTTGCTGGGAGCTAATCTAATGTATAGTAGTATATGAGTAGTTCAGTGCGCTGCTGTTTTTCCACCCCCAGCTCCTGCTGCAACTGGGAATAGAGGATATGTGATCACTTACTACATGGGTTCTTCAAAAAGTTTCTGCACTTTTCTTAACTTTATTAAATATAAAAAAGTGTGGAAACGTTTTTTTAAAAAAATATTTATAATGATATATACTGTATATACAGTGCCTTGAAAAAGTATTCATACCCCTTGACATTTTCCACATTTTGTCATGTTACAACCAAAAACGTAAATGTATATTATTGGGATTTTATGTTATAGACCAGGGGTGCCCAACCTTTTGAAGAGCGAGGGCCACTTAAGCGACTTGGTAACCAGTCTCGGGCCAAAATGAGCGGAGCGGGTGGATGCCATGTCCGTGTCCACTCTGCATTTGGAGAGCGGACATGGACGCAGCCCACGATACTTTTTAGTGGATTGTATTGAAGGTAGAACACAAGTCGGTTTAGGTCTGCCACTACTTAGAGGGTCCAATTGGTCAGGTGACTTCTGAAGACAATTGGTCCCACTAGATTTTTAGTTAGGGGTATCAGAGTAAGGGGGGGGGGGCGGATCCAAATGCATGCCACACTTTCACATATTTATTTAAAAAAAAAAAAGTGAAATCTATTTATCATTTTCCTTTCACTTAATAATTATGTGCCAATTATGTGCCACTTTGTGTTGGTCTATCACATAAATCCCAATAAAATCACATTAAATCCGAATAAAATACATTTACCATTTTGGTCGTAACATGACAAAATGTGGATCATTTCAAGGGGTATGAATTATTTTTCAAGGCACTGTGTGTGTGTGTATATGTATATGTATATGTATATATATATATATATATATATATATATATATATATGTATATATATATATATATATATATACAGTGTATATATGGTATATCTCTAGCTCTCACAAAAGTGAGTATACCCCTCACATTTTTGTAAATATTTTTGTTATATATATTCATGTGACAACACTGAAGTAATGACACTTTGCTACAATGTAAAGTAGTAAGTGTACAGCTTGTATAACAGTGTAAATTTTCTATCCTTTCAAAATAACTCAACACACAGCCATTAATGTCTAAACCACTGGCAACAAAAGTGAGTACACCCCTAAGTGAAAATGTCCAAATTGGACCCAAAGTGTCAATATTTTGTGTGGCCATCATTATTTTCCAGCACTGCCCTAACCCTCTTGGGCATGGAGTTCACCAGAGCTTCAGAGGTTTCCACCGGAGTCCTCTTCCACTCCTCCATGACGACATCACTGAGCTGGTGGATGTTAGAGACCTTGCACTCCTCTACCTTCAGTGGCCCAGTCTCCGAAGGGAGGGGATCATGCTCTGTTTCAGAGTACATGGTGGCATTCAAGGTTTCCTTCAATGAACTGTAGCTCCCCAGTGCCGGCAGCACTCACGCAGCCCCAGACCATGACACTCCCACCACCATGCTTGACTGTAGGAAAGACACACTTGTCTTTGTACTCCTCGCCTGGTTGCCGCCACACACGCTTGACACCATCTGAACCAAATACATTTAACTTGGTCTCATCAGACCAGAGGACATGGTTCCAGTAATCTATGTCCTTAGTCTGCTTGTCTTCAGCAAACTGTTTGCAGGCTTTCTTGTGGGACGACAGCCATGCAGACTAATTTGATTCAGTGTGCGGCATATGGTCTGAGCACTGACAGGCTGACCCCCCACCCCTTCAACCTCTGCAGCAATGCTGGCAGCACTCATACATCTATTTCCCAAAGACAACCTCTGGATGTGACGCTGAGTACATGCACTCAACGTCTTTGATCAACCATGGTGAGGCCTGTTCTGAGTGGAACCTGTCCTGTTAAAGAGGTGTATGGTCTTGGCCACCGTGCTGCAGCTCAGTTTCAGGGTCTTGGCAATCTTCTCATAGCCTAGGCCAGGGGGTGCCCAACTGCTGGCCCGCGGCGCCCTCCGAAGTGGCCCGCCACGTCTTGCTCTGAGATGGCGGGTCAGCAAGCCCAGATAGTGGGTTCCCAACCCGCCATCTCCGAGCATCAGCGCGAACAAAGGAAGCAGAGCCGATGCTTCCTGTATATCGCCGGCTCCTTCACAGGCGGAGTGATACCAAATGTACTCCGCCTGTGACAGGAAGCATCAGCTCTGCTCTCTACTGCAGCCGCATGCTTTCTGTGATCTCAGACAGCAGCCAGCAGTGCCAGTACCAGTCACCAGTACCAGTACCAGCCAGCAGTACCAGTACCCACCAGCAGTATCAGTACCCACCAGCAGTACCAGTACCCACCAGCAGTACCAGTACCAGCCAGCAGCACCAGTACCCACCAGCACCCGCCAGCAGTACCAGCAAGCAGTACCAGTACCCACCAGCAGCACCAGTACCCGTACCCGCTAGCAGTACCAGTACCAGCCAGCAGCACCAGTACCTACCAGCCATAAGTACCAGTACCAGCAAGCAGTACCAGTACCCGCCAGCAGTACCAGTACCCACTAGCAGTACCAGTCAGCGGTATCTGTCAGCAGTACCAGCAGGCAGTACCCAACAGCAGTAGCAGCCCTGGAGGACAGCCACCAGTTATAACCACCTGGGGGACAGCAGCAACCAGCTGCAGGAATCCTGAGGAAGAAGTGAAGATCAAGGTCAGTTGAGATGCAGGTAAACTGCTGTGCATCAGTGTGAAAGCAGCCTTGGGCCCCTTTCACACGATCGGTCCAATCGGGTCAGCTTGTCTGTTTTTCAAGCGGACCCCCCATTTACCTCTATAGAGCGACAGATGTACACCCGCCTATCTGCAATCCGATCTGCTTAAAAAACAGAAGGGGATATGTGGACATTTTCACATAGGGGTGTACTCACTTCAGTTGCCAGTGGTTTAGACATTAATGGCTGTGTGTAGAGTTATTTTGAGGGGACAGCAAATTTACACTGTTTTACAAGCTGTACACTCACTACTTTACATTGTAGCAAAGTGTTTCTTCAGTGTTGTCACATGAAAATATATAAAAAAAACATTTACAAAAATGTAAGGGATGTTCTCACTTATACTCTAATACACTGATACTGTATACAGGCAGTCCCCGGGTTACATACATCTGACTTACAAAAGACTCCTACTTACAAACGGAGGGAGACAACAGGAAGTAAGAGGAAATCTACCCCTAGAAAGGGAAATTCACTCCTGTAAGTGTATCATGGGAAAAAAATCCAATTGTCATAGGGACAGAAGGTGAAATCTTCTGAACAGGGGCACAGACAGCAAAACAAATGTTACAGGGGTGTTAACCCTTCCCTATTCTATCCAAAAACATAAAAAACTATTTTGGCTGGAGCTACACAAAATGTACATGTTCCGACTTACAAACAAATTCGACTTAAGAACAAACCTACAGACCCTGTCTTGTTTGTAACCCGGGGACCACCTGTATATGCCCACAGTATATACACAAATGTTTTGCATTTCAGTTATATTTTAAACTGAATGGGTTGTTTGTTTTACATGGTGAGGGTTTACATATATTTTAACTCTCTACTTCGTCCTCCACTGCCTCCACCCACTAACTCACTCATTGCCCTGGAGATCACCAATCACTAAAAAATAAGATTAATACAATTCACGATGAGATCTTCACTGTAAAGTTATCTTCCCCACCTAATACTCCATGTCCACAGGCACACTCATTTACTCTGCTACTATAGATGAGTTTGCTAAACTTTTTTCTACTGCCCCTGGACCAATGTTCCCTCATAAATACTACAGACACCCTCTGGCTCTATCCTACACTCTCTAACTCACATCTTCAATCTCAAAACTCCACAGAAACTGCTCTTCTAAAACACAAATGATTTACTAATGGCTAAAATTAATGGTCACTATTTTGTTCTATTTTGGATCTCTTTGCTGCCTTTGATACAGTTAACCACCCACTCCACCTCAAAACATTCCACTCCTTTGGTCTTCGTTCCCATCCTACCTATCTCTACCATGTCCTCTCCTCTTCCCTTTTCCATTGGTGTCCCCCCAAAGTTCTAATCTTGGACCTTTCCTATTCTCAATCTACATCTCCACCCTGGGTTAGCTAATAGCCTTACATGGTTTTAATTACCATTTCTACACCGATGACACCCAAATCTATCTCTCTACCGCTCAGCTCACTCCATCAGTCTCCTCGCGCATTACTAATTTACCGACAGAACTATCAGTCTGGATGTCACACCACTTCCTCAAACTCAATCGCCCAACAAATGAAATTCAAAATAATAACAACAACTTACAAAGCCATCCACAACTCTAGCCCCAGCTAAAACACTAACCTAGTCTAAAAATACCAACCAAATTGTTCTCTTCGTTCCTCTCAAGACCTCCTGCTATCTAGCTCCCTTGTTATTTCCTCCCATGCTCACCTCCAGGACTTCTCCCGAGCCTCTCCTCCAATGGAACGCACTACCCCAATCTGTTCGATTATATCTGACTCTGTCCATTTTTAGGTGATCCCTGAAAACCCTTCTCTTTAGAGACGCCTATTCCGCCTCCACCCAACAACTGTATTTTAATTTTCACAATCAGCTCACCCCCCCCCCCCCGCAGTTATTTCCATTTGTATCGCTTGAACACCCTTTTTAGATTGTAAGCTCTAATAAGGAGGGCCCTCTGATTCCTTCTGCATTGAATTGTATTGTAATTATATTGTCTGCCCTCATGTTGTAAAACTGTTGGTGCTATATAAATCCTGCATAATTATAATAAAATGTCTTGTTCGCTAAAATTGTACAACGTGTGATCTTATCATGTAGTTTGTCATGTCAGGTCTTGTCAGCTGACACTGTAAACTTATTGTATGTTTGTCATTTTCAACTTGTACTGAAATGTCAACGTGTCCTGTTTGTTTTTGGATGACCACTTCCATGTTGTAATAATTCACTGGTTTAACTCAAGGTACGGATATAAGGCTCATGGTATAAAAGATTTGATTCAATAAACCAGTACAGCATCATGAAGCCTATACTCTGGGATGTCACATCACCTTACACAACCTGACAATTTCCTTAATCTGAATCCAAAACAAAATTGTAATATTATGCAGGTTACCAGTCCTTACGTGTGGTGGCTGCATTCGGTTTCTATTTTCAGGCTCAGAACATTTTCAGCAAGTACAGGTAATACCTGTTTATCCTGCCAGAAATGCAGTATCACTTACTGTGAGCTGAAAAACGCTGTGAGCTGAAAAACATCCTTATCTTTTTGTGTAAACTACTAATCATATTAATCCCCAATGTAATAAAGATAGCGAGAACCAAGGTGTTTAAATCCAGCCTGCATGACAACCATGGCTTCCTCTACACATGCATAGGAAAATAGGTGCAGACAAGAAGAGACAATGGGGGTTATTTATGAAAGGCAAATCCACTTTGCACTACAAGAGGAAACTACGAGTGCAAAGTGCACTTGAAATTGCACTGAAAGTGCACTTGGAAGTGCAGTCACTGTAGATTCGAGGGGCACATGCAAGGAAAATAAAAAACAGCATTTTAGCTTGCACATGATTGGATGATAAAATCAGCAGAGCTTCCACTCATTTCAGATCTACCCCTCAGATTTATAGCAACTGCACTTCCAAGTGCACTTTCAGTGCAATTTCAAGTGCACTTTCAGTGCAATTTCAAGTGCACTTTGCACTTGTAGTTTGCACTTGTAGTGCAAAGTGGATTTGCCTTTCGTAAATAATCCCCAATGTGTGTTGCTGGCAGGATTACCAGATGAATATAAAGGGAAAAAGTCCTGAAAAGAAAGCTTGTGCTACTGAAATATGGTTGATGCCAATGTGTAACTCTCCTTCTTAAAAACTTAGTTCCCTGGAAGTTTTGATGATCCATTGGATTCAGTATTATCTGAGGCACTGACCATAACACAATATGCAAATCATAAGTTCTAATTTCATATTGACGTTTCTGATCTGTACGCTTGTTCAGCCAGAGGCAGCCAACCAACTAGCATGTTCAGAAGGAGATAAACCATCGATGACAATATTTACAAAAAGCTTTCAGGGACACCTTTTTTTGCTGCATGTCCAGCAAGCCATTATAGGCAGAGAGTTACTTTAATTAGGGGTAGGGCATTCATCTAAAATGGGCGTGGTTCTACAAGCATATTGTTAACCTATTGATTTATTTAGTTTTTTTATTTATTTAATTTATTACAGGCATATATAAAGTGCCAACAATTTACGCAGTGCTTTACATACAGTATATGTATATGTATATGTATATATATATATATATATATATATATATATATATATATATATATATATATATATATATATATATATATCTTCTATGTATGGAAAAAGTGAAGTTATTTAGATTTTTATAATTGTAGAAGTATACATATTGTTATAAGCTCATAAGCATTTCTTGGGAGAGCTCACATATGGCAATAATTAGCTGGGTTCCCCTTCCCCATCTGTGAGAAGGAAGGATTCACATACTTTAAGATGTAAAAGTTTTAGTGAAGATCATAATTTCTTTATACTACAATATTTCCTAATTAGGATATTTTTTTATTAACATTGGGTTTTAAATGAATATAATATACATATTGATTTATGTAGTATTAGATTTAGAAAGTTAGGAAAATTATGTTGTATATGTTAAAATAGGTTTACACACTGTTTTTGGCAATTCTTCAGGAATGTCAACCCCCACCCTTGTGTGAGGTGGGAGGGTAGCTATGTCTCATTAAAAGCCCGCAGTTTCTGTAGAATAACATAGCTCAGAAGAACCTTCATGCCAGCCTTCATAGGAGAAGGTGGGGGCTGAATTTACTAGTAAAAAGCTAGTAACAGAGGACAGAAAGGCAGATTTTGCTGCAGACACGACAAGACATTGAAGAAAGCTGCCACATTTACACACACAAAGATACACATCTGATTCAATCTTCATATTAAGAATATAATACATCATTATTATTTTTGCATTCTACATTTTGATATTGTTCTTGTAATATTTTGTTATTTTATTATTAAATACATTTTTGAGTTTTTACACGAGAACTGAACAGACTTTCTTGGAACTTTCCTCATTAATATAAATTATTGAAATATTGATATTACTACAGTGAAAACGAGTATTTAACATATAACAATTTATTTTTTAATATACTGTATATAAAGGAGGATTTCTCATAATAAGGACAGAAACGCAGCCAACAAGATCTTGTTCCAGGGGTCACGGGGCACAGTACAGGGGGGTCAGAAGGGCAAAGTACTGGGGCTTTAGGAGGGCAAATTACAGGGGGCACCAGGGCACAGAACTGGGGGGTCATGAGGGCAAAGTACAGGGGGGCAGCAGTCTATGGTACAGAAGTGGTTTGCTCCAAATGCAGAGTGGCATAGGGAAGTTGCTGTGACAGATCTTCTTGTTCTGCTGTGCTAATTCCCGCTGGCCTTCCTCTCCAGTCCATCTCACATGATGTCTCACACAAGCACCTGTGATGGACAGGAGAGGAGGGCTGGCAAAGATTGGTGCAGTATAGTCCCAGTGCTGCTCTGCAGGTGGGTGAGAAGCATTGTAGGCCAGTAAGGCATGGAAGAAAATGTGATCTACCCATCACCTGCCCGTTATCGATGGGTAGATTACAATTGATGGTTTGCAGACACCCATGCTATACACACATGCTAAGCTGCAGGAGCTCAGCAACTTGGCTTAGCATAGATATACCTGCAAATAAAATCCCTGAATCCCAGTTTACATCCGCATACGATCCTCAAAACAAGAACTCAGCTAACACCCCATTCCAGGTGGTGTCTCTGAATGCAAGAAAGAGACGAATGTGGAAGTGATTAACCCCTTTGTTTCCAGGCCCCGTGCTGCACTTTTAAATTCAGGTGGCCAGACCAATTTATGCTATTTTTCCATGTTTTTTTATTTTATACTTGCAGAAAAGGTGTTACTTATTTTATAGGACCTGCAATAGTTGCACAAATACTTATTAAAACAATATTTTCACTAAAAATACACTAAAATCATTTTTAGTGGACACAAACACAGCAAAACTTACAAAAATCCTGCTAAATCCCCACTAAGTATACAAGCTAAAACTGTATTGAGTTAAAAAAAAAATAACTCATATTTGTACAATTTAAATTCTGCCTTTTTGCAAAACAGTGAAAATTGAAGGTACACAAAACTGTAAATAAGCAAAATTACTGTAACAATCTGGAGGTTATCATTTTTAATGTACCGCATTTAAAGTTTATTTCAGGACCCATAAACCATACATTTTCTTGAAAACACATGACCTATAGAATAAAAAGAGGTGCTACTGATTTTTTTAGGCCTTGTAATAGATTTGCAAATGTTTATAAAATCACTCTTTTTAAATATACACTAAAATTATTTATAGCAGACACCAACACAACATATTCTACAAAATTCCTGCTAAATTCCTACTATGGTCTTTTTCACATGGGGTATATTGCATAGTTACATAGTTGGTCAAGTTTAAAAAAGACACAAGCCCATCTAATAACCATAAAAAAAATAAAAAAAAGCATACCATCCCATATAAACAATCTTTCACCCACAGTTGATCAAGAGAAGGGCGAAACACCCCAGCAAAGCATGACATTTGCGACAGCAGGGGAAAAATTCCTTCCTGATCCCCTGAGAGTCAATCGGTTTTCTCCTTGATAAACTTTACCTATGAATGTCAGTACCCAGTTATATTATGTACATTAAGGAAAGAATTCAGGCATTTTTAACCACTTCAGCCCCGGTAGGTTTTACCTCCTTAATGACCAGGCTATTTTTTGCAATACGGCACTGCGTCGCTTTAACTTGACAATTGCGCGGTCGTGCAACGTTGTACCCAAACAAAATTGATGTCCTTTTTTCCCCACAAATATAGCTTTGTTTTGGTGGTATTTGATCAATAGCATAGCAATAAGCATATATTGATTGGTATGCACAAAAGTTATCAGGTCTACAAACTATGGGAAAGATTTTTTTACTAGTAATAGCAGCGATCTGCGACGGAATTGTGGCGGACAAATCTGACCAAAAATCTGGTCACTGGTCCTAAGTGACACTTTTTGGGGACCAGTGACATTATTACATTGATTAGTGCTAAAAAATGCACTGATCAATGTATAAATGACACTGGCAGAGAAGGGGTTATCACTAGGGGGTCTATCAAGGATGTTAACTGTGTTCCCTGGGTGTGTTCTAACTGTGTGGGGGCTGGGCTCACTGGAACACCACAAAGATTGCCGCTCCCGATCACTGGGAACAGCAGATCTCCATGATGTCTCCTGTCAGAATGGGGATCCGCCTTGTTTACACAGGCAGATCCCCAATCTGCCTCTGTGTACCGCGATCGCTGGCGGACATCGAGTCCGTGGGACCCGCGGCGTGCAGCAGGTGCGCACCAACAGAGTCACATGCATGGACTGCCGTACGGGTATGGTTGTTTGCGCAATAGAGATAACCTGCCACCGTATTTATACAGTGGCTGGTTGGCAAGTGGTTAAAGCAATCTACTGAGCTGGCCAGAACCACCTCTGGAGAGAGTCTATTCCACATTTTCAAAGCTCTTACTGTGAATAAACCTTTCCGTATTTGGAGATGAAATCTTTTTTTCCTCTAGACATAAAGAGTGCCCCCTAGTCCTCTGTGATGACCTCAAAGTGAATAACTCAGCACCAAGTTCACTATATGGACCACTTATGTATTTATACATGTTGATCGTATCCCCCCCTTAATCTCCTCTTCTCAAGAGAGAATAAATTCAGTCCCTCCAATATTTCCTCATAGCTAAGTTCCTCCATTCCTCTTATCCGTTTGATTGCCCTTCTCTGCACTTTCTCCAGTTCCCCGGTATCCTTTTTGAGAACTGGTGCCCAAAACTGCATATTCCAGATGAGGTCTTATTGATTACAGAAAACTTTATCTAAATATGTTTCAACAATGACATTTGGCATTTCCCATGCCACATGTTTCTTAGCCAACTAACAATCATTTTCGAAATACATCTTTTTATGGCCAAACTATGATTTCTCAGAACATTTAGAGTTAGTTTTAGTTAAAAAAAAACAACTAATTCCAAGTAACTGCAGAACACAGGTCACTTTTAGTTCATTCCAAGAAATCTGAAAGATCATGCATTACAAGATAACAGATAGATAGATATTTGATAAAAGTTACAACATTATATATCCTCTTAGCCATACAGATGAAATCCTGAACAATTATTATCATGCAATATAAAAGTTTAAAACAATGGGGGTTATTTACTAAAGGAAAATCCACTTTGCACTGCAAGTACACTTGAAAGTGCACTGAAAGTGCACTTGGAAGTAAAGTCACTGTAGATCCGACAGGGACATGCAAGGAAAATAAAAAACAGCATTTTAGCTTGCACATGATTGAATGATAAAATCAGCCGAGCTTCCACTCATTTCAGATCTATCCCTTAGATTTAGAGTGACTGCACTTCCAAGTGCCCTTGCGGTGCTAAGTGTATTTGCCTTTCGTATACAACCCCCCATGTTCTTTATTTATGATATCTTCATATTTGATTAAACTTGCAGTTTGATTAAACCACAGCTTGGCATTGCATGCTATTATTAAGCTTATGATCTAACGAAACCCCCAGATCCTTCTCCAACATTGATTCCCCCAGTTGTACTCCCCTTAGTATGCATGATGCATGCATATTGTTAGCCCCCAAGTGCATAACTACATTTATCAACATTAAACCTCATTTGCCACCCAGTTGCCTAATTAAACAGTGCATTGAGGTCGGCTTGTAAGTTGGAGACATCCTGTATGGACGTTATTCCACTGCATAGCTTGATGTCATCTGCAAAGACTGAAATGGTACTTTTAATCCCAGTCCCTATATCATTTATAAAGGTATTAAAAAGTAAGGGTTCCAACACTGAACCTTGGGGTACACCACTGATAACCTTAGGCCATTCAGAATAATAAGCATTAACCACTACTCTTTGAATTCAGTCTTTTAGACATTTTCTATCCATTTACAAACTGGTCTTTCCAAGCCTGTAGAGTTTACCTTATACATTAGCCATGTGTGGGGAACTGTGTCAAATACTTTTGCAAAATCCAAGTATACCACCTCCACAGCTACCCCTCTGTCCAAGGTTTTACATACCTCCTCTTAAAAAGAAGTCAGGTTTGTTTGACACTTTCTGTCTTTCATGAATCTATGCTGTCTGTTGCTTCAAATATTTTTTTCCAGCGAGAACTTATCTATGTGGTCTTTTATTAAACTCTCCAAAATCTTCCAGACTATAGAAGTTAAACTAACAGGTTTATAGTTACTTGGTAAAGACTTTTTTTCTCTTTTTTTAAATATAGGCATCACATTGGCCCTACGCCAAATCAGTGGTACCATTCCAGTACCTAAAAAGTAGAAATAATGGCTTTGAAATGACAGAGCTCAATTCTTTTAGGATCCGTGGGTGGATGCCATCTGGCCCAGGTGCTTTATCCACCTTTATTCTGTCCAAATATTTCTGGACCATATTACTTTTGAGCCACTGTGGATAATTTTGGGCTGTGTCAATACCATCCCCATTATGGACATGAGCTCCCCCATGCTCCTTTGTATACACAGAAAGTATTTAATTAATTTGCCTTCTCTTTGTCCCCATTCACCCACTCTAGATTATTTTGTAAATGACCTACATGCTCAGACCTGAGTTTTTTACTATTAATATATTTGAAGAATTTTTGGGGGTTTGTCCTACTATCTTTTGCAATCTGTCGTTCGTTTTGAATTTTTGCGTCCTTGATTTCCTTTTTACATATTTTGTTATATTCTTTGTAACATTTAAATGATGATAGTATTCCATCGTTTTTTATATTTTTTAAAGGCTCTTTTCTTATTATTTATAACTTCTTTAACTTAACTTTGCCGTGAGCCACATAGGTTTTATTTTTAGCCTTTTAATCTTATTGCCCATGGGAATATTAAAGTGTATGCTAGTGAAGGGCCGGGTTCACCCGCACGGGGATGTATAGGTTTCTCTGAATCCCTGTGCAGATAGTCTCATTGATGTCAATTGGGACGCAGTGGCTAAATAGAAACAACTTTTGCTCCTAATTTGACATCTGTGCTGGTGTGGGGGCATGATTTCAAAATCAGACAGTATGGGTTTGAGAACACGCACATGCACCTACACTGATGTAAAATTGGGAGCAGTGACTGTATCCATGCGTCCCAGTTGACATCAATGGAACTGCCTGCATGGGGATGCATGGAACACCTGTGCATCACCATGAAGGTGGACATGGCCTCACACAACCATGCACTGTAGTACACCCCCTGTGAATGAGGCCTTACTATTTTTATTTATTTATTACAATTTTATTTATATTTTATTTTTTACAATTTTTTTGTAACTTTTTACAGCCCTGTTAGGGGGGCTTTCATAAGATATTAGGGGTCTTAACAAAATATTTCTCTTTTTTGAGATAGAGAAAGGGACTGAGGAAATAGTGTTCTCGTTCCCATTCTCTGAAGCCTCAGCTGCACTGCAGTTGAATGAATAGAAGCACCTATTAATTCACAAACTGAAGCTTTACTAGGCTTCAGTTATGAATGAACAAAGGAGTGATTGGTACTGATCGCTCACTGTGTTCATTCAGGAAGGGGTTGGTGAACATGACATACCTCTCACCACCCCCTTCTTTCTTACACCAATCTCCTACCCCAGCTGCAGGTGCCGGGTAGGGAGGAGGGAAAGCCAGCCAGCAGCAGTGGGGAAGGGGGGGAAGACACATGCTGGGGATCGGTGCTGCTTGGTGTTTTATTACAGAAAGAGGGGGGTCAGAACAGCGGTGGGGACTTTTATTTACTAACTTCAATCCTCCTGCGGCTCCCCTGCAGCAGCTGAAATCAGCTGGAAGGTAGAGGAAAAGAAGCTTGCAGCAGGAGGGCCACAGGGGGATCGTTACTGTGGTAGCAGAGAGGAGCAGCAGGATGCATTGTCTAACTAACAGGACACAAAACAAAGTAACTCAAAAATTGATGATTAACGTTGTTTACCTATGATTAACAGGTAATCACATCTACATGCAATCGATTAATCAGTATTACATATGGTTAATAAGCAATACCAAGTACAAGCAGCAAGGCAATACGTGAAGTAGAGAACAATACATCACCGAAAGCTGCAAAGAACATCCATGCATCACTTTGACTGGGGAACCCCTTACAGCCAGGCTAGAGTCTCAATCGGGAAAAAAAGGGTCCTGCGCAGTGCGTCCACTCACAGGTGAGGTTTCAAACTGCTCGATCAGAGACCCAATCTTTTATATCTTGCTGCAATGACAGCCTGGTTTCTATTTAACAAAAGTTTTGACAATTGCCTAGATCAGAAAAGCTCTGTTTCACAAACTAAATGCTGGCCATGCTCCCAAAAATGCTCAAGAAAGTCGCCCTATCCATTATCCACTATACTGGGGCAAATGACCGTGACATATCCTTTGAACTAAAACAAATTAGATAAGTGACCGCAACACCTTACATGATGCTTTCCATTGTTAATTGTGTGAGGTTAATTATGTGAGATATTGCTCATGGAGGTATGTGTGAACTTCTATCTTGCAACACGCGAGTTACAATTTAAAATTTATTAACTCCTAACTCACTGCTAACATTTAATCAGTAGTCAACTTTAACCCATTTGTACTACATATACTATTGTGACCTGGCTGAATTTCTTCCATTCAATAATTTTCTGAGGTTCGTGGAATTCTATTGCAACACACCCTATCAAGCTGACTGCTGACTGGTATGCTCCATATAAAAATGCAATTAAAATGCCGAAAAATGTGCTTTAACATGTTATAATGCATGTGTGGAATTGTGTGATAACACGCCACAAAGCACATTGAAAATCAGAAAAAAGGCACAAACTACAGGATAAATTCTAACTTCCAGATACAGAATTTTTCCGATACACTTAATTAACACACTTTTTGAAATCTCTTACATGCCACTCAGACCTTACAACAATGACATCAATGGAATACTTGTGTAAAAATCTTGACAGGATTTCAGGCCACATCTCAGCAATATAAAGTATAAAGTGGAAGTCTGGTCGAAACCTTGAGCTTAAACCTGCTACCACCCGGATTCTAAGACCTATACCAGTGATGGCGAACCTTGGTACCCCAGATGTTTTGGAACTACATTTCCCATGTTGCTCATGCACTCTGCAGTGTAGTTGAGCATCATGAGAAATGTAGTTCCAAAACATCTGGGGTGCCAAGGTTCGCCATCACTGACCTATACCATGGGTGCTCAACCCATGGCCCTCCAGCTGTTTCAGAACTTCAAGTCCCATCATGCCTCTGCCTTTGGGAGCCATGCTTGTTACTGTCAGCCTTGCAATGCTTCATGGGACTTGTAGTTTCGCAACAGCTAGAGGGCCACAGATTGAGCACCCATGCCCTATACTAACTGTTAAGGAAAGATGTGTATACTTACCTATTCAGAGTGCTCTGGTCCAGTCACATGATCTCCCCAGAGTCCATCTTCATGGAAGAGCCTGGGCGGTGGTGTTACCCAAAGACTTACTATGGGGCATCCATTGGCCGCTGTCCCTTCACTCTCCTGAAGCCAGTGCTGGGAGCTGATCATGTGACCAGACCAGAGCGCCTTAGGTTAGGTAAGTATAGACATCTTTCCTCTACAGTGTAGTTAGTATAGGGCTTAGAATAAAGGTGGGAGCAGGCTTAAGCTTAGTTTTTGACCAGACTTCCACTTTAACTTTAAATTCTTATAAATTACTATATACTGTAAGCTCAGATAGGAAAGTGATCTGGATACAAAACTGGATCTTAAAGATTGGTGTAAATTGACACTTCATACTCTTAAATCCTATATAAATACCTTGATTGTGGAAGCAAATTATAAATTATTACTGCGATGGTATATGGTCCTGTGATTGTCCCAGGGACTTCCTCGACTTACTTTAGGGGTTACGGTCAGGAAGGAACAGTAAATCCTGTCTGGTGAACATGCTCAAAAGTTAAAAGATTTTGATTGACATATACAACATCAAACACTTACGCTAACATTAAAAATGTTTTCTTCTGGTTACAAGAGCTTTTCATTAAAACAAGGGTAAAAACAAAACTATTTTTGTTTTGGATAGAGTGGAGATGGATTAGAACCCGTCAGGTTTTTATTATTTTCTGTGCCCATTAGGAAGATTCACCTTCTCTATTTGTCCTCTTTACCATTATTAGGGAAAATTTAAAGTAAAAGAAAATCTCACATTCTGGATTGTCCCCAGAACAGGAATAGTGGGGATATTTTCCAATGGGGACAACTAGTTCTGGTGACGACCAGGGATTCCCTTACTTTAGACTGATTTTATCCCACGTCCCGAGATTCTGTTAGCACGATGAATTGTCGCCCAGATGAATTGCGGGAAAATCGCACCGCGTTTGGGGTGCTATTGAAAGCCGGAACGCTCAAGTTGTTTGATGGTGGCTGGGAAGCTGATAAATAGTCTGAAGGTGGCTGCCCAGATGGTGGCTGGGAAGCCTTGGAGAGATTGTTCCAAGCCTCAGAGGGTTATTGCCACTGAGGCAGCCTGTGCACTGTGTTGCTGTTCTGTAAGGTCTCAGCAGTGGCAGAGCAAGGACCTGGAAGTGATCTGGAACTGTCTGCAGGACTTCAGAAAATGTATCTAGTTCAGCGAAGGTCTGTCTCACTCACTGGATTGTGTCCAGAGGAAGCTGGGAAGTGGCAGCTTTCCTAGGGACTTGTGAGTAATGACCCTGAATTGATTCTTGGTGACTGTGTGCTTTTTGGATATAAGTGCCAGAGGTAGCTTGGACTGAGACAGCTGTCATAGGGTCTCAGATACTGCCCATTCCCCATCCTCAGCTGTGTCCTGGATTGTGACCTTGGAGAAGAGTGCCCCCCTGTACTGTACAGTGTTTCTGAGATTGCACTGGGTACCAATAGATGTGCAGTGGTGCAGGGTAATCAGATGCCAAAAGACTTGCCTCATGTTTCCCAGCTGTGAGGCCTTAGACTGGTCAATATTCACAGTTGGTCAAGGAGACAACAGTCATCTCACAGCCAATTGCTAACTGTTTTGGAGTATCCCATGTCCTAATCCCTCTCCTGTTCCAAGTTTTATCAGCAATAAATTACAAAAAGACAACCCCTAGACTATTTATTAGGGTCTGAGTGAATGGCCTGTTGCTTGGGTGACTGGTAGTCTCTGTACTGTTTTGGGGAGAACCAGTTAAAATCATCAGCTCCTGTGGGGCTGGAAAAGAAAATAACATATCAACACAGCTAAATCACAGATGCAGAGGTATGAATAGTCCAAATGTCCCCGCAATAAAAGTGCTTATGCTCACCTCTAAGGTGACTACGGTAACTTCTATGTTCCACCAGTGCAGCCTATGTGAGACACAGGTGTCAGATGTTTGTGCTCCCCGCCGAATGCTATGGTTCCATCCTCTGACCCCTACATCACTAAAGGACTCAGCACTTGTGAGTCAGAAAACAGAATCCTGTTGGGTGGTGAGGGAGAAAAAATTCCCAATTTTGTTCATCCCGAGGCTCCTTCGAACATGCCACCCCTCTGAAAAGTGATATGTCAACTCCTCACCACCTGCTTTAACTCTCTAAGGGCCAAACCACTTCTCTGCAACCATGTGCATTGCACATGATTGCAGTGTGTTTGCACCACAATCCTATTAACGTGAATATGTTGAATTTGGCAGTGGAACTGCCCACCAAACGCAACAGGGGGTTTAACTTTTGCTGCAGCCACAGCATGTGTACAGCCCTGAGTGGCTGCATATCCTTGTTTAGGTGGGCAATTGAGGAGGATTGGTCCTTAAAACTGCAGCTCAACTGTCTGATTTTACCACCCCCTGGCTGCCCGGCGAATAAGGCCTTAGTGGAATTACTTTTCCATCAAGTACCACAAAACTATTAAATCAGCAATATTTTAAAGATCAGCATAGACAAAAACACATTTACTTTCTGTGTATCATAAACTGGCTTTGAACTGGACATTTTTAAACTAAAGAATCTGGAAGTACAGTTTTGGAAAACTGGAGGATGAATGCATAATGGGATTCAACAGAAATATTTTCACATGCAATGCACACCATACAACAAAAGCACTGGAAGCTCTTTAGCTGTCCTTCAAGCTGCAACAGAATGAGCTATATTCTATGAATAAAGTCAACATTCAATTTCTTTTTGGCAATATGTTGAAATGAGAAAGCAGGTCATTAAAGAGAAACTCTAGCCATACTGTGTGCTTGACTAGGGTATTAAATATGGCTTGTCTATATTCTGCTTAGACCATCACCCTGACTGCATAATACAAAGGCTTCTGTGACTGGGCAGCAAGAGGGAAGAAGTGGGTATATCAGCTGCATTAACTCTGCTTCTGAAGGAGCTATGACCAGGAGGTTCAGCATTGCAGCTACTGTAACTATAGCCATAGCTGTCTACCGGGTGCTCCATAAACCTGTCGGATGTAAATAATAGAGATGTGGCATACACCTCCTTGACCTAATTCATAGTATGCCTGCACGTTTTACAGAGGAGCTAAATTCCTGGAGTCCAGCATTAAAGCATGTTAACAGCCAAAACTTGTTTTAATTATCGGTAGATTAGGAAATATTAGAATCCCTGTCACCTATCAGTGCCACCTATCAGTGCAGCCTCTTTAGCGCCCATCAGTGCCCACCAGTGCTGCCTCATCAGTGCCCATCAGTCTTTATTCATTTATTTAGCAAAACAATAAGTAAACCCAGTGGTGATTAAATACCACCAAAAGAAAGCCCTATTTGTGTGAAAAAAATTATACGTTTTGTTTAGGTAAAGTGTTGCATGACCGTGCAATTGTCATTCAAAGTGCGACAGTGCTGAAAGCTGTAAATTGGCCTGGGCAGGAAGGGGGTAAAAGTGCCCAGTAGACAAGTGGTTAAATTACTTTTAACCACTTGTCTACTGGGCACTTTTACCCCCTTCCTGCCCAGGCCAAATTACAGCTTTCAGCACTGTCGCACTTTGAATGACAATTGTGCGGTCACGCGTACCTAAACAAAATGTTTTATCAATTTTTTTTCACACAAATAGTTTTATTTTGGCAGCTACAGTAATTATAGCCGCTGACTTAAATTTTTTTCCTTTTTCCTCTTTAAGCTAAGGTGTTATATCGAGATGCAACTCAACTCTCAACTCAAAAGGGTTACCGCGCCTTCCAACTACATGCCCTACTAAGTGCTATTAAAATTAGGTATAAGATGCATGTTCAATGACTATTCTTTCTACCCAACAATAAATAAAGTTCCTTCATTACAAAATGTTCATGTGCTCTTCATCTTTAAATACATGCTGATCTCAGAGTGCTCTCCTTCTACATAATGATTCTTAATTGGCCTCAAACAGGGACAATAATCCATTAAATGTCAGCAAGGAACAGTTACACATTACAATGATACTAGCGCAAACAACAATTACATAAGCAATGTTAGAAGGCAGAATGAGGGCACTTTCAGCTACTTATTTTAGTCTAGTGGCCAAATGAATAAAATAAGAGTCACTCAAGTCAAATTTATAACCCCACAGGGTGCATGCACACTGCACAGGAATTACAGCGGGACCTAGGGACAAACAATTGCAGCAATCAGGACAGGAGCAAGTCAGTCCAATCCATAAGCAAGCATGTACTTTTAGGCCCACCTTCACATGGATTCCAAATTAGGAATAACAAATGCTGGACTGCTAGAAGAGTTCATTAATATGGTATAGGCAAAGTCAAAGTTGATTTTGTTCAGATGTCATCTGCATCCAAGGCTCTTTTTTAATTTACATATATTAGCAATTACATTAGATATATTTAATACTGATTTTTATAAAAAAAATTGAGTTTCTTAGTGAATGTAAGGCCGCGTACACACGAGCGGACTTTCCTGCGGGACTGTCTGCCGGACTAGAGTCCGCCGGAAATCCACTCGTGTGCGGACTTTTTCCTCCCAAAAGTCCGGCGGACTAAGTTTTAAGTTTAGATTTAAAATTGTCCGCTGGACTCGGCAGTCCGGCGGACAATCCCGCCGTCTGTGTGCTAGTCCGCAGGACTTTTGAAATGAACGAACTTGCCTCACACAGGCGACAGCGACGATGGCAACAGAAGCCCCGGCCACCGGCAAGAACAGAAGAGACCCCCGAAGTTGGAACAAGACCCCCAGACGACGGCGGCGACGAAGAAGAAAGCCGGGCTCCTCCGCTAGTGAAAGAGCTAGTAAAAAAGCAGAAGATAACGGTGGAGTCCGGCGAGAAGACCCCCCCAAGACGAAAGAAGACCCCCAGAGCTGTGCAATAAAGTATTTAAAAAACTTGTGTCGTTTTTTTATTTACACTTTTTTCCTTAGGTGAATGGGTAGGTGTACCTCGTACCCCATACTCATTCACATAGGGTGGGGGGCCGGTAACTGGGGGCCCCCTTATTAAAGGGGGCTCCCGGATTCCGATAAGCCCCTCGCCCGCAGACCCCGACAACCAACGGCCAGGGTTGTCGGGAAGAGGCCCTTGTCCTCATCAACATGGGGACAAGGTGCATTGGGGTGGGGGGGGCCGCAGGGCCCCCCTTTCCCCAGGGCACCCCCCTATGTTGAGGGCACGCGGCCTGGTACGGCTCAGGAGGGGGGGGGGGCGCTCGTGCGTGCTCGGATAAGGGTCTGAGATGGATTTGGGGGGACCCCCACGCCGTTTTTTCGGCGTAGGGATGCCACGTATCTCGGGGTTACTTGGCTACTGTGTTTGCATACCAAATTTGGGGTTTCTAGCTACAAGTGGCCCCGAGATATGTGGCCCCAAAGTCGGGTCAAAAAATGTCATTCTCTGCTGCAGAAAAGTGCTTGACATTTTGCGACCCGACTTTGGGGCCACGTATCTCGGGTGTTTCTATCACCAAGTAACCCCGAGATACGTGGACCCAAAGTCGGGTCACAAAATATTTACGAATTCGGTTGAAATAGTTTCAAATGCGGTTGAAATCATTTCAAATGCAGTTGAAATAATTTCAAATCATGTTGATACTATTTCAAGCGGATTCGAAAATATTTTGCGACCCGACTTTGAAAAAAAAAAATGAAATTGATTCTAACAGTCTGCAGAAGATCTGCAAAAAAAAAAAAGAAGTGAAATGGCTGTTAATAGTCTACAGGAGATCTGCTATTAAAATATATATTTTTTTATTCTGTTCTAATCTTTTCTATTTGAATTATACATTTTGGAAGATGGTTATTTACTTATATACATCTGTCACATAAAAAAAAAAGATGTGAAATGGCTGTCACGGATGTCGATCGCAAGGCAAGTACATATGCTGTATGTCACTGTCCACTTGCCACAACACCTGCCACAAGTGCCAAGACACCTGCCATGAGTGCCACGTGACCAACCACAAGTGCCACGTGACCTGCCACGTGACCAAGTTGTGGATTGTCCACTTGCCATGTCACCTGCCACAAGTTATGGGGTTCCTAGCACCAAGTGACCCCCAGATATGGGGGATATGTCAAGTACTTTTCTACAGCAGAGAATTACATTTTGTGACCCGACTTTGAGCCCACGTATCTCGGGGCCACATATAGCTAGAAACCAGAAATTTGGTATGCAAACACAGTAGAACTAGCACTATAACATATCCAAATTTGGGGTTTCTATCACTAAGTGACCCTGAGATATTTCGAATTTCGTCCGCGATTTTTCGATTCGAAAAAAATTCGGATTCGGTTAAATTCGTTAGTATTGTAATTCGGTAATTCGGATGCATCCGAATGTCCGAATAATGAAAAATTGTCCGAATTTCGATTCGGAACATAACTAAATGCACATGTCTACAGCTGAAGGCAGGATCAACCAGGTAATTTTCACTCTACACAAAACAAATGATTTAGTGGCTTTGTGAGCACGAACACTGTGTTATATAGCACGTAATGAGAGTTTTCCATAGTCTGGGTTTAATGACACTTTAAATTTAAAGTCCAAAATCATGATCAGTTTACAGTTTACACATAGAGGGTACGATCTAGAGACTGACCATATCAATGGTGAAAATAAGAGAAGCCCCTATAGAAGATGATAAAGTATATATAAAATTATGCAAATATCTGAAGAAATTGTATCAGCAGAAGTGTGACTCTATTATTTTTTCCCCCATATCTTAGTTGGACAGAACTTACACTTTCAACCTTGTGCACCTGTCAGCTTGTACCATCAGTCAGTTGTTTGTAATTAACGGTTTTCTGAATATGTGCCAGACAGCTATTTGTCTCATGGCGTTCATTTAAACTGAGCCTTAAAGCTCTCTGTCACCTTTTGTGTATCAAGGTGAAATGTACAATAGAGTCTATTTTCATACAGAGAATGGTTCAGAACAAAGCCAATTACACATTTCCCCCACTTAAAGTGATTCTAAAGGCTGGACATTTTTTTTACCTTAATGTATTCCCCACATTAAAATAAAAAATATCCCACTAGTTGTATCCCCTCCTCACCTCCCTTCATACATTCCTATCTCAATCCATGCATTCCCCATCTGCAGCAGCGCTGGTCTCCTCTCTTTCTCCTCACATGCTAAGAGACAGCAGCGGGAGACCACAGGGTGCTGCTGTTGTCAGTCAAATATTATGAGGATTAGGCAGGGGAAGGGGCCCACGGCACGCTATGTGTGTCAATAGACGCATACAGCCCAGCTCGGGAGTGAGTCAGCAGGTGTTCCACCATAGGAACAGGGAAGAGGAGGAGCCAAGAGTACCAGCTGGGGACCCTAGAAGAAGAGGTTCCAGGCTGCTCTGGGCAATACCATTGCCCAGAGCAGATAAGTATAACACGTTTTTTATTTTTTATTTAAAAAAATACCTTTTACAACCACTTTAACCACTTGCCAACCGCTGCATGCCGATGTAAGTCCCTAATTTTGGGACGGATATCGTTGTTACGGCAGCAGCTAGCTGCAATAACCCCGGTATCCCTGTGTTCGGACGGTGGTCGGCTACAAGACAAAAGTGGTCTCTGCGGCTACAATTTATTTTGTTTATTTTTTTAAATGATAATTTTTTTTATTTTATTGCATTTTAGTGTAAATATGAGGTCTTTTTGACCCCAGATCTCATATTTAAGAGGTCCTGTCATGCTTTTTTCTATTACAAGGGATGTTTACATTCCTTGTAATAGGAATAAAAGTGACACTTTTTTTTTTTTTTTTTTAAACGGTGTAAAAATAAAAGTAAAAGGTAAAATAAATAATAAAAAAAAAAATGTAAATGCGCCCTGTCCCTGCTGACCATTATCAATGAAAGTGAAAGAAGTTCTCAGATTTTGAGTTGTCCCTAAAGCAGTAATAGAGGAGAAGTTTTCCAATGGGGAAACTACTTTTGGTGTCCTTGGTGACACCCAAGGATTCCCTCACTTTGGAGAGATTTCTTCTCACTTCCTGCTTTGGCTATTGAGCAAGAAGTGAAGGGAAATCTCCCCAATGGAACACAGATAGCAAAAATAAACACTGACAGGGGTTATAACCCTCCTATACTCTATCCAAAATAAAATAAAATAAAAAAGTTTTTCCTTTAGTTTTACTTTACCTGGCCCTAAAATTGACTCTGTCGCCATAGCGTCACTTGTATACAAGAGGGACCCTGTAAAAGTGGAGGCAATATACTACCTTTCTGGTAGTGTTGAAATGTTGCCTCTTTGCTTCTCCCTGCAGGTTTTTACCTCTGTGGGTGGGTTGAATATTTGCTCTCTTCCCTGCTGCTAGGGATGAGCCAAACACCGGGTTCGGATCGCACCAGAACCTGCGAACGGACCGAAAGTTTGCGCGAACGTTAGAACCCTATAAAGCCCCATACACACGCGCGGATTATCCGAGGACCAGGTCCGTCGGATCATGTCCGTCGTACTTTGTCCGATGTTGGTTTTGCGTACACACGGTCGGACAAAGTTGTCGGAAAATCCGATCATTCTGAACGTGGTGACGTTTGTTGCCTACGACGGGACTACGTAGAGGCTAGTAGCCAATAGCTTTGGTCTTGTAATGTGATCTGAGCATGCGTAGCACTTTGTCCGTCGGAATTCGCTACACACGATCGGATTTGGTGTGATCGGACTTTGTTGTCAAAAAATCTATCCAGAAGGAGATAGGACTTTGTCCGTCAGACAATCCGATGGAAACTGTCCGATGGTGCCTACACACGGTCGGAATTTCCAACAACATTGTCTGATAGGACAGAATCCATCGGAAAATCCGACCGTGTGTATGGGGCTTTAGTTACACTGGACGCGAACGTTCAAAATCTAAAGTGCTAATTATAACGGCCAATATGCATGTTATTGTCATAAAAAAGGTTTAGGGACCCGGGTCCTGCCCCAGGGGACATGTATCAATGCAAAAAGAAGTTTTAAAAACGGACGTTTTTTTTCGGGAGCAGTGATTTTAATGATGCATAAAGTGAAAAAAAAAGTGAAATATTCCTTTAAATATGGTCCCTGGGGGTGTCTAAAGTATGCCTGTGAAGTGGCATGTGTTTCCCGTGTTTAGAACTGTCCCTGCAAAAAATGACATTTGTAAAGGAAAAAAAGAAGCCATTTAAAACTGCTTGCGGCTTTAATGTCATGTCTTGTCCTGGCAATATGGATGAAAATCTTTGAGAAAACCCCATCACCCCCCCCCCCCCCCCCCCCCCCCCCAGCCCATTAACAGCCCCTTTGGGTCTTGTATGGATATTAATCACAGCTACTCTTGGTGGGCGCTGGAACGCCTTGCTGTGAACTATTATATCAGGAATTGTAATTAGATGCCATTGTTGAACAGTGTTAGGAAAAATTGGGCCTTTGGTGGTGGTGGTGGTGCTGGTGCTACAACACTGTAAGCCCTCACAGTTACACTTGGTGGGCACAGGAATGGGCCCTGCTGTGAATTATTAGATCAAGAATTGTAATTGCATGCCCCTGTTGAACAGGGGCAGAAAAATTGGGCCTTTGGTGGTGGTGGTGGTGGTGGTGGTGGACGGTGTTGCCACAACACTGTAAGCCCTCACAGTTACTAACTCCTGCAGATGGCTGGATTAGATGAAACCAGGGCAGAAGGGCAGATACAGGTGCAGGTTGTATACTGTGCTGTGCTGCACTCACACAACACAATTACTAACTCCTGCAGATGGCTGGATTAGATGACAACAGGGCAGAAGGGCCTGTGGCCAATTATTGCTCTCCTCGCTTCTGGCTCTATGATTGACCAAGCATGCGGGGTCACAGTGCATGCTTGGCCAATCATCAGCCAGTAATGCACTGCGACTGGCGCAGTGCATTGTGGACCGTTCGCACCACGCGAATTTGATGCGAACGGCCCTCAGAGTTCTGAACTCGACGAGCGGACGAACAGCCGATGTTCGATTCGAACATGGGTTCGAATCGAACACCGAGCCCATCCCTACCTGCTGCACAGTGGTTGCTCCCGCTGGCTCGCAATCTGTACCAATGTATGAGCCAGAGAGAACTACCACTGTGTTCAACAGGGCAGTAGGAATTTAAAACAGGCCACTTGAAAGGCAGTATATTGTCTGTTATTTAGTATTTTTCCATAGCATTTGTACAAGTAACCCTTTGGTGACATTTAACATTTACTCTTAACATAACCCCAAAATGGAGCCCTTAACTTCCCAATACGCTTACCTATCACCTTAAGGTGACCCATTACTTTGCTCATGAGAAGATTACTAGTTTCTGTAATACTACTGCAATTTTATCATAAACACGTTATTGTATTCCACTAGTATGTGGCCTATTCCCCTTTGGCAATCTTGGTGTAAATTGACGATTCATTCCTTTTGCTTATATGGTTGAATGTAGACTTATGCCGCGTACACACGGTCGGAGTTCTCGTCGGAAAAAGCTCTGATGGTTTTCCCGTCGGAATTCCGACGGAATTTCGCTTAAACTGTCTTGCCTACACATGGTCACACCAAATTCCAACGGTCAATAACACTGTGGCATACAACATGTTCGACGGCACTATAAAAGGGAAGTTTAATGCTTCTGAGCATGCGGCAAATTGTTTCCGAGCATGCGTCGGAATTTTGCGTGTCGGAATTGCATACACGCGATCGGAAAATCCGATAGAAAGGTTTTCCGTCGGAAAAATTAAGAACAGGTTCTCAATCCAAAGTCCGTCGGAAATTCCGACAGAAAAAGACCGATGGGCATACACACGGTCGGAAAGTCCGATGAAAAGCTCCCATCGGACTGTTTCCATCGGAAATTCTGACCGTGTGTACGCGGCATTACATTTTGTTGTAAGACTACATTAATCTTTTATTCAACTTGGAAATATGCTGTATATACTGCATATTGTAAGCTACTGTTTACTGTGTATCACTGTGAAACAAAATGCTAGTCTGATATCTGTGCATTGTTCAATGTGTTTAATAAAAAATTATTAAAACAGATAGTTTTTATCATAAATATATGTTGTAATGTTAACTAGTAATGATGACCAGCCCTGAAAAAACTAAACTTAAATTTCATAATTGATTGCAACCAATTTTTACTGGAGTTCTCTTTTAAAATATGTAAAGCACGCCAACAAAGTGGGAAATACCTAATGAGAAATGACAATATTGATCCGATTTACTGTCATCCATTTACATCTCAATGACACAATCAATACCCCGGTAGTACCGGTACTTAGGGAATAAAAGAAAAGAACCTTATCTTGCCAAGCGTTTTATGCTTTATGGCTCAGACAAGGAAGAATGCGTTCAAGAAGCAACAAAGATATTATCATCAGACATGATTTTTATTTTTCCTAATGTAAATCAGGGCACCAAGAAATCCTGTTTTGGGAGAATTTGTCACATTTTGTCCAAAAATATTTACACTTGGACAATAAACAGGCAGATAACCACAAGCATTATTCTTATTCATGAACTTTTTGTGAGCTGGGGAAAACGAGTGCCTCAAGTTGTTAAAGGCCTGTGAAATGCAGTATTCACCTATACTGTCCTAGTAAATAGTACATCCAAACATAACTTAATTGCATAAAACATTAAAGGTGTCATTTAATGAGATAATTTGAGGGCGGGTTTAGGGGCGGGGCAGGGTAGGGGTTGGGCGGGGCAACTGGTGGCGAGTAACCCTTGAGGCCTGGCTAGTAGCTCAGGACTTGAAATTTTGAGCCCTGGACTAAGATACAGGCTTACATGGTGTAGCACGTTTTAGTGTAGCGTAATATTTATTGTTTTTTTAACCTGATTAATGCCGCCCAGTTTCAAAAGACCCCGTTACCGATTCTCTCGACCGACGCTGAGAAGACTCTCCGATGCGTAGGCCTGAGGGAACGGATGATGAATTGGGTCCAGGCTATTTATTCTTGTCCTTCGGCCCAAGTCAAGGTAAATGGCCATCACTCTGCATCATTCCGAATAGCGAAGGGACAAGACAGGGATGCCCCCTGTCTCCTCTGATCTTCATCTTGACCCTCGAACCCTTTCTCCGCTTTGTCAGGGACAACCCAAATATCTTGGGCCTGCAAGTAGATGCTGCCCTGTCTCTCAAAGTCGCGCCGTTCGCGGATGACCGGTTGTTCTTCCTGACCAACCCCTTGGTAACTATCCCAAACCTGTTTTTGAAATTGAAGACCTATGAGGAACTCTCTTTTTTCCGCATCTATTATCAGAAATCAGGGGTCTTTGCCCACTTCCTTAGCTCCGAGTGGACTTTCCCTTTAAGTGGGCTTCATCGCACATTAAGTATTTGGGCATCCTTTTGCTCCGCAGGGTGGAGGAAGTTGACAGAAGTTGGATAAACTCCATATTTTATTCAAAACTAAAAAAAAAAAGTTTGGGATTAATATGAAACATGAATTATTTATCATAACTATTTACAGATGGTCCAACGACAACTTTCTTAAAAGCCAATCAAAATCTAAAACACGGTTAATGACATCAACAGAAAAAAATGTCTCCCTTTTTTTAACTTGAACAGTGAGAGAGTGTGTGAGTGAATGTAGTTGAATAAGCTTTTAGCTTGGTGTGCTAGCTTATTAGGCATGATCTTGATACAAGAAACAAATGAAAACTGGCAGGTCTTCTAGCATCAAAGACTTAGTCCTTGGCACGCTGCTGTCATGAGTAACTTGAACACAGGCACGCCTTGGAATACAAAATTATTTTGCAAAGTTTTTTTGCTCAAACCCGATCTTTAACTGCTTTGAAGTAATATGATTGTCGGTGATGTATCATGTGCTCCCTACATCCTGAAGTATATTAATAAAAAAAATAAACATTAATAACTAAGTCCTTCAGGGCAGGCACCAGCTTCAATTACTGATACTCATTAATTATCCAATGTGTACAGTAAGAAGACTGCTAACTGGCATTACTGAGGTTATATGTACAGTGCTGTGAAAAAGTATTTGCCTCTTCCTGATTTTTAAAAATAATTTAAAAAGATGCAGTTTTTAAATTATTATTTAATTTAAGAGAAAAAAGCTGTTCAAACCTGCCTGGCCCTATGTGACAAAGTAATTTCCCCCTCCTATGCTGAATCATGAATGAACTATGATTAACAACAATTTTTTGGAAAGCTGAGTTAGATTTCACTTGCCACACCCAGGCCTGATTACTGCCAGACCTGTTAAATCAAGAAATCACATAAATAGAAGATGTCTGACAAAGTGAAGCACGCTAACAGATCACAAAAAGCCACACACCATGCCACAACCTAAAAAGATTCAAGAACAGATTAGAAACAAAGTAATGTACATGTATCAGTCTAGGAAGGGTTTCAAAGCCATTTCAAGGCTTTGGAACTCCAGTAAACCACGGGGATAGCCATTATCCACAAATAGAGACAACTTGGAACAGTGGTGAACCTTCCCAGGAGTGGCCGGCCTACAAAAATTACTCCAAGAGCATGACGACGACTCCTCCAGGAAGTCATATAGAACCCAGAACAACATCTAAAGAACTGCAGGCTTCACTTTCTTCAGGTAAGATCAGTGTTCATGATTCAACAATAAGAAAGGGACTGGGCAAACATGCCATCCATGGGAGAGTTCCAAGGCCAAAGCCACTGCTGACCAAAAAGAACACAAGGGCTCATCTCACATTTACCAAAAAAAAACAGCTTGATTATCCCCAAGACTTTTAGGCAAATATTCTGTGGACTGATGAGACAAAAATTGTACTTTTTGGAAGGTGTTCATCCCATTACATCTGGCATAAAACGAATACAGCATTTCTTCACAAGAACATCTTACCAACAGTCAGACATGGCGGTGGTAGCGTGATGGTCTGGGGCTGCTTTGCAGCTTCAGGACCTGGACGACTTACCATAATTGATGGAACCATGAATTCTGAGCTCTACCAGAAAATCCTAAAGGAGAATGTCCGACCATCAGTGCGTGACCTCAAGCTCAAGTACACTTGGGTTATGTAGCAGGATAATGATCTGAAACACAACAGCAAGTCCACCTCCAAATGGTTCAAACAAAGCAAAATTTTGATTTGGAGTGGCCTAGTCAAAGCCCGGACTTAAATCCAATTGAGATGCTGTATCATGACCTTACACAGGCTGTTCATGCTGGAAAACCCTCCAATTTCCAAAATTCAATAAATAAAGAATAAATTTGAATTTGAAAAGAATACAAAAGAATAGAGTAGAATAGAAAATAACAAAATAGTATAGAAAAAATTAGAATAGAATGAATATAACCATCTTCCTATTCCAATCTATTCTTTTCTATTCCATTCAAATTGATTCCATTTGAATTTTGAGAAATGGTTATATTCTTTATATTCTATGGTTTTTTAATTGTATTCTTTTTCTATTTGTTCTGTTGTATTCTATTCTTTTCTATTCTATTATTTTATTCTCTATTCTATTCTACTCTTTTCTATTCAAATGTATTCTATTCGAAATTCGAATTTCGGAAGATGCTTTTATTCTTTCTATTCTATTCTATTCTGTTGTTTTTTTCTATACTATTCTAATCTATTACATTAACATTTCATCTAACATATCAAGTAAATTTCTTCACTATGAACTAACCGATTGCCAACAGATGTACGCCGATGTACGTCAACGGGAATGGCAGAAGGACGTACCCGTACATCCCTTCGTAATCCCGGGCTAGCGCGCGCGCGCCCATGGGTCCTGCGGACTCGATGTCCGCCGGTGGCCCGTGATCGTGACGAGGAGAGGCAGAATAGGGAAATGCATATGTAAACAAGGCATTTCCCTGTTCTGCCTAGTGACATGTCAGGGATCTAATGCTCCCTGTCATCGGGAGCAGTGATCTCTGACATGTCATAGGTAGCCCATCCCCCCTACAGTTAGAAGAAGCTGAGGGAACACACTTAACCCCTCGATCGCCCCCTAGTGTTTAACCCCTTCCCTGCCAGTGACATTTACACAGTAATCAGTGGCTATTTTTAGCTCTGATCAATGTATAACTGTCAATGGTCCCAAAATAGTATCAAAAGTGTCCGCTCTGTCTGCCGCAATGTCGCAGTCCCAATAAAAATCGCAGGTCACAGCCATTATTAATAAAAATGGCAGAAATCTATCCCCTATTTTGTAGACGCTATAACTTTTGCGCAAACCAATCAATATACACTTATTGTGAATTTTACCAAAAATATGTAGAAGAATACATATCAGCCTAAACTGAGAAAGACATTTTTTTTTTATATATTTTTGTGGGATATTTATTATAGCAAAAAAAAAATATTGCTTTTTTTTCAAAATTGTTGTTTTTTCTTTGTTTATAGCGCAAAAAAAATAAAAAAAGCAGAGGTGATCAAATACCACCAAAAGAAAGATCTATTTGTGGGGAAAAAAAGTATGTCAATTCTGTTTGTGTACGTCACACGATGTATGTCAGTTAAAGCAGCGCAGTGCCGAATCGCAATAAATGCTCTGGTCATTTAAGGGTGTAAAATCTTCTGGGGCTGAAGTGGTTAAGGTTTTACCCCTGCTTTAAAATCCCTCCTCTAAACTGATATATTGAATTTGCTCCCTGGGGCAAACATACTATTGGTTGACACACAATGGATAACACCTAGGAACTTGGGTGGCAAGAGTTCACTAATGGTTATTTTAGGTTTCTTATACTATTGCCGTCATTACCCAGCTAAAGGCGTAAAGCTTCTAAAGTCTTTGCTTAGTTCTAATGAAGAGAAGGTCAGTTATCCTTGATGATTTTTCTCCGCCTGATGCTGACCAAGATAATTGTAGCCATGGCAAAGTTCAGAATCAGCATATTTTTTCCTGCATCTAAAGGGAAAACTATTCCTTAGGGGTCTATACTCAGAAAATAGAAGATGGGGCACCAGGACATTCAATACTACCAAAGGACAATCATTTTGTTTACACACTAAACTAAATTTTCTTCCATATACACCCAAAGTGCTTCTCATCTACCTGAGCCTTACCAAGTCTTCTGGTACTCAACGCCATACTTAAAAAATGTATATATATAAAAAAATACACATTATTCTGTACCTCTGATACATCTCAGAACAGATCTAAGGCAGTTTAATAGCAGCAATCTACAGCAGAAGCACTGGTTCAGGTTTCCAAAAAAAAGTAATGCAATTGTATTCTGAAAAAGACAGTGGTCGGATGTAGTCTTGTAGCAAATCAGGGATGCAAAGAAGGAATAGATAGCAACAATGCTGTAAATTTATCAGCCACCTTCCGGTATTGCCCCCCATCTCCCGAAAGTGCTGCCACACCTCCATTACTGGTGGAATAAATAATTATTCAACATGGAAATAAAAGAGGCAAATAACCGTGAAACCTGTATAAAGCAACATGTGCAGTCTTCACTAATACATTGCCGAAGTTTTGTATTTTCCTAGAGATGCACAAATCTAACCATACTAAACCCTCTGTCCCTCTGCATCCAGAACCCATGTACATTGGACACTGACTTCTAGCCATGTCGAGATTAACCCCCACCTCCCGTCTATCAACTGTAAAAAAAACAAAGCCTTTGCCTCCCCCTAAAGTTCTGGCATTTGACAGTTCAATGACAGGTGGTGGAGTTTGATTGATCTGAAGACAACGCAGGTAAATGTGGTGACCACAAGTTCCATCTACATTAGCGCTGTTGCCACATTTTAAATGTTTTAGTCCAGGTCAGGTTTGATTTTCCCTAATATGCTTTGTATTACCGGTACTTTTTAAATTTATTTTCCTTTTTAGTTAAAGAATATATTAACTTTAACATTTCATGTAACTAATATGTGCCTGCTGTACCATGTATGAAAAAGATGTCTTGTTCTCTTTATATTGTGTGCTTTGTATGAAATCCCTGGTCTTCCTGCCAGTCCCTCTGCTTTCCTATTAAAAACTATACGAAGCAGGAGAACACACCGTGGTCAGTTCTCTAGCTATGCTGGGAACTTAGCTGCCCTCTTCAATGATCAAAATGATTAAACTTGTCCTGACAGCCCCCCCCCTTCCCCGCACAGTCATTCACTGGGAAGATCAGTGTGCTGCTGCTTCACCTCCTCCAGCTCTTGTGCAGCTGAGAACAGAGAGAAGGTGATCACTTAAACAAAGGGGAAAAAAAGGTATTTATAATTTTTTTTTTCATATAATATTTTTTATATAATACACAAATGTTTTGCCTTTCATTTTTATCTTATACTGAATGGGTTGTTTTACAAGGTGATCATTTACATTAATAAATTTAATCTATGAATATTATGTTTGGAGCCAGCAAGTGATACACCCATTTTGCAGGGCCTTCCTAGCAATACAGTCTTCCTTTATTTTGTAAAGCACTGTGCAAACTGGTGGAGCTATGTAAATCCTGTATATTAATCATATAAACAGCTCTGTTGTGAAAGATCATATTCTAGCACTAGTTTTTCATTGTATCATACAAAGGGCTTGTACAAAAGAGTACCATGATTTAGGTCTGAGAGAGAAAGGAAACCACTGCTCCAGGACAGCCATCCAAGGCAACTGCTCGTCTTCCTGATCAGGGAGCCCCAGGTGCTGGCTAATACATACACAAGCTATGAGTGCTTACTCATAGCTTACTATGAGTAAGCACTGATCCCAGTGCGAAACGTGTCAGCATTCTTGTACCCCCTTGCTGTGGATTATTTGATGTGATCTTCGTTTTTGCAATAAAAGCACAGGATTTTAATTCTTCTCAGTGTGTGGCCATCCAGAGTCTTCTTGCCATTACTTCCCATCCTTTAGGTCTGCCCAGGACACCATGATGTCTAAATATGGTCCTGGCACTATATCCCATAAAACCAAATTGTACAACATTTAAAATGGAAATAATAAATCATTCCTTTCAACAAAAGATGTAAAAAGTACCATTAATGGGTTATTCCAACTAATCTCAACAATTCACAGAACTTTCTGCTTGTCCGCTTTCACTCCCACCCTGGTATCATTCTCCTAAGGGTCTATCAAGGTTTGGTACACTCAAGTCTGGCATCTTAAATTTAAGCTCTCTACATCATCCTGGCATTAAGTGGTCCCTCCTTAGCTTTCTGTATCCACTAAAGGAATGTATACATATTCATATTATATCTCCTTTCTTCATCTTTTTCTCATCTGCCTACTGAAAAGCGATAGTTGAATTTTGTATGACACTTACAGAGACTCCTGAGTAATTGATGGTCCTTTCTTTGCGCAGTTGCCCTTTTTGGGGTCCTTGTTTGTTAAACCCTGCCACGGTCCGACACCTCTTTCAGCAACAACATCGGAGGACTTACAGTCAGCATTGTTCCACTCAGCGGAGACCATTCCACCTCACCCAGCGCAATATGATATGCTTTTTTGTAAGTACAACCTGCAGCCTACATAATGTATAGTCCAAAATACTCTATAATACACACAGTCTGGGTTATAACCTGTTTTTTATTGATCAATATGATGTTTATTGCTCTACTCACTAACACAATATGTTTGTATTTTAGAACTTAATGTTACCCATTTGACAAATATCTCTGCAGAAAGACTTACAAATAGTCTGAAACATATCAGGTGTCTATGGAAGTATGCATGGCAGCTAGCCCGACATTCTCTACTGGTAGCCCCATGTTTGCCATGTTTCATGCGCTGTCAAGGGTATTTGATGTTATGTATCTTTAAACTTGTGTATACTCCAAAATTTTGATGTACTGTTTATATCTCTTTTTAAAACAAGCTGTATAATAAAAATATGTTTTTTACCATAAGTATTGGTCTGTCTATCAAGTCCATGAGGGGTACACGGTGCAGGTTTGTACCAGGGTTAATATATATATATATATATATATATATATATATATATATAAACAATAGCAGACAGTATGCATTCAATGTCACACATCTGTCTCTGTGCAGATGTAAACCATTCGGCCTGTCAGAAGATCTGTATAGCCACTGCACCTGTCAGCATATCGTTGATTTTAATTTTGTTAGTATTAGAAGTAGCTTAATGGATTAGGAAAAAATAAGGAAAAAAAATCAAATTTTGTAAAATATCTCAAGTGTCTGAAGATAAACATATCCATTCCCACCTGGTGTCAGGAGAGAGGTGGCTTGGCCAGTGGGAGGGCATGCCTGGGAGTAGAGGGGAGAAGTAGCTGTGATAGGGGCAGATTGACAGGGGAGGGTGGGTTAGGAGTGGTTTTGTGGAAATTGGCTTCTTTAGGTGGCGGAGGTGGCCAGGAGAGAAGCAACTTGATGGGGGAGAAGTAGCTGTGATAGGGGCAGCTTTATAGGGGAGATGAGGCTGAAATAGGAGCGGTTTGAGGGGGGGGAGGTGGTTGCAACAGAAGCAGCTTGACAACGAGGAGGAGATGGCCTTGATGCAGCAGTGTGGATTCACATATTTCCAAATGAATGCAACTTAAACCTCTGTTTTACCTGAGACCCCCTATAAACTCTTAGGGGAGTTGGGCGGGGGGGGGGGCATGTCTGCACAATTCTGATCATTGGAGAACAGGACGGCTGTTCTCCCAAGTAGAATGCAAAGAAGTAAACTGAAAACACTAGAATGGATGTGCTTCCATGCCTAGCGTGGTCAGTGTGAAAAAGAAAAACAGGGGGACTGGCAGGATCACCAGTTATTTTACACAAGGGAAGCAATACAAAGAAAACAGGATACTTTTTTAATACAAGTACCTGGCAACACAGACACATATCAGGAATATGAAATGTTGTGGCAAAATACAACACTTTACTGCATAGCAACTGTGTGCATTGCATGTAGTTTTGGGGTGGTTGCAGTGTGGCCCCATTTAGTTGACCAGATAGCACCAATTGACATTGAGGATAATTTGGCAGGTGTACATAAGTGTAAATGGCTAAACGGATAATGTAACTCTTGTCTGCATCCCAGGCTACAGTGCACTTCATGTGTGTCCCTGGTGAGCCTAAGCTGCTTAAAGAGGAAGTAAACTCTCCCACTCTGATGCTTCTTTTCATTTAGTCCATTATAATAAGTAATTATCCATCTATAGCCACTGTAATCCAGCCCAAATCACATATTACTTACTGTTTAAAGAAACTTTAAAAAAATTGTTTCCAGGGGTAAGACAGCCCCATCTTAAGTATTGTTTTCTGAGTCCACAGTAGAGCCCTTACATTGAGCACCTTCTGTACTGTTAACCAAGCATCCTTCTCAATCCAACGTTTCTATGGCAACCCTGCTTCCCTGCTCATAGCTGACTTGTTTTATTTCATAGTATATACTTGTGCCGATTATCTAGTGTTTGCCTATGCCAGTCTTATCAGCTTCAGCTGATAAGACTGCAGTAATGCTGTCTGATGCCTAGGTTTACACTCTATGTGATGTCACATGGTCCCATGGGGTGTAGTAGGAAGCTCTGAGTGATTATGCAGTCTCGTGGGATTTCAGTGTTGTGCCATAGGAAGTCCTGATAATAGACAGACAAGCACACAGAGTGTGCCATAAATCTGGGGAGATATGGGCATGCTCAGTGACGTAATTCTAAAAAACAAAAAGGATTACAATACTAAGCAAGTAAGGAGATATCTACAAGCAGTGTTCATTCGGATTTTTTATGCTGATTTACATGGGATAAAGTTGTGGGGGAGAGTTTACAACCACTTTAAAAAGGAGAAGTGCAAAACCCAGAGTGGACAGAGGATCAGAGGGAGAGGGGAGATGTGTAAATACACACACACACACACACACACACACACACTTGCTCACATTATCTTTCATATCTCTATGAAATGGTAATTGCATTAAAATTCAAAAATCCCAATAAAGATTAGATTGTACATTAAAAAATGCTAAGAAAACATGTGAGGGGTTCCTACTCTCTTCACTTCCCTACTTTATCCAACACTTTATCCAACACTAAAAAAAAAAGTTTTGTCACCACCACGTACATTGCAAAAAGTATTATAGTAATATGGTTTTGTATCTAGTCACACAGCTAGTGAGATTGTGCACTTTAGGAAATCAGTAAAGTCTATCTGTAATTGTGGCAGCGTTAATGGAATACTGTAGCAGAGTTCAATTAGAATGCATTGATGACCAATAATGTTCCTCTAATTTTGGAAAGCCCTAGTTTCTCAGTCTTGCCTTAAATAAAGGACATAAGCACACTGAGTGCCCAATCACTGGCTTGGTTTGCACTCAGTCACTTTGCTTAGGGCAACAGCACTTCCAATTACATCTCTGATTATTTCATAAACCCAGCAGAGTTTGTGGGCTGAGTGACAGGTCTTTAATACTAGTTGACAATCCCTCTAGACTTCCTCATTGGGGGCTAAATCTTAACATGTTTATTCCTGGCAAAGTCACATCTCATCTTCATCTGATGTACACAGAACCACTTCAGAATTAGGTTACCTGGAGCCCTACAAAGAGCACCCGAGACTTCAAGTGAACCTGTCAGGTGTGGAAAGAGACTAGACAACTCTCAATGTACAGTAAAGGGCAAATTTTTATCTTCAACTTCAGCTCTGAAAGAACACAGGATCAAAACTCTCATCAAGCTCCCCAGCAAGCTAATACCAGTGGCCTACCGACCAATTAGGCTCTTGTTCTGGATGCTGAATGATGAGTGTACTGGACCAATATCTGGCCATCTGTATCCTTAGCCTAAGATTGTGTTATGACCCAGGTGTAATGCAAGGAGTAAAGATTTACAATTTACAATTTACTTTACTCAAGAAAGCCTAATACTAAATGGGTTTTGATCGGTTACTATGCATACTGTACCTTGCACTGTTCTCCATGCACTGCTTTACTGCGTTAGTTTAGTCACTTCTTTAATTTTTAAAGTTCTATTAAGTGTTTAAATGCACCTGGTTTATTGACAGCCCCCACCACATACAGTATATAAAAAAATATATAAAAAGTGAAAAATATGCAGCTTTTTTAGGAAACATTTAACCAAATACTAATTATGTACCTGACTTCCTGAAGGTGCAAGTGAAGTCACCTGACTTGTAGGAAAACTGGGTGATCAAGATCCAGTGAAAATGAACTCCTGTACACTGCATTAAGTGAATTCTCGCAGGATTTTGAGAAGCCAGAAACATCACAGGGGTGCTATAATTAAAGCAATTTTCATAAAAGGCCTTCTTTAAACTCCAGGCAAGACAAGTATTCAACTAACACACATCTTCCTTTTGTTTTGCTTGGCAACAGGTCCATGATTAAGTTTGAGACGTTAACCACTTGCCGACCGCCCCATGTACATATACGTCGGCAGAATGGCACGTACAGGCAGAACCACGTACCTGTACGTGCCATTCTTTAGGCGGTTGGGGGGTCCGATCGGACCCCCCCTCCGCCGGCGGGGACGGTCGGCATCGCTTCAGGAGCGATCCGGGACGAGGGGACGGCCAGTGGTTTCTGGCCACCCCCTCGCGATCGCTCCTGGCGAATGAAAAGCTTCCCCTTCCTGTCTATTGTATAGACAGGAAGGCGGAAGTGATGTCACGCTCGGTGCGCCGGTCTATGTGACCGGAGACGCCGAGCGGCGAACATGTTAAGGTCAGTGCACAACACTACACTGACACCAGTACAGTTAGGCACACAAAACACCCCCCTGTCACCCCCTGATCACCCCCCAGATCACCCCCCTCCCCCCCCAGTCACAGTGTCACTAATTGCAGTGATCATTTATTTACTGATCACTGCATTTAGTGTCAGTGTGACTGTAATAACTGTCAGGGCAGTTAGTTTTAGGTCCTAGGTAGCCCCCTACCCCCCCTAATAAAGGTTTAACCCCCTGATTGCCCCTAGTTAACCCTTTCACCCCCTTTTGCCAGTGTCACTAAGCGATCGTTTTTCTGATCGCTGCATTAGTGTCGCTAGGTAACCAGTTTTTTTTTTAGGTTAACCGCCATGTTTATATAGGTTCATAAATAGGTTTATAGGTCAGGTACCCCCATATTACAACCTAAATAAAGGTTTTAACCCCCTGATTGCCCCTAGAGTTAACCCTTTCACCAGTGATCACCGTATAAAATGTCACTGGTGACGCTGGTTAGCCAGTTAGTTATTTCGTTATTTAGGTTCCCCGTCAGGTTTTTATATAGCGTCAGGTACCCCCATATATTACCTAATAAAGGTTTAACCCCCTGATTGCCCCTAGTTAACCCTTTCACCCCCTTTTGCCAGTGTCACTAAGCGATCGTTTTTCTGATCCCTGCATTAGTGTCGCTAGGTAACCAGTTTTTTTTTTGTATTACTGTTACGGGTGACGCTGGTTAGTTAGCTTGTTTTTTATACTGTCAGGGCACCCGCCATTTATTACCCAATAACGGTTTAACCCCCTGATCGCCCGGCGGGTGATATCAATTAGGTTTTAGGGTCAAATAAGGTCTGCGTCGCCCCAGGTTAGTGCCAGTACCGCAAACACCCACGCGCAAAGCATACACCTCCCTTAGTGGTATAGTATCTGAACAGATCAATATCTGATCTGATCAGATCTATACTAGCGTCCCAGCAGTTTAGGGTTCCAAAAAAACGCATTGTTAGCGGGATCAGCCCAGATACCTGCTAGCACCTGCGTTTTCCCCCTCCGCCCAGCCCAGCCCACCCAAGTGCAGTATCGATCGATCACTGTCACTTACAAAACACTAAGCACACATAACTGCAGTGTTCGCAGAGTCAGGCCTGATCCCTGCGATCGCTAACATTTTTTTTGTGGTAGCGTTTTGATTCAGTCGCTAACAGTCAGGAGCTTTTTTACCTGTGAATCTCAAAAAAATAAAAAAAACAAAAATAGTTGTCGTTTTATTGTTCTCTCTCTCTCTCTATTGTTGCTCTTTTTTTACTCCATTCTATTCTGCAATGTTTTATTATGTTTTATCATGTTTTATCATGCTTGCTTTTCAGGTATGTAATTTTGTTTACTGTGTTTTAGTGTTAAGCATTTTTTTGTTTTCAGGTGCGCCATTCAGTTGCAGCGCGGATTTATTTATCTTGACAGCAACAGCGTTTGCTCCCACGATACATAAAGCCGCGACTCCAACGCTGTAGGAGGTGATTTCACCACCACAGTTAAAAAAAAGAGCATATGTGCCGAAGCATGGGGGCAGCAGGGGGGGCGGAGGAGCGATTGGCTCCTAATGCCACGTACATACGGTCGAAATTCCGACCGTGTGTACACGGCATAACTTTTGCGGGAGGATGCCCCCATGCATCGGCATATATAAATGGTGCATGTATGCCCATCATTAGAAGTGGGTGGATGAAGGGAGGTATTCTAATGGTGGGCATACCCACCAATCAATCTCTTTTTTTCGTTCAGCCAAGAGGCTGCATGAAAAAAAAAAAAGATTACAATATATGTCCAGTATGTTGCTGGACTTTGAATGGTTATACCAGAATGATGCCTGCAGGTTTAGGTATCATCTTGGTATCATTCTTTTCAGCCAGTGATCGGCTTTCATGTAAAAGCAATTCTAGCGGGTAATTAGCCTCTAGACTGCTTTTACAAGCAGTAGGAGGGAATGTCCCCCCTCCCGGATATAAACCGCGCCATTGGGAAATTGGGAAAGCATTTTATCACACCAATCTTGGTGTGGTCAGATGCTTTGAGGGCAGAGGAAAGATCTAGGGTCTAATAGACCCCAATTTTTTCAAAAAAAGAGTACCTGTCACTGCCTATTGCTATCATAGGGGATATTTACATTCCCTGAGATAACAATAAAAATCATAACAAAGAAAAAAAATGGAAGGAACAGTTTAAAAATAGAATAAAAAAGCTAAATAAATAAAAAAAAAACTAAAAAAAAAAAAAAAAAGCACCCCTGCCCCCCCTTCTCTTGCGCAAAGGCGTACACAAGCGTTGGTCTGGCGTCATATGTAAACAGCAATTGCAGCATGCATGTGAGGTATCACCGCGAAGGTCAGATCGAGGGCAGTAATTTTAGCAGTAGACCTCCTCCGTGAATCTAATGTGGTATCATGTAAAGGCTTTTAAAGGCTTTTAAAAATGTATGTAGTTTGTCGCCACTGCGTGTTTGTGCGCAATTTTAAAGCATGTCGTGTTTGGTATCCATGTACTCGGCCTAAGATCATATTTTTTATTTCATCAAAAATTTGAGCAATATAGTGTGTTTTAGTGCATTAAAATAAAAAAAAGTGTATTTTTTCCACAAAAAATGCGTTTGAAAAATCGCTGCGCAAATACTGTGTGGAAAAAAAAAATGCAACACCCACCATTTTAATCTGTAGGGCCTTTGCTTTAACAATATATATAGTGTTTGGGGGTTCAACGTAATTTTCTTGCAAAAAAAAAATATGTTTTCATGTAAACAAAAAGTGTCAGAAAGGGCTTTGTCTTCAAGTGGTTAGAAGAGTGGGTGACGTGTGACATAGGCTTCTAAATGTTGTGCATAAAATGCCAGGACAGTTCAAACCCCCCCCAAATGACCCCATTTTGGAAAGTAGACACCCCAAGCTATTTGCTGAGAGCAATGTTGAGCCCATTAAATATTTTTTTTTTTTTGTCCCAAGAGATTGAATAATGAAAAAAAAAAAAATATATATATTTTTTTTACAAAAAGTTGTCACTAAATGATATATTGCTCAAACATGTCATGGGCATATGTGGAAATACACCCCAAAATACATTCTGTTGCTTCTCCTGAGTACGGGGATACCACATGTGTGGGACTTTTTGGGAGCCTAGCTGCGTACGGAACCCCAAAAACCAAGCACCGCCTTCAGGCTTTCTAAGGGAGTAATTTTTTTATTTCACTTCTCACTGCCAATCACAGTTTCGGAGGCCATGGAATGCCCAGATGGCATAAAACCCCCCAAAATGACCCCATTTTGGAAAGTAGACACCCCAAGCTATTTGCTGAGAGGTATTGTGAGTATTTTGCAGATGTCGCTTTTTGTCACAAAGTTTTGAAAATTGAAAAAAAGAAAAAAAAAAATTTTTTTTCTTTACTTTCTTCATTTTCAAAAACAAATGAGAGCTGTAAAATACTCACCATGCCTCTCAACAAATAGCTTGGGGTGTCTACTTTCCAAAATGGGGTCATTTGGGGGGGTTTTGTGCTATTTTGGCATTTTATGGCCTTCGAAACTGTGATAGGTAGTGACGAGTGAAATCAAAAATTTGCACCCTTAGAAATCCTGAAGGCGGTGCTTGGGTTTCGGGGCCCCGTACGCGGCTAGGCTCCCAAAAAGTCCCACACATGTGGTATCCCCATACTCAGGAGAAGCAGCAAAATGTATTTTGGGGTGCAATTCCACATATAACTATGGCATGTGTGAGCAATATATAATTTAGTGACAACTTTTTGAAGAAAAAAAAAAATTATTTTTTATTTTTGTCTTTATTCAATCACTTGGGACTAAAAAAAAAAATATTCAATGGGCTCAACATGCCTCTCAGCAAATAGCTTGGGGTGTCTACTTTCCAAAATGGGGTCATTTGGGGGGGTTTTGTACTTCTCTGCCATTTTAGCACCTCAAGAAATGAAATAGGCAGTCATAAATTAAAAGCGGTGTAAATTCCAGAAAATGTACTCTAGTTTGTAGACGCTATAACTTTTGCGCAAACCAATAAATATACGCTTATTGGCATTTTTTTTACTAAAGACATGTGGCTGAATACATTTTGGCCCAAATGTTTGACTAAAATTGAGTTTATTAGATTTTTTTTATAACAAAAAGTAGAAAATCTCTTTTTTTTTCAAAATTTTCGCTCTTTTTCCGTTTATATCGCAAAAAATAAAAATCACAGAGGCAATCAAATACCATCAAAAGAAAGCTCTATTTGTGGGAAGAAAAGGACGCAAATTTCGTTTCGTTACAAAATTGCATGACCGCACAATTACCAGTTAAAGTAGTGCAGTGCGAAATTGAAAAAAGACCTCTGGTCCTTAAGCTGACAATTGGTCCGGGGCTGAAGTGGTTAAATCAGGCAAACAGCAAAAAACACTGATGAAATACAGTAAGTATATAGGATATGTAATTTTCTTCAGCCAGTCCTGAGATTTACAGTACATCTAGATTGATGACCTTACTTTTTTCTAATGCATTAAAGTAACAAAGCTTGGCCACTTACTCACTTAAGGACCAGGCCCCTTTTTTAGATGTGTGTTTTACAAGTTAAAAACATTTTTTTTGCTAGAAAACGACTTAGAACCCCCCAAACATTATATATTTATTTTCTAACACCCTAGAGAATAAAATGGCAGTCGTTGCAATACTTTCTGTCACACCATATTTGCGCAGCGGTCTTACAAGCGCACTTTTTTTTAAAATACACTTTTTTGAATTAAAAATTAGACAACAGTAAAGTTAGCCCAATTTTTTTTGTATTGTGAAAGATAATGTTACGCCGAGTAAATTGATACCCAACATGTCACGCTTTAAAATTGCACCCGCTCGTGGAATGGCGACAAACTTTTACCCTTAAAAATCTCCATAGGCGACATTTAAAAATTCAGCAGGTTGCATGTTTATGCGTTACAGAGGAGGTCTAGGGCTAGAATTATTGCTCTCACTCTACCGATTGCGGCAGTACCGCACATGTGTAGTTTGAACATTTTTTTCATATGCGGACGCTACTCACGTATGCTTTCGCTTCTGCGCACGAGCTCGGCCGGACAGGGCGCGTTTAAAAACTTTTTTTTTTCTTATTTAGTTTACCTTTTATTTTTTTATTTTTACACTGTTTTAAAAAAAAAATTGTGTCACTTTTATTCCTATTACAAGGAATGTAAACATCCCTTGTAATAGAAAAAAAGCATGACAGGACCTCTTAACTATGAGATCTGGGGTCAAAAAGACCTCAGATCTCATATTTACACTAAAATGCAATAATAAAAAAAAAAAATGTCATTTAAAAAAAAAAATGGCCCTTTAAGAGCTATGGGCGGAAGAGGCGTTTTGACGTCGCTTCCACCCTGCAGTGTCATGGAGACGGGTTGGGGCCATCTTCCACGCACTCGTCTCCATGCACAGCCACAGAGAGGACCGGATCACCTCTGCCAGAGTACTGAGCATCTATCTGTTAGAGTTGTGATCCTAAAAGCTGTGAGCTTCAAAAGTAAGGCATCTGTAGCATTTGGAGGTTATATACAAATATTCATACGGTAGTTAACCTGGGACAAATTCACTTATCTTTTGATGGATGATTACTTGGAGTTTACTGAGGAAGCTGTTGGTACAATGGTGCATTCACCTTCAATTCACCCCCCTCTCCCCTTCCCCATCCCAAAATATATATATACAATGGCACAGCAGCATATTGATGAGAAATCTATTTAATACTGCTTCAAAGAGTTAGGATCCCACCCTCCTGACCATCCCCTGACCATCCCCACAGGACTAATGCTATGAGTAGTACTATAAATAGCAGCTAGACTCAAAATCTATTTACTGAATCAGATCAGGGAGCTATTACAATTGGTTGCCAGAGGTTACAGTGTATCATTACCGCTCACTGACTGGCTGCTAGAGGTTACAGCACACATTATGGCTCACTGATTATTTGCTAGATGTTACAGCACATCACCTCTGCTTGTTGATTGGTTGCTAGAGATTACTGTACATCAATACTGCTCACTGATTGGTTGCTAGAGGTTACTGGAAATCCTTACCACTCACTAATTGGTTGCTAGAGGTTACTGCACATTATTACTGCTCACTGATTGGTTGCTAGAGGTTACTGCATATCCTTACCACTCAATGATTGGTTACAAGAGGTTAGTGCACATAATTACTGCTCACTGATTGGTTGCTAAAGGTTACAGAACATCATCTCCTCACTGCCTGCACACCATGGATTGGGGAGGTGAGGGGACCCATTAATAGACAGAAAACTCCTAGGGATCCTAGGACTCTTGGGATCAGTGGCAATGCTGGGGGGGGGGGGTTGTGATTATTGGCAATGCTGGGGGATTAAAGGGATCCGTGGCAGTGGTGTGGGGATGGGATTTATTAGGAGGCAGTACACTGTGGCAAATTCTGAACCATGTATGTAGAGCAAAGCTGGAAATCCTTGGCAAGTATATAGTGGGGGAGTTTACACTGACCACCAATGGAATGTGGAATTTACAATGACCACCAACGTGAGGGGGGGTTTACACTGACCACCAATGTGAGGAGGAATTTGCCCTGACCACCATGTAATGGGGGATTTTACACCACCCACCAAAATAAAGAGGGATTTCTACACTGACACCAATATAATAAGAACCTTTACACCAACCACCAGTGTAAGGGGGAATATACAATGACCTCCATGTAAGGGGGAATTTACACATACAACCATTGTCAAGTAGATTTATACTGGCCACCAATGTAAGGTGACACTTCTACATCGACCACCAATGTTAGGGGGGTTAACACTGACCACCAAGGTAAAGGGACATTAACACTGAACCAATTTAATGGGGGATTTTACATCAACAACCAATAAAGGGGGATTTCTACATTGACCACTAATGTAAGGGGGGGGGGGGGATTTACACTCACCACCAATTTAAAGGGAGCTTCTATATGGACCACTAATGTAAGGGAGAATTCGAAACTGACTACAAATGCAAGTTTTTTTTACAGATTACCAATATAAAGAAGAGTGTCTACACTGGCCACCAATGTAATAGGGATTTACACTGACCACTAATGTAATGTGGATTTACGCTGATCACCAATGTAAGTGGGGCCTTCACACTGGCCACTAGTGTGAATGCAAGGAACACCAAGCCCTAATGTAATGAGACGATTTACACTAACCACCAATGTATCTGAGACATTTAGCCTGCATTCACATTTGTGTGCTTCAGGAACGCATGCAAATTCGCTTTCCTGACACCACAGAAACATGCTGCCCTTTAGCAGATACACAGCAGTGCCAGTAATTGTTAATGACACCCTCAGGTATCTGCTGAGATGTGCGTATTCACATGCACCAAAATTCATGGTGCTGTGGCACCATGTTATTTTGAAAAAGGGTTCCACCTCCAATTTGCTTACCTTTGCAGAACAGGCTGATGTTAGGCTTAATGACCACAGTTGTATGCAGGACTTTCAAGCATGTCCCTTTACCTCCCCAGTGGGCAGCATTCAGCAGAAGTGATGATGGATATGACCTCAGAGGGGCATGATATACATATGAATGCTGCCTCTATTTACATATCAATGTCGCCAGTCTGTGGCTATATACATATTAGTGCAGCCCCTATTTATATATCAATTAGGTTATTTACATGTAAACACAGGGTCTGCAGGTGAGTCATCTGGCAATAGGGCAGAGCTGGGCAGCATTAGTAGCAGCACTTCACACTGAGATATCGAAAAACAGCATGGGGCTAAAATTTCGAGGAACAAGGGAATTTAAACTGGGATAGTTGGGAAGTATGAGGCAGCTGCTTTGGGCCCCACAACAATGATGGGGCCCAGGGTAGCTGCCCTTTTTCCCTGCCTTAAAGATGGCCCTGCTGCACACATACATTTATGCAGATACATTTATACCTCTATATCAGTACATCAGAAGGTAAAGTTGAATACAACTAAAGCAGCACAAGGAGCCAATCAGTTCATGTGTTGACAGAATATACTGATAGGAGGAGAAAGCAGAGTGATAGAGAGATAAGCTCAACACTGTACTGCTTCTCTTTCACTGTCCAGTCAGAGGCTGGGGGCAAGTCAGTGACAGCCTGGGCTCAGATGAAGTGGGTTGAATGATACTGGGCATCACTAAACCTGGAACACTGAGGACATCATCAAATGTCACAAAAGAACCAAAAGTACTGAGAGGGACAGCTCCAGACAGAAAGTGATTATAGAAGTGACAGGTTTTATAATATCTTCATGGACTATCATTATTTTTTATTGAAGTTCATCTTTAAGCAGATGATGTCATAGGTATGAAGATTCTAAACTCCACCTTGCAGTCTCCTTGTAATGAACAAACAACTTAAAGCAGTTCTGCACACACTTTATTTAGTAAATCTCTTTGCCTTCAAAATCAGGCAAAGAGTACTAAATGGCTGTTATTTATTTTTTACTTACCTTGTAATTGCTGCTGGTCTTTCCTCTTTCTCTTTGGGGGTGGGTGGGGTCTGTGCGGGCATCCTCGTCATGCCGCACTGTCTCCTGGGATCTGATGTCATTCATCCCAGGAGTCAGTGTGGACCTCCGGCCGAAATCTTGCGAGATTTACGGGCCTCCGGCCGATTTCGGCGAACGTGAGGCATGCTGGTTCCCATAACGAAAGGGAACAAGGAAGTAAATGCTTGTGGGTTTCAAACTCCCACAAGCAAAATGACATTGCTGCTGGTTTAAATTTTAAAAGTGCAGAATTTTCAGAAATACGGACACGGATAACGGACGGACACCAAAAATGTGAGTTAAATTATAAGACTAAAAATTATTTTAACATGACAAGAAAAAAAAAATAGTGTGTGCAGAACCGCTTTAAGCCAAGAAATATAGAATTTTTTTTGCTAAAGGCATTTTTGAAAAATGGCTTTTGTTATACCTTTCCACATAAGAACTCATGTAGCTAGAAAAATGTATATTAGACATGAAAGGTTTCATTGTTTAGAACTGCTTTGTCATCCTCCTTTTGTGTATTCTGAGTCCCCCTGCTATCTTGAAAGTGGAGCTGCAAATACTTTCAAAGTGACTCCATAACACCAGATTTTTACAGTTTTAGAATGGGAAATTCCGACCGCAAAATTCGTCGGATTTTGTCTGACACTGGTGTTGCATACACACGGTCGGACAAAGTTGTCGGAAAATCCGATCATTCTGAACATGGTGACGTTCGTTGCGTACGACGGAACTACGTAGAGGCTATTAGCCAATAGGTTTGGTCTCCTAATTTGATCTGAGCATGCGTGGCACTTTGTCCGTCGGAATTCTCTACACACGATCGGAAAAAGTCCGATCGGATTTTGTTGTCGGAAAATTTGAGAGCAGGATCTCAAATTTTTTCCGGCGGAAATTCTGATGGAAAAAGTCAGATGGAGCCCACACATGGTCGTATTTTCCGACAACATGGTCCGATCGGACATTTTCCATTGGAATTCCAACCGTGTGTACGGGGCATTAGGCCTAAGGCATGAAAAATATCTCTTTAAAGAGGAAATACAGTCAAACACACATAATCCAAAAAAATACAACAGTATGTAGTTCTAACATTTTATAGCAGTATTAGCAATTTGTAGTATTAGTATTAGTATTGTTTTTAACCTAACTTTTTACCTGTCAAACGGCCTGTCTCTCATACCCCACACTTCTTGTGCGAGGGGCCACGTTTACTCAGGGCAATTAAAGCCTTGGCCACAGTTTTCCTGCAATAGCCGGTGTTGCTCTGCCTCGCTGGCCCATAAAAAATCTTGAGCATGCATAGTACAATGCCTCCTGTTTGCACATGCGCAGTAAGCAGAGCACTTCTGATCCGATTTGTTCAGGTTATTATAGCAGCGCAGTCCTTTGTTTACATCCTAGTAAAGCAGGGCCAGTTCGCTGCCGCTGCCATAGTATCCAGTACACATCAGATTAGAAGCGATCTACTTACTGCGCATGCGCGACCGGGAGGCATTGTACTCCAATCACCGCTCTTATCCGGCCCCCTCCAGCCCTGCAGCTTACCTGCTTTCCCGTGACTTCCCTCAGCCCCCCTCCACTCTCCCCGCCCCTTCCTTGGCTAGCAAACTCTCACGAGAGTTGTGCAAACACAACTTGTGCAAACACAAAAAAACAAAGATGAGAATAATTAACTGACTGAATGAAATAGATGTGTAAACAAGCAGATCATGAGAAGAATCCAGAGAAAGCAGGCATATGGATAGAAGGCGGCACTATAACTGAACTTAACCAAGAAACTATTTTTGTTCTTTTTGTCTTAATTTGTAGTTTGTCTTTTTCCTTTTGTTTCAGCTGGTGTCTTTTATATCATTTTATATTTATTCTTTATTATTTTCTCTGTGAGACTTCATGAGAAATACATTTTTAGGTCTCTGTGTATCTATTATTCACACTAACGGTGGTGTAGGTGCGTCTTAGGGACGAGCACAGTGCAAATTATGGAGTGAGGAAGAATCCTTTTGTCTTGCTTCATCCTGGTTTGTTTTTTTGCCCCAGCTGAAATTGATTTCGATTTTTTCAATGGGCTGATGGTGCATAAAATTGCAAAACACATCTCCACTTCCACCTCTACGATTAAGCCCATAACGGGTGAGACGCATTAAAGGATGTGGTTCGTAAGGGGCTGGAGCTGAAGCCTTTGCAATTGAGCAGCTTTTGCTGTGCATTTCTATCTCTCTCTTGTATGTTTCATTCAATTAGGTCATGTTTATTTTTCAGGACACTGTCTGTTCTATTATCTTGCGGTGGCGGAACAACATGGCCTAGTCGCAAGTGGCTGGCTGCATATAAAGGAACCGATTTATAAATTTCCCCCTGCTTCTCCTCCTCTCCCTCCCGCAGACATTCAGCGACTGCAGGAGGAAAATGGAGAGATGGATTCCTGTATGTCAGTGTTTCTCAATCTTTTTCCAGTCAGGGCACCCTTGAAGTATACCCTGACGACGTAATACGTTATTACACTGGGGGGGGGGGGCGTGACTGCACCGCACACTCCGAGCCTAGGGGGTCTGCTTGGGGATTGGTTATCCATCCCTTCTAGGCCCTCCCCCTGCTTTGATTGGTGGGATAAGCTTATAGGCGTTTTTACACATTTTCCTTTAGTGAATTTTTTCCTATAACATTACTACCAATGCTAAGATTTCTCTACTGCCTGGCTCTAAATTCCTACATCCACTTTTTGCATCATTTCTCAACAGGGGTTAGTAAGTGTCTTTCAGTATAATTTCTTTCTTTATATACAATACCTGTTGAGATAAGATATTGCATTTTGTATTCTTTTATCAGTTAATTGCTGCATGGTGGCCCCAGTGCCCAAAAATTTGGGAAAACTCAGCTTGTGGGTGAACATCGACATTGCTTTAGGTCTGTTTTTACAGAGGCTATATGTTTCTCTGTAATGCACATTAAGGTCGGTAAAAACTTTTATGCAATAAAAATGATGCATATGCAATATAATATGTTGTGATATTAATTGTATGTATTTTTGCATTGTGGCTTATTCTGTATGCACCCCTGAGAAAGAAGGTGACTTTGAAACGCATCGGGTGCTGTACTCCTTCATTATTAATGCAACTGGATGTATACTATGCTGCAATCTATACGTACAATTCTGTATGGCCGCAAACTTTGACCTATGAGGTCTTTTCAGTTTTACTTTTTGTTAATCCAATATTTGTTTTTATGTAGCCATTAAAGTCCCACTTATCAGAGGGTATTCTTGGACTATGTTGTTTCAGGGATGTTGACTGCCCATTAGCACCATATTCTTCTTCAATGTTTCCTTGATTTTGTATCAGGCTCCCTGTACAGCAGAGCTCAAAGAGGTTGAAGCATCACAAAGAGCCAATCAGTGCTCATGTACTAAGAAGGAACATGCCATTAGTAGATGGCAGTGTGACAGAGAGATGAGCGCAGTGTGCTGTTTTTCCTTTCACCATCCAAGGGAAGGGCAAGACCTGTAAGTGTTACTGAATTGCAGCAGAGAAAGTTCAGGTCTCCTGTCCATCCAGACAGGACTGTGCTGTGTGGCAGAGCTGTGTAAATCTCAAGACTGTATGGACAAACATTCAAATCCTTTTTCTGGTAAAACAGCTACCTTATATGTATTTCTTCTGTGTATTTAGACAATTTTCAAGCCTTACTAAAGCTTTACAAATCTAAAAGGTTCTATGTTCCCCAGTGTACTTAGAAATATTCATTGCTGTGTGTGTCCACATTATGGAGATGTCTTCTCATTTCCTGGCCTGGTGACACCATCATGGAGTCAATAAGTAAGAGGAAATCTCCCAAATGGTAAAAGACAGCAATAAGAATCTGACAGAGGTTCTAACATTTCTAACCAGGGGTTCTAATCTTTCACAGTTTTGCCTGCATGGGGCATTTTTTTTATTTAGGTTGATTACGTTTTAACAGGCTTTATCCAGTGAGGCATTTTACGGGTGCTTGAAGCTCAGCTTTAACTCATGTGGTCTGCTTTCACTTTGTAGTGACTATACACAGTTAATCTAATGCTATTACCCACACAATCCTTAAATCCTCTTTCTCTTGGCAATCTGCTTTCTAGAAAAAAAGTTTCATTAAACAACTATATTTAGAAGCTTCCCCTGTGAGCGGGTATGAATTAATTTCACTTATCCGGCAACGGTAAAATAGGTGTATATATAGGCTGCAGGGCATTTATGCAAAATCAGAATAGGCTAGGCTTTTCTCATACAACGCTCTACAGCAAGGGTGTCCAAGCTTTTCACCTTCCTGAGCCACATTGGAATAAGAGGAATTGTCTTGGGCCACACATAAAATACACTAACAATAAGGATAGCTGATGAGCAGAAAAAAAAAAGACGCGCAGATCACGAGTTAATGATCACTGATATAGATAATATGAATATCGAAGTAAAAAAACTTATTATAAAAGTAAAAGAGGCAACGTAAAACTAGTTTAATATTTGACATTGTTTTTTATAAACAACAATAAGGATAGCTGATGAGCAGTTCCTCCTGTGGCCCTTAGCGAGTAGGTGCGGCCGCTGGCACCGTTCATTATAATAGGTTTCCGGCTACCGGACCTCTGCAAAGTAAGAAATTACCAGCAGTGATCACCACAGGTAGTCACTGGCTATGCAGAGAGCTGCAAAGGGTTGCATCGGGCAGCGACCTGTCAGTATAGTGAACAGGGATCGCAGCCACACCTACCTGTACCAGAAGGAACTGTCGCTACAATTTGCACCAGACCCAATCACTAGGAAGACTGTAGCCTATTTATGTGCTTTGCAGTGAGGTAGAGGGAGGATTGTGGACAGGGGCTTTGGGGAGTATAATTAAAATCTGAGGGTGCAACCCACCCCAGCACCCTACTTGATCTGGCCATGCAGCATTTACTCACCTGGCACCCCTGCATTCCCTGCTGCTGGTGCTACTGCAAACATTGCAGCCCATGTGAATTTTCTGGGCTTGTCTGTGCTGGCCGCAATGGCTGATGTACTTGCATGACATCCCAGCATCCCTCAAGATGTTCCACACCGCATGTCAAACTCTCTGGGGCTCCATGCGGCCCAAGCGATGGACACCCCTGCACTTCAGTGTTGGTTTGTCCTTATTCTGGGTTAACAGAGCCATGGGACCTGTCATATGCTCTCATCCAGAGTGCCCACAATGCCTGCCTTGTACGTCCCCTCTTCCATTCATAGAGTGCTTTTCATTCATGGAAGCAATAGTACAGCTTCTGTGAATAGAAAATGTGGGTGGAGAGGGTGAGCATAGTCGGCACTCTGTATGGAGTGCATAGGACAGGTCCCTTGGCTTTATTAATTCCTGCTGCACCAAAAAATTAGGGTGGCAGGGGTGGGTGGTGCGATCAGAGGAGGAAGGTTTCTAAAGCAGGAGCCAGCGGCACGAGGGACACACCAGTAAGTAATGCCCCTTATGCAGATTTTTTTTTTTTTTTTACTAAACTTATGCTTTGTAGTCTCATACGTTTTTTGGTGCTGTATATAATGATTTTGGAAATGCCTTAAAACATCTTTTTCTCCTTGCAGAAATGCTCTTCCTTTCCTAAGTTTTGTGCTCTATGCTGGCATAGAATGTGTATTGGCCATACCACTCATGTCCTCACACAGACTTTAAGGATGGCCATACATTAAGCAATGGTTTAAGGAAAGAAAATAGATTTCCCCATCACCACATTAAGTTTTGAATGGAGGAAACTCTCCCGCAGCGCTCTTGTATCCTAACAGTGGGGTATCGACAGGCTGGTTGTACTGAATTCGATAGATCAACTTCAATAAATCCAGCCTGCCCATAGATTCAACATTCCTGTTGAACTGGCCAAATTTCAATCCATCTATGGCCAACTTTAGAGGGAGGGAAAAGCAAGTGGACTATCTCGGTACAATACAGAAAAAGATACACTAGAGTATATAGACAATCATATAAAATTTGGAAAAGTTTATTAATACATAGTACATGACAAATGACGTCAGTAATAGATTAAAATCATAGGTGACTTGGTCATGAACAGTGTTTCAACTAGTTTCGCAGACTGAGCTGCTTCATCAGGAAAAAATTACTTTTAGGCCCATTTACCTTATGTACCTCATTTCACCCAGACTCCTGCCTCTTAATCTACCCCAGTCGCCGTGGAAGACCCCACTGGTGACGCCCTGTGCCATGTGCACACCAGGACTTGGGTAAGCAGCTCTACACATTTTTCTTCTCCTTGTGTAATATATATATCGCTGAACTGTATAATATATTTTCTATGGATTATATTGTCATTGATCTTGTGTCTATTAAATCACAGATGTTTTTTCCTGATGAAGCGGCTCAGTCTGCAAAGCTAGTTGAAACACTGTTCATGACCAAGTCACCTATGACTATTACTGATGTCCTTTGTCATGTATTATGTATTAATAAACTTTTCAAAATTTTATATGATTGTCTATATACTCTAGTGTATCTTTTTCTGTATTGTACCGAGATAGTCCACTACTTGCTTTTCCCTCCCTCTTTGGTTAGTCCTGGCTGGGGACCAGGCTCCCAAACCCCTTATTTCATTAAATTTTGGATGATGGTACAACCCTTGTTCTAATATATATACCCATTGCACTATTTCTAGAGGCCATCCTTATTTTTCTATGGCCAACTTTAGTGCAAAGGAAGAGAGGGGACATATCTCACCAGGTCTTATACATTGCAGTGTGGTCGCACTCTGATGCCTGTTTTACTGTACAAAGATCTACATCATTGTAACTAACCATAACTCTGACACCTGTCATACATCCAGACACATCTATTCATTCCCACAATTCCTATGTGTTTATTAAAAATGATTGATAACAGTTTTTGTCTATAGTTTTACCTAGTTAAAATCCTTGTCTGCAGACAGTATGACACCCAACGTGTTCATCATTAAATCAAACTCTTCTTGTTTTGGTAAGACTTCTCCAACCCAAGGACATTAACATATTAACAACTTTGTGAAAATTAACTTTAGTTCACCCCACCTTATGTGTTAAATATCTTATATGTGTTTAACCATAAAATTCTATATACAGGGGGTCCCCGAGTTACGAACTCGTTAGGGACTGGCCCCGTGTACGGAAGTCGGAAATGTTCGTAAGTCGGCGCGCATGCGCAGACCGACAAATATGGAGATTTCCGGAGATTTCCGATGTTCCGTCTGTTGCCGCTCTGCGCATGCGCGGCAAATTACGGACATTTCCGGCATTTTCCGGCGCTCCGTATGGCCGCGCATGCGCAGAACGGCCGAAAGACGGCGAAAACCACCGAAAAATGGCGGAGGGTCCCCGCAGCACCCCGTTCGTAAGTAGGGGTTGTTCGTAGGTCGGGTGTTCGTAAGTCGGGGACCCCCTGTATATATGTATGTATTCACATATAGGTTACATAAATATGCACTATATTAACTATATTAACTATATATATATATATATATATATATATATATATATATATATATATTGATGCAAAGTTAGCAGTTTTATTTAATATTGTCTAACTACAGTATATATACATATTTTACTCGCTTTTTAATTCAAATAGACAGTACCAGGTTCTATTCCATTTCTTGTCAAGGTTGTTTTTCTTGGTAGTGGTCGAACGTCCAACTTTAAATATAGATTTTCTATATTTTACTTGTCATACTAGCTCATTGTGGCTTTGTCTTCCAGGTAGTTAAAAAAAAAAACGGCTTTACAACCGCTTTGATTGTAGAAAATAAAGCTGGCCACACACAGTTCTTTTTTTTGCTCAGATTCTTCCAGCCACACATTCTTCCCCCAATGGGGCCATTATATTCTGACAGTGACACCCATCGATGGCAGAAAACACTAATTGGCTGTAGCTGTTGGGTAATAGAGAATTTTCCAGCATAATCCTTTGAATACTTTCACACTGGGGCGGGCGGGCGTCGGCTGTAAAGTGTTGATTTACCATCGCTTTAGCTGCGCTATTTGGCCACTAGCGGGGTGCTTTTAACACCTGCTAGCAGCCAAAAAAGGGTTAAAGCCGCTGGCAAAGCGCCGCTGCAGCAGCGGTTTGTCGGCGCTTTAGGAACGGTGTATACGTTGCTTGCAGGACTTTTTTTACCGTCCTGCCTGCACACTGCTCCAGTGTGAAAGCACTCAGGTTTTTACACTGGAGAAACAGGAGAGGCTCTTTACAGGTGCTATGCAGGCGCTTTTTAGCGCTGTAGCGCCTGTAAAGCGCCTCAGTGTGAAAGTAGCCTTTGACAAAAGTAAATTGCAAACAATCAAGCTGTTGAGCAGGGGAGCCCACACACTGATCAAATTGCGATCAGGGTATGGCAAGATTTTCTTGCCTATACATTGAATCACAAATTCTACTAATTTCTAACTAGAAATAAGGCCCCCATTCCTGCTTGCATTTCTCAAAGTGCAAATAATGGCACCCAAATGCAAATTTTTTCACGATGTTGAACCATGGGCATAATCATGGCAATTCTGCCCACATTTCCAAATCACCTAATGTAAAAGGGCCTTATATTGAATGCATGCGCCCAGCATTTTACATAAGCAGATTTCACAATCATACTGTATATAACAATGGAATATAAAAATTCCTTTCCCATTTGAAAGAAAACTAATAATCCAAAACTGTACTCTACTAGTCTGTACTAGTCTTTTAACAAAGGTTGTCCCTAGATGTTTATTAAAGTGGAAGTTCACACTGAAACTGAAATCTCAAAATCTACTTGCATCCACAATCTAAGACTAATCTATCTAGCCCTGTAAAGAAGGAATCACTATACATATATTTTCTGAAGCTGATCCGGTTCGGTCTCCAGTGGCGGATGCTGTGTGCAGGAGACAACCGACAACAGCTGGCGAATGTCTGGGAAGTGTCACCCATAGAGTTACTATGGGGGCTTCTGTTGGCTGCCTTTTCTGCACACTGCCACACACAGAAACCACCGCTGACAGCTCAGCGTTTGACCGGACCAGAGTGGCTACAGAAAAGGTATGTATAACGATTTCTTCTTTACACGGCTAAATAGGTTAGTCTTAGATTGTGGATGCAAGTAGATTTAGAGATTTTAGTTTTAGGGTGAACTTCTACTTTAATCCTGGAACCCATCCATTGTCTGTGCTGGGTCTGGCACCCATGTCCTTGATCGCCCAGAGATTTTTTCACTTACACTTGACATGAGAACTGTTAAAGCGTAACTCCACCTTTGTTAAGAAAAAATCATTCCCCTCTGGGTGATCTATGTACATTGCAAGGATTCTAACAAACTTTGTTGCAGATTCCTACCTTTTCTTATTCTGAAGAAATCCATGTGTGTTTGTCTGTGCCTCTGTACTGAGTGGGTCAAATGGGAGTGGTTTCATAATTAACTGGCAGGTGGGTCTGCATCTCTCCTAGACTTGTGCATGATGAAAACATTTGTTCCGTTTCCTTTTGATTCCTTGATTCTTTCAATTCGTTTTCGGAATTCATATTCGGAATTTTTAAATTTTCTTGAATTTACAGTTTTTTTCTGTTCGAAACGATCAAATCGATACATTTTTGAATCGGTCGAAATGAAAATGTTACATTGTTTTCGATTCGAACACAGCAAAGTTAACAAAAAAAGAAAAATCTTCATCAAATTATTACGACTCTTTAAATCACCTTTGCCTTAACAAAAACAGCATTATTTCAAAATGGTACTCTAATAACATACACAGTCTTTGATTTCAGCAATATGTATAGTGAGAATTCAACTGGAGTTCAATATAAAATTTGATTTTCAGTCTGAATTTTGTTACGTTTTTAGGAGCATTTGGTAAAATTATTTTGGATTGTAATTCGGGTATTCGGATATATCCGAATTTCCGAATAACAAGAGATGTCTGAATCTCTGAATAACAAAAAATGTGTCCGAATTTTAATTTGGAACAAAAACGCACATGTCTAATCTCTCCAAAAATGATTTTTTTGTTGCAGGGGGTGTCAGAAATCTGACTTCTGGGAAAATTGGTGAGCCAATCACACAAGCAGGAAATTATGTTTCTGGGGAGTGGTCAGTACACATTCTGTGTACAGAAAATGACAGTGGCTGCAGATTGAAAAGGAAAGGTCATTTTTAATAACATTCAATTACAATATGATTAGTGTCACAATTATATGTGCTATATTATTTTTCTTTATTTGCAATTTTTTTTCCTATAAATTGGAGTGGAGTTACCCTTTAACGGTTTATCTGCTTTATTATATACAGAAATGCAAAGACCAGCTCTTTTCTGATGTCTGTAAAATACTGTTAAGGTTAGACTTACAATAACGGAAATCTCTTCAGTCTATGTATGGTGTACTGAGCAATAGCAGTGTACACTGGATCACAAAGCATCAAAGGCAACAAGGTCCAAGAATAAACACTCAGTTTTTACATATTTTCAGTTACATATCAGTTACATGCTTTCTACACTATTCTATATCTCGGGTACATATTCAATGGGAAAAGCTGAAAATTCTGATTATCTAAGATAATATTGTAAGTGTCAGATAGATGATAAATCAGCCAAAAAGTGATTAAAAATTAAAATGAAAGAGAACCCAAAAAAAAAGAGAAAACCATAGCCAAAGATACAAGGCCACTGGCCACACGTCCTTTTCTATCCACCTGCCTTCTAACCACCACCCCACACATATAGAACAATGGTTACAATCATGAGCCTACATTTACAGACATCCTTTCATTCCTACATTGTCTAGATGGAGCTAAAATAAAAAGGAAAAACTCAGGACTTAACAAGATGTAGAACATAGTTCACTTAAAGTCCACATTTAATTCACGCCAAGACAGTTTCCTTATGACTCCATCTTGTATACATGTTATACATGTTAATAACTCAACTCCATGTTGTCTCTTATCTTAACAATACTCAACAATGATTATATATTTGAATCTACCAAAAAATGCAAGGACACATAGTCGATTTGTTCATAGTTAGATTTACTTGCTTTTTTAGTTCTTTGCCTCGGCAGAAGACCCTTTGCAATAATTTGCACTTCTGTTGGAAATAATCTGTACGTAGTAAGAAAAACACTTTGTCATGTCTGTTTTCTCTTCTTGTATAGACCGTAGCTAGGTCACTCCTTATTTTAATGAAAGGTATCATTTGCATGTTACTGTATGTTATGGAATATGTAGAGGAGAATTGGAATGGGCAGTCTGCCTATTTTCTTTTTTTGTTTTTTTGTTTTTGCATACCTTAACTTTTTTTTAAAAATCCCTGAGAAACTAGTTCCATATTCACCAAGGACCACTTTGCTTTCGATTGACAGCAGTGTTAATTTCGTTCACTAAAATATTTTCGTCGACTAAATTAACCACTTCAGCCCCGAAAGGATTTACCCCCCTTAATGACCAGGACATTTTTTGCGATACGGCACTGCAATGCTTTAATTGACAATTGCATGGTTGTGGGGCGTTGTACCCAAACAAAACTGAGCTCCTCTTTTTCCCACAAATAGCTTTCTTTTGGTGGTATTTGATCACCTCTGCGGTTTTTATTTTTTGCGCTCTAAACAAAAAAAGACAATAAATATCCCAAAAATTATCAAAAAATAAATAAAAAAAATTCTTCATCAGTTTAGGCCAATATGTAATCTTCTACATAAAAATCGCAATAAGGGTATATTGATTGGTTTGTGCAAAAGTTTTAGCGTGTATAAAATAGGGGATATATTTATGGCATTTTTATTATTAATTTTTTTACTATTAATGGCGGCCGATCAGCAATTTTTAGCGGTACTGCAACATTGTGGCGGCCAGATCGGACAGTTTTGACACTTTTTTTGGGACCAGTGACATTATTACAGTGATGAGAGCTAAAAATAGCCATCGATCACTATATAAATGTCATTGGCACGAAAGAGGTTAACACTAGGGGGCGATCTAGGGAACAACGAGCAGGGCCCTCTGATTCTTCCTGTATTGAATTGTATTGAAACTATACTATCTGCCATCATTTTGTAAAGCGCTGCGCAAACTTTTAGCACTATATAAATCCTGTACAGTATTAATAATAATAATACCAAGGACCTTACAGGCAATCTTACCAGGTACTCTGTTAATGAAAGCTGCAGATTTTAAAAGATCGAAAATAAACTCTAAATTACATTACCATATTAACAACCATGATTTTAGTGATTGGGTTTAATTTATTATATGGAAAGACTGTATTTTGTGTCAGAGGTCCCCTCAAAAGCAGTTTATTTTTCTGGTAAGGAGTGTTGTCTGTTCAACAGTATTCCAGGACCAACTGACCTTACCGTAAACTCAGAGAGGAATTCCAGGTCTTTTATGGAATGCTGTAAAATGGAACCAATCCATATCAGCAGATCACTGCAATAAAAACACTGGACACATACAGCCTAACAAGAGTTCCTGGACTAATAATCCATCAAGGAAAAAGCAGCTCTGAACTCCAGGTTCACTAAATATTGTGTTATTTTAGGGCGCTATAGACTTTCAGCTGGCCGTAGATGGATAGAATTTTAAATGAAAATTCTTAGAAAACATCTTAAGAAAATTTTGACCCACTTAGGCCGCTTTCACACTGGGGTGTTTTTCAGGAGCCACAGCGCTAAAAATAGCGCCTGTATAGCTCCTGAAAAAAGCGGGTCCTTTCACTCCAGTGTGAAAGCCGGAGAGCTTTCACACTGGAGCAGTGCGCTAGCAGGACGGTAAAAAAAGTCCTGCTAGCAGCGGTGAAGGAGCGGTGTATTCATCGCTCCTATACCGCTCCTACCCATTGAAATCAATGGAACACCGCAGGGATACCGCCGGCAAAGCGCCTCTGCAGCGGCGCTTTGCAGGGGGTTTTAACCCTTTTCCGGCCGCTAGTGGGGGTTAAAACCACCCCACTAGCGGCTGCATACCGCTGCTAAAGAGACGGTAAAGCAGCGCTAAATATAGCACTGCTTTACCGTCGCCGCCCACACCGCCCCAGTGTGAAGCCGGCCTAAATGATTACAATACTGAATGAACTTTCATAGGACCTTCTTTTCCCAAGAATTTGCATTCAAAATTCTACTCATCAATAGCCAGCTAAGCTAAGTTCTCCTATTCACTAAAAGGACACTAGCTGGGACTTTGGGAATATCATTCATTGCCTACAGAGAATATCATTCATTGCCTACTGGGAATATCATTCATTGCCTACTGGCAAAGCATTAAAAAGGCCTTGCCGGTAGGCAATGAATGATATTCCCAAAGTCTGCCATAAAAACTCCCATTGAATTGTTAAGTCACGTCAAGTCCAAGTCACTTGAAGCTTTAGACACTCACAACCAGCATCACAGGAACAAACACACTTCCATGTTCCATACCCACAGTGTGACCTCCCTACCCTATAGCTGCAGCGACTGCGCATGGGTGGCTTTGGAAAATACCTGTTGGGCAGTGGCTGCTGGTGGTAATTTTTTTTGGGGGGGGCGGCAAACAGTGCACCCACAGCCACCCCTGACCCGCTTCCTGATTGGCCCGGGAGGAGAATCAGTGTGAAAATAGCGAATATTCATTCGCTATTGTGACACAACTGAGTGGGCTCGGTTCACAGTGCTCTGCGTTCTGAGCCTACCCTTTTTTGAAGCCTATTAGAGCCCCTGGCTCTAATCATGTTCTTCAAAAAAACACCCCCCGCCATATTGGAATTCATGCATTCAGTGTCCTGCATGGGGGCCGGACGCATGGGTGGGGGGTGGCAACCATGCAGCTTTAATGGGCCGCCCCTGCTGTTAGGAGGTATATGTGGCAATGTATTGGGACCAAACATCTGCTCAATGAAGGGGAGGAACCACTGATGCATGGATGTACTTTTATTTTTTTTAAATGTTAGTGTTTTATTATTAGAGGCTTATAGAAATATGTATATATTGTAAATTTGATGCAGCCACAAAATGCAGTATCTAGTAAAATTGCTAATCATGGTTACTAAAAGCATTGATTTAAATGTCAAAATATCCGCCTGTGTTCCGGAGCATGAAATGTATAACTGCTTACAATATATAACATGTCTTGAAAGGATGCTGAGTAAAAATTGAATAGTTCTAAACGAGTGGGATGTATGAATATACTGTATACTTATATGTAAGTTTTACAAATCAGGTAGGTAGGGTCTGCTAGTATGTTCATGAATCCCTAAAGTGACCCTGTGCATTGCCCATGGAGGCTTTTCCTCTACTGAGGGTGCACTCACACTGGCAGTTTTAACTCTGGCCGGGCATGGTTCACTGTCTTCGTACAGCTCATCTGTTTAGTGTGAGTGCTCCGAAATGTGACAGGTAATAGTTAACTGCTTACTTGTGATCTGGTCCAGTTTGCTTCAGTTTAAAGGATAAGTTAACCTTTCGTAACATGTTACATGTTACATCCATATTCATATAACATGTTGCAAATGGACCGCCCCCGCACCCCCGCAAGGATTTTCTCCCTCCCCGCCCACCTGCTCGGCCGCGTCACTGGAGCGATCTGCCTCCACACAAAGACACAGTGCAGAACAAGGCATGGCAAGGCATAGGCAATACTGGTGACTAGTCCATTGTAATGGCCAATCACAGCAATCACAAATGTAAACAGTACTACTGTTTACATTGGAGAGCCCACCCCTTTTTTCTCTTTTGCTGATCCTCTCAATCCTCTCCCTTCCTTTTCTGCCAGAAGCTTTTTCTGGTGATCCTGTTACTAAACATGTTTCTTATGGCCCCCAAGGAAAAAGGGCACACTGAGCAGAAAAGGGCATGGGCACACTAACAATCACTGAGCAGAAAGTACAAAGGGTACAAACTTCATAGAAATTTTGATGCAGTACTACTTTAATGGGTTAAAGCGGTATTAAACCCATAAGCAAACATGTATTATATTGCAGCTTACCAATTCTTAGATTTGATGGCTGCATTTGTTTTCCTTATTAGGCTTTATTTGTTTTATTTTCACCTAGCGATCTGGCCAGTACGTCTGGTGTTTTTCAACAGAACAAACTGTCCTGCAGATGTAGCAGTTATAGGGTTGAGACAAACCATTAACAGTGACAGTGGTGCTTGCAATGGTCAGCTTTTATTTATTTATGTAAAACCTTTTTCCAAATAGGTAAAAAAAAATGTTTTTACTGTAACTTTTTGTTACTGTAACTGCTTAAAAAAATGTTAGCTGGAGTATGGATTAAATTTGTTAGTGCCCCTAATGCAGCGTACACATGACAGGACTTTGACGGACTAGGTTTCAATTCAAACGTGTGTGGGCTTCATCGGACCTTTGTTGTGGAAAAATCAGACGGACTTTAGATCTATAACATGTTTCACATTTTTCCGACGGACTCGAGTCCGGTCAAAAAAGCCTTTCGTCTGTATGCTAGTCCGACGGACGAAAACTGACGCTAGGGCAGCTACTGGCTACAGGCTATGAACTTCCTTATTCTAGTCCGGTCGTACGTCATCACTTTGGTGTGATTGTTTGTGGCCAAGTCCGTTCATTCGGAAAGTCCGTCGGAACGCCGCCGAAAGTCCGTCGGGAAGACCGTCGGACCGAGTCCGTCAAAAAGCCCGGTCGTGGTACGCCGCATAAGGGTAGATTTAGACATCTCCCTTCCCTTTGAATCTACATCTCCCTTGCCTCTGAATCTACATCTCCCTTGCCTCTGAATCTACATCTCCCTTGCCTCTGAATCCCGAACTGTGTTCAGATCATGCTCCAGAGGATCACGACAGGTAGTGAACAAGGGATGTGACACCTCCTCTCTGCCTGTTTTAACACCATTTTTGCCAACAAATGTGCCGCGACCACAGGCATTGTACGTGATTGTGGGACATTTGTGGCGCTTCCCCATTTACTTGTGGGATTGCTGCCCACCGATCACTACATGTCAGGTAAACTTTGCCATGGGCCCAAAGCAGTGCAGCTGCGGCATGTACACATCCTGGTCTGCTGCGTATTGCAGTGATTCTAAAGCCTGAAGGTTTTTTACCTTCATGCATTCTATGCATTTTTATTTTAAAGAGAAATAAAACAAACCTTTGATATCAATTTAGGGTAGGACGTTTGGTGGGTCGCAAAAAAAATAATTTTTGCTGTCCTCCGAACCCAAAGTCTAAACGAAGCATAATGCCCCGTACACACGACCGGTTTTCCCATCTGAATAAACTCTGAAGGTTTTTCCGACTGTCTTGCATACACACGGTCATAACAAATTCCGACCGTCAAGAACGCGGTGACGTACAACACGTACGACGGCACTATAAAAAGGAAGTTAAATAGCCACTGTGCCACCCTTTGGGCTCCTTCTGCTAATTTCGTGTTTATCTTGTGTTAGTACCGTGTTTTTTCCGATAGGAATTTTTTCCGTCTGAAAAATATAGAACATGTTCTCTATCTAACTCCTTCTGAATTTTCGACAGAAAAAGTCTGTTGGGGAATACACACGGTCGGAATATACAATGAAAAGCTCCCATTGGACTTTTGCTCCTCCTTCAGCAGGAACAGGCTGAACTTCGATTAGGCTGCTCCCGCTCATGGAAAGGCGATCTGTCGATCACCTTCTCATACACTGCCTTTTTGTTAAAATTTCGCTCTATCAGCTCATGCAGCCAATTGGCTGCACCACTGATCAGTGTATTTTATGGCAGAGGAGTCCAGCTGTCAGAATACAATGACACAGCAGGGAGGATTCCCGCATTCACCTCAAATGTGTGAATTGGGAATCGGTTCAGTTTTGTACCCTTTAGCCATGTGGCTGGACGAAAAACTGAACCCTGTATGGCCAGCTTAAGACAGGAAGTATATTGCTGGTGGAATTACCAGGTGAAAACGGAAAGAAAAAGAAAAAGCCTAAAATAGAAAACTAATGCACCCCCCACATCTAAGGATTTGTAAACTGAAATATATCAGATTATTGGTTTTGGGCTTACTACCACTTTAAACTTGGTTACATGCATATTTGTAAAGTTCGAAGGGCGTATCAACTGGGCCAATAGGGTTTATACAAATCGTATGACTAATATCAGTATAAGCTAAGCAAACAGTACAAGATGACATAGATAGGCAAGCAAACAAAAACTATTGATTTTTTTCAACTAATAAAGTTTTGCAGACAAGATACATGGGAGGGGAAATTTTGGTTGAGAGTAACATGATGTAATATCAAACTTTTATTGTTTTTAGAGTTTCTTTCTCAGCACTAATGTTATAGAGAAATCATTACTGACCACCAATGTTGTGAGACATACCAATGATCACCAATATTCAAAGGGGCACACACCACTGACCACCAACATTTAAAGGGGCACTCACCTCCAACTATGACCATTCTGTTCTACTAGTCCTGGACCTTGACACAGTGGACAACCCCCGCCTCAAAAAAGAAAAACTCCACTCCTTTGGTCTCCGTGACTGGACTGTGCACTGGTTCTCATCCTACCTATCCCACCACACCTTCAGTGTCACTCAAAACTCTACTTCCTCCTCCCCTCTTCCTTTCTATGTCGGGGTCCCCCAAAGTTCTGTTCTTGGACCTCTCCTTTTCTCAATCTACACCTCCTCCCTGGGTCAGTTGATTGCCTCCAATGGCTTTCAATACCATTTCTGCGTGGCTGACACCCAAATCTATCTCTCTACCCCCCAGATTACTCCATCAGTCTCCTCACGCATCACCAACTTACTAACAGACATATCAGCCTGGATGTCACATCACTTCCTCAAACTCAACCTATCCAAAACCGTGCTCATGATATTCCCTCCCCCACGTGCCTGATTTCTCTGTCAAAATCAATGGCTCAACTACTAACCCGTCCCCCCAAGCCAAGGTGTAATCCTGGACTCTGAACTATCCTTTCGGTCCCACGTCCTATCGCTGTCCAAAACTTGCTGCCGCAACCTCCGCAACATCTCCAAGATACGCCCCTTCCTAACCAATGACACCAAAAAGCTTCTAATCCACTTCCTGGCCATCTCTCACCTCAACTACTGCAACTCCCTCCTCATTGGCTTACCTTTAAATAGGCTATCCCCCCTTCAGTCCATCATGAATGCTACTGTCGGGCTCCTCTACCTTAAAAAACGCTCAGCATCTGTTACCCCTCTCTACCAATCCCTCCATTGGCTGCCTCTCAACCAACAAATTAAATTCAAGCTACTAACAATAACTTACAAAGCCATCCACAACTTGGCCCCCCGCTACATCACTAACCTAGTCTCAAAATACCAACCAAATCGTTCACTTTGTTCCTCCCAAGACCTCCTCCTCTCTAGCTCTCTTGTCACCTCATCTCATGCTCACCTCCAGGACTTCTTCCGAGCCTCTCCCATCCTCTGGAATGCTCTACCCCAATCTGTCTCACTAGCTCCTACTTTGTTAACTTTCTGACAATCCCCTGAAAACTCATCTCTTCAGAGAAGCCTAGCTGGCACCCACCTAACAACTGTGCATTTATTTTCTCCATCAGCACATCCCCCACAGCTATTACTTTTGGAATATCTTGACCCTTCATCTTAGATTGTAAGCTCTAATGAGCAGGGCTCTCTGATTCCTACTGTATTAAAGTGTATTGTAGTTGTACTGTCTGCCTTCATGTTGTAAAGCGCTGCATAAACTGCTGGTGCTATATAAATCCTGTATAATAATAATAAATAATGAAGAATATTAACAGGCTTGTACTCAAGTAGTTAAGGAGGCATTACATTCCAATGCTTCCCAATGATGTCCTTCACAGTTTAAATTTACTGTTATTTACAAAGTAAACAAAATTCTTCAAAGTCTGGAGTCCACTGTATCAACTCGATAAATTCAAAAAGTTAACAAAAAATAAAAAAACAACTGTGCGACAAACTGTGCTCGGCATGTTTTTTCAAAATGTACAAAGTACATATTGATTGATAGAGTTCTTAAAAGTACTAAGCTTGTTCCAAACAGTGTCTGTTTATTACATAACAAATGGGATAAGTGGAAACAGGGCAATTTTTGATCTAGCTGTGCCGGACCACCGAAACCGCTCAGGTGCTAATTTTGAGCTTGCCTATGCCCTTGGATTATACACGTTGTGATGGACAACATGCTTGATTGTCTCAAGATACGAGGGACCCGAACGAAAGACTGTGAGCATGACAAGTATTGTGAGAACCTTTCACATTTTTTCTGATCAGCTGTTTATATTTGAAATATCACTGTGCATCCAGCGCTCAAGGATGTCTTCATTATCATATATAGTGGAGCCATGGAGCAATACTATTTTTCTGTCTGACCCTTGGAATGAACACTGTCATTTATATTTAGAACACTATTTTGGCAGACATCCATGCTGGATATAGCTACCAGTGTACAGATGTTACATTATAGACAGAGTATAATGGATTTATAGCTTCCACTTATATGAGACATACACATTATAATGCAACTTTCTGGAGATCCCTCTAAGAAGGGGAGAAAGGTCCATCTAATTCTTCTTGTATTGAATTGTATTGTAACTGTACTGTCTGCCCTCATGTTGTAAAGCACCGCACAAACTGTTGGCGCTATATAAATCCTGTATAATAATAATATACTGGACGATATGCCCAGGAAGTTTAGCTATATGGGCAGTGTTTATATCTCAGTTAATTTTCCATCTTTCCAACAATTAAAATTTCCATGGGAAATTAACTTTTTGGTATCTTACTGTAAGGAAGTGAAGCTTTCGAATGAAGGACATCCACACAAGTACAGTATCTCCCGAATCTATGTATGCTTTACTAAGCAAGAGCAGTGTACATCGGATCACAGAGCATAAGAAGGCAAAGTGACATCATTCAAGAATAAAAAGTTTTATACAGTATATTTTATGTATCTTCTATACTATTCTGTATCTTGGGCACATATCCAGGGTCAAAGAGGAAATTCTGATTATCCAAGACATGTGTCAAACACAAGGCCTGCGGGCCAAATCCGCACCACCAGGCCATTTTATGTGGCCCTCATACCTCTCCTGCAACTGTGTTGACCTCCTTGTCTGAGTCCCCACCTTGTCTCAGCAGTCAGCTGCAGAGAGGAGGACAGAACAACTCCGCCAGATCCTGCCTTTCTGTCTCCAGCCGCGGAGAGGCTCATCTCTGTCCCGAGTCTCAGCAGTTGGCAGCAGAGAGGAGGATAGAACTCCACCTACAGATACTGTGTTTCTTAATGCAGCACGCCCTCATCTCCGCCTCCCCTGGTCTCAGCATTCAGGAGACTCCAGCATCTGACTCCAGCCCTTCTCTGGTCCTCCTCCAGACCCTGCACTTTCCGCTTCCCAGCTCTGCCCCCAGCTTCTTCCCAGCAGCAGCACAAGATAAGAGGGTGCATTCTGATGTAAGGAAGGCTCTTAACATCTGATGTAAAGGAGGTTGGGGTGCTCTGAAGATCTAGTCTCACAGATACAACTGGCCCTCTGAGGGCAACCATAATCCTGATGCAGCCTGCAATGAAATTGAGTTGGACACCCCTGATCTAAGATAACACTGTGAATGTCAAATGACAATGGCAGATGATGTCTATATACTGTATGTATAGCATCTATAATGTTATTAGAAATAACATAAAGGAAAAAATCATAACCAAAGGCCCAAGGCCTGACATCCTTTCATACCTATCTTTTCTTAAAGTGGAAGTAAACCCTCTTTTACAACTTTAGCTTACAGGTAAGCCTATATTAAGGCTTACCAGTAGCTAACAGGGATATCTCCTAAACCTGCACGGTTTAGGAGATAAACCTGTATTTGCATGTGCCGACGTCATGCGGCACATGCGCACTAGCGACAACTGAAGCAACGGCGCTATATCCTGATGCTCTAGTTGTTATATGCCGCTCTCGTGCGCATGCGCGTGACGTCATCGCGGCTCCGGCAAATCACAGCGCCGGAGCCGCGATACCCGGAAGTCACTCCGGGAGAAGATGTCGGCGGTCGGAGGAGGAGAAGAGGACCGATGCCGAGGCTTCGATCTCAGGTAAGTGATACATAATTAGCTAGTATGCTATGCATACTAGCTAATTATGCCTTTGTCTTGCAGGTTTTTTTACGTTTTTGTTAAGAGGGTTTACTTCCTCTTTAAACCCCATATATCTAAAACAATTGCCACGATCATGAGCCTAGATTTATCAACGCTCTCAACATCCTTTCGTTCCTCCATGTCTAGACAGAACAAAAAGACATTAGATCTCTAAACACAACAAGGTACAGGGCATGGTTCAATGTACTTTATGCCAAAATAACTTCTGACTTAATTTTGTTTTTCAAATGGACAACTACATTTTGTGTCTCATCTTAGCATGACATGCATAGATTATTACTGGGATGTTGTGCCTAATATATGGAACTGTGACACCTGGGCCCACTTTCAATTAGTTATTACTTGAGGTGATTGTAGCCCTTAGTTATTACAGTAGTCTCACAAGCCTTTTGGGTACCTCTTTGAAGAATATGTTATTTATGCTGCGATAGAGGTGTGAATGGAACAGAACACAGAGGAAACCAAGTATTTTTTAGGCTAGAGTATTCTTTTACTGGGGGATGCAACAAACAAGGGTTTTGGGCAAAGGTGTAAGTCAACAGGGAAGTAATCACAAGTGCTGAAAAGACAGACAGGTAGCAAGGTCACAGGCAATACTAGGACACAACAAAGGATAAGTGCAGGGTGGCATCACAGTACAGCAAATAGTAAGTCCAGGGGCCCAAGCCAGCATTGGCGAACAGCAAATATAAGTCCAGAGTCACAGTGATAGAGGCCTAAGGTGCATTTAAAGTGGAAGTTTAGTCTAACGCTAAACCTACTCTGTGACACATTCTACGCCTAATCGATCTAGCCCTGTAAAGAAGAGATTGCTGTACTTACCGTTTCTGCAGCCGCTCTGGTCCGGGCCCACGCTGAGCTGTCAGTGGCAGCTTCAGTGTGTGGGAGTGTGCTAGACATGTGCACAACAAAAAAATTTGTTTATTTTCGTTTCGTTTTTTTCGTTTCCGTTAATTCGTAACGATTCGTACATTCGTAAGTCGTCGGTGTTCGTATTCGTAACGATTCGTACATTCGTAAGTCGTCGGTGTTCGTATTTGTAACGATTCGTACATTCGTAAGAGTTATTTTTTCGTTGATTCGTTTTTCCGTTAGTTTAATTTTCGTTTATTCGTTTATTCGAAATTCGGACGCATTCGTATTTATTCGTACATTCGTAACATTCGTAGATTCGTAATCGGAGCATAATTCATAATTTTATGTAATGTGTATGCTATTATTACATTTTAAGAGGCAGGGAAAATTACGAATCGAAAAAAAAGTTACGAATGTACGAATTTTTTCGTTCAATCCATTCGAAGCACGTTAAGCAACGCCATTGTAGGAGACACGTAAAATTACGATCCGAAAAAAAAAAAAGTTACGAATGTACACATTTTTTCGTTTAATCTATTCGAAGCACGTTAAGCAGCACCATTGTAAGGGACACGGAAAATGACCAATTCAAAAAAAAAAAAAGTTACGAATGTACGAATTTTTTCGTTCATTTTCATTTTCGTTGTTCCTGTTTTCGTTTTTCGGATTTTCTTCATTCGTACATTCGTTGTTTCTAATTTTTTTTTTTCGGATTTTCGTTATTTTCGGATTCGTTCGATTCGAACGTTTCGTTAAAATTTTTAGCGAATCGTTCGTTCATTCGTACGAAAACGAACGAACGAAAATAACGAAAAAAAACTAAAGAAAAACAAAACGAATTGCACATGTCTAGAGTGTGCAGGAGAGGCAGCCGACAACAGAAAACTCATAGTAACTCTATGGGTGACGTCACTTCCCAGGCATTTCCCAGCCCTATTGGCTTTCTCTCTCTTTACAGCAGCTGCTGCTGCTGGAGACCGGACCAGATCAGCTTCAGAAAAGGTAAGTATAGCGATTATTTATTTACAGGGTTAGATAGATGAGGTTTAGAATGTGTCTGACAGTAGTTTTAGTGTTTATCGTTTAATCTGGTAGGAATACAGGGCAGAGATATAGAACAGCAAAGAGATACTGTAAATCCAGGAGACTACAGGGCAATAATTAACGGACAGTGAGGGCAAATGGCAAAGGTATAGGGAAGAAGTCTTGGATCACCAGGCAGTGATTCAGGCTTGACAAGGGCAAGCAGCAACAAAATACAGCAAGGAGGGTACAGGCAGCTTCTAGGTGGCAGGAGGAGGAAACATAGTAGGAAGGTCTTGCGGGGCCTGGCCTCAACTCAGGATCCACGCAGGTTTTACATCACAGGAGGGGAACATAACAGGAAGGTACTCACTGGACAGCAGATCACAGGGTCCTTATGTGGCCTTGCATCAATTCAGAGTTTATACAGGTAGCACATTGCATGAAGATACTCACCGAGCAACAAATCACAGGGTCCTTGTATGGCCTGTTTTCGAATTAGGAACTACAGAGATAGTACATCACAAGAGAAAAACACAGCAGGAAGGTCTTGTGTAGCCAGCCTAAACTTAGCACACCAGACCAAACAGGCAGCACTTCACAGGAGGGGGGAAACAGAGAACATCCAGCAGAGGCATGGGGTCCTGAGGGAAAGTGGAGAGTCTGTGTGGCTTTGTCACAGCCCAGGTCCATATGACAGCAGCACTGCATAGGGGAAGCAGGAAGGAAGCCCAGGGCAGAGAGCCACATGGACTTATTGAGCCTGTTTGGACTAACCCCAGCCCAAGTGTACTCAGACAGCAACATGACCTAGCTGGAAAGGGAAGGTATGAACTGGGCACAAAATCACATTGTCCTGGGGGGCCCTGTGTGGACTGGCCACAACACAGGTCCACACAGGCTGCAGCATTACTCAGAAGGAGATAAGAAGCAAGAGCACCACTGCTCAGGTCTTAAACATGGGAGTAGGGGCACGATCCCACAACCAGGAAAGCCAATGCCAATGTCGGGTTTTCCTGGCGATAGGCTCTACCCATTTCTTTTCTGGCAGCATCAGGAGCATGGCCAGGGGCAAGCACTTTGTCTCTGAGCACTGAGGAGTATGGGAAGCAGAGCTGTGCCAGGCTTGCCGGGAGACCATGTGTTACCTAGGAGAGGAAATCTACAGCCTGCATGTAACAACTTACAACTTATTTTGTTGCAATATTCACATTGTGTATTCGGGTTTGTTGTAGTTCTTAAACAGGTTTTTTTGCTTTTGAATACATTAAATACACACTTTAAACCCACCACAATTCTATCCAAAATTATAGATATATAAGATTTCTGTCACAGATGATGTCAGTGTGAGCAAAAACTAAAAGAAAAAAAAAACATTTCACATCTTTCTTTTTTTGCTTCCTAGGCCACATCTAAAACAATCCAGACTGCTGAGCAAACGCCTACAGAGATAGACAAACAGAGATAAGATTCTGACAGGTCATATATTTACTCAATCTGACCGAAGAAAACAACTGAAGGAACACTTTGAAAACACATCAGATCTCAAAGGGGAGAAATATCATGCTGGATATCTATACTGATAGGGACTGGGTAATGTGTTAGGAATCAAATATAATATAATGATATTCCTGATTGGCGGAGAGGCGATTCAGTGTGAGAATAGTGAATATTCATTTGCTACTCTAAGGCCCCTTTCACACTGGGTGCGGGAGCCGCGGTGATGGTAAAGCAGCGATATATTTAGCGCTGCTTTACCGTCGTTTTAGCCGCGGTATTCGGCCGCTCGCAGTGAGGTTTTACCCCCGCGAGCGGCTGAAAAAGGGTTAAAGACCCCCGCAGAGCGCCGCCGTAGCGGCGCTTTGCGGCGGTATTGCCGCTGTTTTACCGCGGTGTCCCATTCAAATCAATGGGAAGGAGCGGTATAGGAGCGGTGAATACACTGCTCCTATACCGCTCTAAAGATGCTGCTAGCAGGACTTTTTTTACCATCCTGCTAGCGCACCGCTCCAGTGTGAAAGCCCGCCGGCTTTCACACTGGAGTGAATGGGGCCGGATTTTTTCAGGCGGTATACAGGCGCTATTTATAGCGCTGTACCACCTGAAAAACGCCCCAGTGTGAAAGGGGCCTAACACACCTGAGTGGGCTCCGAGCGCAATGCCCTGCGCCCGGAATCTATTCGGCGCTTCAAAAAAACACCCTCGCCACTGTAATTCATACACCCAGCGTCCTGAAAGGGGCCAGACGCATGAGATGACCAGGGCCGATACAAGCGGTACAAGGGGTGGGTGGGAGACGCACTTGCCCTTGGCTGGGTCCTAATCCGTGGTGAGGGGGGGGGCGCACTGGGAGCTTCCGTTGCTGCTCCTGCCTCACTGACAGGGGTGACTGTGCTTTTTATCCACCGCAGGATATACGGATTCCCCGACTTCTCAGTTCATCCAATGATTCCTTATCCATTTACTGCAGCTATTAATCACGCTATCCTCCAGCAAGCTACACTCCCGCTCCCAACTTGCTTTCCTTCCTGGGACACTTCTTCCCTCACTTGGTCTGGTTTATCTGAGCTCTGCCCCTACTGCATCTCTCTCTCTCTACGTTGCCTGCACGATCACACAGATCACACAGTAAGTCAGCACCGAGCCTCGCTCCTCTGCTCTGTTTATTTTTCCCTTCTTATCATATCTGCTGTCCCCTCCATAAATCTACACTGCATGTCCTGCAGCCTCTTGTCTCAGCTCTGGGCATTCCACACAACCCTCTGTCTGACACCCTTTCCATCCCAGTTTGCTTTTAGATCTTCTAACTGTCCTGTCCCCAGGGCCGGTGCTACCACTAGGCAAACTAGGCAGCCGCCTAGGGCGCACTGCTGCCTAGAGCGCCCGGCCACTGGTGTTCCTACTCTCTTCTCTCTGCAGCAAGCAACTAAGTCTCAGCATTAGCAGCCAGCTGCTGCTCCATTCACACATAGTGTCAGAGGCGCAGCGGTGGCGGAGGACTGTGTCTGTGTGCTGACTGAATGGAAGCAAGCAAACATTCATTGATGGGCACTGGTAGGCTGCATTGATGGGCGCTGGTAGGCTGCATTTGAGGGGTGCTGATGAGGCTGCATTGATGGGTGCGTGTGAGGCTGCATTGATGGGCGCTTATGAGGCTGCATTGATGGGCGCTTATGAGGCTGTATTGATGGGCACTGGTAGGCTGCATTGATGGGTGCGTGTGAGGCTGCATTGATGGGCGCTTATGAGGCTGCATTGATGGGCGCTTATGAGGCTGTATTGATGGGCACTGGTAGGCTGTATTGATGGGCGCTGGTGAGGCAGCATTTAAAAGGAGCTGGTGAGGAGGCATTTGATGGGCGCCGGTGGGTTGCATTTTATGGGTGCTTCATTAAAAAGATGCAGTATATTTGGGCAGGGCAAAGGGGATGGAGTCAGGGTTGGAGCCAAGAGGGGGCGGCAAAATGAGATTTAGCCTAGGGTGTCAAAAATCCTTGCACCAGCCCTGCCTGCCCTCCACCATCACTTTGCTCTTCTTTACCACATACTCTTACCACCCCAACCTCCTGACCAATTTACTCCTTTCTCATACCTAATAGCAAATTCACACAGTGCATGTATGTGCAGTTTATGTGCAGTTTATCCACAGTTTTAGGTGCGCTCCCATTAAATTCTATTAAACCGTGTGTTTTCATGAAAGCAAAACATTCAGAAAATGCACAGTTCAATAGAATTCATTAGGAGCGCACCAAAAACTGCAGGTAAACTGCACATACCCACTATAAGGCTAGGTTCACATGCTTACATGTCAAGAATGTGCTCAAAATTATGGCTTTCCTGACAAACACAGAAGTGCACTGTCCTTTAGTAGACGCACAGCAGTGACATTTATAGTTAAAGCAGAAGTCCATACAAAAGTAGAACTTCTGCTTTAAGGACTCCTGACCCCCTGACATGCCACGTTTGGTATGTCATTTTTTTTGGGGGGGGGGAGTGGTTACCTAGTTTTCACAGGTACCCCGGCGGAAGTTCTCCTCTCCCTCCCCTTAATCTCCTGGGACGCGTCACAGGTCCCAGAAGATTGTCTGGCCATTCAGGACACACAGTGCGCACCTGGCTGTGAAGCCACAAGCTGTCATAGCTGAGTACCTACACTTGCAATGCTGGCGCCATGAGAGGAGAAGGAGAGAACCAAGTCAGCAGATACACTTTTTGTAGCTGCTGACTTTCAATAAACACAGAAACAGCTGGAACTCCGCTTTAGGGGCACTCTACATATCTATGAATTTAACACAAGTACTTAGGGTATTCTTTCATGATTCCATTTACATGGACTTTTTTTAAAGGAGTAGTATGGGTTTGGATTCAAAACGTGATGACGTAGAATAAGGAAGTTCATAGCCAGTAGCCAATAGCTGCCCTAGCATTGGTTTTAGTCCGTCGGACTAGCACACAGACCACTGGACTTTTCGACCGGACTCGAGTCCGGCGGACAATTTTGAAGCCAGTCTTATTTCTAGGTCCGCCAGACTTTTGGGAAGAAAAAGTCTGCTGGAGCCCACACACGATCAAATTGTCCGACGGACTCTGGTCCGCCGGAAAGTCCGATCATGTGTATGCGGCATAACACTGTGAACTGAGCAATCAAACACCGCCGATGGCTCGGTTCTCACAGCTCCCCGAGAGGAGAGCTGCTGACTGTCAATCAGCAGCTCTCCGCTCTGCTCCTCTACGCTCACTGGAGCACTGAGCTGTGAAGGGGCGGGAAGCGGTCGTCATCAGTCCAGGCACCTGGCGGATCCAGACTTCCAGAGTTGGGATGACGCAGTGCCTGGACTGATCACAGGAGTGCAAAACGAAATGGTACTGGGGCTCATTCACACAGGTGGGAAGGAGGCAAGTGTTTTAGTGCCCCAACCACCCATCTTAAAAAGGAGATGATGCCAGCCAGGGCTGTACACATGGCAAAACTGAAATGGCATATACACAGTAGGTCAGCATATTTTAGGATTGCAACACATGGCCCCCTCACCACCTGTCAAACACCAGCAATGATAGCCCTTAGAGACCTTTGAGCCCCCCTTACTCCCTCAGTGCCCCCCTAGAGCCCTTTAGGACAATGCACCCCTGAGAGTACACCTCCCCTCCCTCAAACCACTGACATAGATGCCAATCAGTCCTCCGTAGACTGACACCAATAACATAATGGCATATTTCCTTCCCAGTGATGTCATCAACACACAGAATTTTTTCCTTCCAGTGATACTACAGATGCAGGGACAAGTTTCCCCAGGGACACCACCACTGCTGGGACATTTTTCCTTCCAGTGACACCACCGACCACTACCCCATATGTGTTCACCAATTTTAAACTCTCCAGGTTGCAGTTTTCCATTTTTTGCCATGGGCGCTGGATAGCCTTGTCCCAGCACTGGAGATAACGGATGGTGTCCTGGGGTATTTCCTCCCAGATCTCGACCAGAGCAACACTGAGCTCCTAAACAGACTGAGGTGCAACCTGGCGGCGTTGGATGAACCCAAACATAATTTCCCAGAGGTGTTCTATTGGATTTAGGTCAGGCAAGCGTGGGGGTCATTCAATGGTATTAATTCCTTCATTCTCCAGGAACTGGCTGCATACTCTCACCACATGAGGCCAGGCATTGTGCACAAGGAGGAACCCAGGACCCACTGCACCAGCCTAGGGTCTGGCAATGGGTGCATGGATTTCATCCAGATACCTAATGGCAGTCAGGGTGCCATTGTCTAGCCTGTAGAGGTCTGTTCGTCCCTTAATGGATATGCCTCCTCAGACCATCACTGACCCACCACCAGACCGGTCATGCTGAATGATGTTACAGACAGCATAACATTCTCCACGGCTTCTCCAGACCCTTTCACATCTGTCACATGTGCTCAGCGTGAACCTACTCTCATCTGTTAAAAAAGCACAGGGCGCCAGTGGCAGACCTGCCAATTCTGGTGTTCAATGGTAAATGCCAATCAAGCTCCATGGTGCGGGGCAGTGAGCACAGGGCCCCTATAGGAAGTCGGGCCCTCAGGACACCCTCATGAAGTTTGTTTCTGATTATTTGGTCAGAGACATTCACACCAGTGGCCTGCTGGAGGTAATTTTGTAGGGCTCTGGCAGTGCTCATCCTGTTCCTCCTTGCAGAAAAGGAGCAGATACCGGTCCTGCTGATGGGTTAAGGACCTTCTACGGCCCTGTCCAGCTCTCCTAGAGTAATTGCTTGTCTCCTGGTGTCTCCTCCATGCTCTTGAGACTGTGCTGGGAGACATAGCAAACCTTCTGGCAATGTCAGGTATTGATGTTGCATCCTGGAGGAGATGGACTGCCTGTGCAAACTCTATAGGGTCCAGGTATCACCTCATGCTACCAGTAGTGACTCTGACCCTAGCCAAATGCAAAACTAGTGAAAAACAGTCAGAAGAGATGAGTTGGGAAAATAAATGTCAGTGGCCTCCACCTATAAAACCATTCCTGTTTTGGAGGCTGTATCATTGTTGCCCATCTAGTGCACCTGTTGTTAATTTCAATAACACCAAAGCAGCTGAAACTGATTAAAGTGGTTGTATACCCTTTTTTTTATATTTTTACCTACAGGTATAATAAGGCTTACCTGTAGGTAAAAAGAATAAGAAGAACAAGAAGAACAAGAAGGACAAGAAGAAGGACAAGGCGCCGGCGGCGCGGAAGACGACGACCGCCGCAAGAACAGAAGAGACCCCCGGAAGACCCCCGAAGGCGGATCGAGACCCCCAGACGACGGCGGCGACGACGAAGAAGGTAGCCGGACACCTCCCCTCGTGAAAGAGCTAGGTAAAAGAGCAGAAGAGAGGGGAGGAGTCCGGCGAGAAGACCCCAAGACGGAAGAATATCTCCTAAACCTGTACGGTTTAGGAGATATTTACTTTGCATGCAGCCGCTGAGGTCAGCGGCACATGAGCTGTGAAGGTCCGGCTGAAGGCCTGGCAGACGCTGCCGGACCTTGCCAGGAAAGATGTCTCCCGCACGAATGCGCGGGAGTGACAACATTGCAGCTCTGGCCACTCACAGCGCCGGAGCTGCGAACCTGGAAGACACGCCGAGGGGAAATATCCTTTCATTTTTTTGAGCAGTGTATTATAGAATGCAGTAGATTTGCAATAATTCAAGTATCTCAAAATCCCCTTATTAACTCTGTTAGTCTATATTTAAAGTGTATGTACATTATAACAAATAACTCCTTGTATTTGCTCCCTTTTAGTCTGTTAAAGCTGAACTCTGGGAAAAAGCAAATAATGTTGTGGGCATGCATAGGTGAGGATAAAGGATATAGTAAAATCCCTAAATATAATTGTGTTCCAATACTTTTTTGTACCCTGGCACTTGGGAAGATGATAATAGGCAGTTATGTGATTCCCAACACCCTGACAAAATACCTGGGAAGAAAAATACATTTTGATGGCTGACAGGTGCTCAGTGAGTCACAACAAACTGCTGTCAGCATGATTCTGGTAGTGGAAGACTCTTCTTTGAATTATTTAAAATGCATTAGTGTCCCTCCCTCCCACAAACTGCTTTGGAGATGACTACTTCAATCAAGACATGGGCTGGGGCCAGAGGCTGCGGGAGGCAGCTAAACTGCAGAAAGAACTGAGATTTCTCTGCAGCAGTTCCAGTGAAAGATCCAAGGAAGGAAACTGTTATTTACAGATTTTGCTGGCCTCTCCAGATGCTGTAAAGGCCAATTTTATTGGTTTCCTCTTTAATGTTTATGTCAATGATCAAATGCAATTGTACATTTATTTATTTGTAACAAAATGTTTACTGTTCCATTGCACAGTCTTCTCTTAGCCACAGAATAGTCCAGAATTATCGAATCAATACAGTATTGGATAATGTGCTAGGGTGTGTTATTTTTCTATAAATGGTGTCTCATAAAGCATGTTCCTGGAATTGGGAATGCAGCATATAGAGCTGAGATACAGTAATTGCCGGGAATCTGGTTACTGTCTATTAGAAGCAGGCACTCTAATGGAATGCAAGGAGGAGACTATAATAAAGGGTAGCTGTGTGTTATATCAGACTGCAGTAATGCAGAATTACAATAGTATATGCAATATATTTATCAGCAAAGATTTGAGTTCAGGAAGAAAGCATAAACACTCATGTCACCCCAGGCATACACATTTATGTAGTACAATTTTCAGCAATGGGATACTGGCACTGGTAGAATTCAGCACAGAGCTACTTTCACAGAGAGTGAGGCCCTCCTTACACTAAAGTGTCAAAAGTAAACATATATATATATCACATAAACCAATGATATAAAGTGCTAAGTGCATTCAAATAGGACGAGAAAGCAGGATCCTTAGAGCGACGGTCCCCTCTGGTAACCCCACTCACCAGAGCTGTTGGACCTGCAGCTTTTCAGTCCAGGGGTCAGATAAAGCTTATGAGGGAATTAATGTGCTGTGTGGAGATTCCATCCGTGAGGCTCCCAGAATAGTCCAAAGGATAAATATGCCGAAATTAGGAAAAAAGAAAAATTCATGTAAAGTACTGCTTAAAAAACTGTCACTGCACTGTTAATCTAAGGCACTCACGAGACGAAATACAGGCATCAGCGTGTTTCCTGGTCCGCACGTGTGGCGTGTGTTCCACGGCAACCGGAAGCAGCGTCACTGGTTATCAATACCGGAATTACGTAGTTTTGACCTAATTCCGGTATTGAGAACCAGTGGCGCTGCTTCCGAATGCCATGGAACGCACGCCACATGTGCGGACCCAGAAACACGCTGATGCCTGTATTTCGTCTCGTGAGTGACTTAAACAGTGCAGTGACAGTTTTTTAAGCAGTACTTCACATGAATTTCTATTTTTTCCTCATTTCGGCATATTTATCCTTTGATCTGATCAATTGATTTCACTTAAGTGATCCTGTGTGTAGATAACAGATGTATCGGTCCGGTGGTCAGATTAAATCATAGGGTATCATGTGTATTCTGGCTGTTTTTATGAATACATTTTGTTACCAATAAAGATGACTTTTAGAAGATCCAAGGAATGCATCTGTCCAGATTTCTTTTTTGTGTGACTGTGCCTCTGTGTACAAAGAGAGTACCTTTGTACACGGTTTGATGAGTATGGTTTGGAGAAACTCGAATGTCCTGCAGAAAGCCCTGACCTCAACCCTACTGAACAGTTCTAAGATGTAATGGAAAACCAGTTGTGGCCCATGTCTTCTATCCAACACCTGACCTCGCAAAGTTCCACAGACACTCTCCAAAATCCTGCGAAAAGCCTTCTCTGAAAAGTGGAGGCTTTTACAATTGCAAATGGGATGGGAAAGCTCCATATTAGGGTCTATGGTTTTGGAAATGGATTTCCAACATGCTTATATAGACCTTAGGCCATATAGTTTTTCTTATTATATATTCATTACATATGCAAGATTGTGCTTCCTTCCCGGTGGCTGTGCTAAACTGTTCCTCTTTCTCAGTGCAAGGCTGTGTGTTGCAACTGAGTAAAAACAACAGACTCTCTAAGCTTATATCAGCAACAACAATAATGCAGAATGCACACTCACTTCAAATATAATATAGTTTTATGTATAATGGACAACTACAAAAGATACATTTCATTATTTGGGTGCCCCTCTCCCCAATTCTGACTTTAAAAAAATCATAAGGTAAAGGTTTGTTCGTAATTAATAAATATGTGACTGTACTATAGTGAATTCACCGTGCCAACATAATTTATATATGTATAACAAATGTATCAACCCCATGCAAAAATATGGAAATATATAAAATTATATCCCATAAATCAATACATAGATAAATATAACAACAATATATTGATAATCACACAGGACACTATATTTTTGCATGGGATTGATACATTTTTTATACATATATAGATTTTTTTGGCACAGTGAATTCACTATAGAGCAGTCACATATTTAATAATTAGCATTAAGAACACTATAGGTTTGCGTGACCACAGCTGTAGACATAAGGAAAAATAAAAGACTTTAGAGGAGGTTTTGTGTGTGGCGCAGACCTTAGTTTGACAGTGATTTAGCTACAACCAAAGGGATTGCTTATGCATAAACACCCTAGACCAGTGATGGCAAACCTTGGCACCCCAGATGTTTTGAAACTACATTTCCCATGATGCTCAAGTACACTGCAGAGTGCATGAGCATCATGGGAAATTAGTTCCAAAACATCTGGGGTGCCAAGGTTCGCCATCACTGCCCTAGACCAACAATTCTCCAGAGGCTGCTACAGGTTCCTTAGGCTGTGGCTGATTGACCTTCCATTTAATAGTCCTTGGATAGTTATGGGGTCAACACCACTTGGCAAAGTCATTTGCAGGACACTAATGATCTGTTTAGCTGTCTGTAAGGGTGGCATTGTGGCCATCACTATAAGGGGACATTATTTGCAATGGCCACCAATGTAAGAGGTGTTTTTCCCACTCACTTACAATTAATTCTCAGGGGTTCCCTGAGACCTAAAAATAATTTAAAGGGTCATTTTAGGGTAAAAAGGTTAAGAAAGGCTGCCCTAGACAACATTCAGTAATAAAAAGAGATAAAAACAATAAACATGAATGTATAAGGTTATAAAATGAATTCTGAGATAATCTGCCTTTTATCCAACATAATATAAGAGCAGAAACAGCCATATCATCCTAAAGGAGGCTAATAAGCCTTTTTACTTATCATTACTCAATATGCCTTAAGGAGTAGGTAGAAAATTACAACAGAGTATTTAATAGAATTTGCTGATTAATATCTAAAATTCTCAGGAACTTCTCAGCGCAGAAGAATAAAATTAAAATTATGAACTTTTACATTTTATTTGTCTTTGAACTATTCATGTTCTGTTTACTCAGCAGCAGTTTGTAACTTTTATGTGTTCTTTGATACCCATATTAACGTAGGTGCTATTCCTGTTTCCTCACTGATCTACATGGTAATTTACACCTAAGAGGACTGAGGCCAAAATGAACAAAACACACTTAGCAATCCCTTTGTAGCAGATATCGTAATATGCAATATGAATGCTCTAAGAATGTAAGATTTTGCATTTTACAACCAAGAAATGGTAAGCTAAAGTCAACGTTAACCTCAAGGCACTATTTAAAGTGGATGTAAACCCTCAAATATAGTGTGGTGAACAGCCTCAGATGATACACAGGAATGAAACAAATCTCCCTATATAAATTGTACATGTATATCTGCTGTCTTTAGCTGTATATATCTTTTAGAAAGTGCTCTTCGTGTTACAGATTTTCTCTTCCTGTTCACCACTGAGAGTGGATTATTGGCATACAGCCAAGAAAGCTGATTGGAGGAAAGGCACACACCCCCACTCCATATTGGCAAAGGAAGGAAGTAATGTGCAGAGCTTTGCTCTGAGAAGGCAAGCTGTCTGCTAATCTATTTATAGCAACCTCCCATGACACACACTTCAGGCTGCAGTCTCTGAGAATTTGTCAGGCTTATAACAGAGCTACTGAGCAGGAGAAAGCTATGGGACTCAGTGCTTTGAAGAGAGATAAGAAAACACTACAAATATATGTGCCCAGCTCAAATTTCATGAATCGGGTTTACATCCACTTTAACCACTTTCAGACTGGACCAACTTTGCAGCCAAAGGACCAGGCCCCTTTTTGCGATTCGGCACTGCGTTGCTTTAACTGACATTTGCACGGTCGTGTGACGTGGCTCCCAAACAAAATTGACGTCCTTTGTTTTCCCACAAATAGAGCTTTCTTTTGGTGGTATTTGATCGCCCCTGCGGTTTTTATTTTTTGCGCTATAAACAAAAAAGTGCGACAATTTTGAAAAAAAGGCATTCTTTTTTATTTTTTGCTAATAAATATCCCCCAAAAATATATAAAAAAACGTTTTTTTTTTCCTCAGTTTAGGCCGATACGTATTCTTCTACATATTTTTGGTAAAAAAAATTGCAATAAGCGATTATTGATTGGTTTGCGCAGAAGTTATAGCGTTTACAAGATAGGGGATAGTTTTATAGCATTTTTATTAATATTTTTTTTTTAACTAGTAATGGCGGCGATCAGCGATTTTTATTGTGGCTGCGACATTATGGCGGCACATCGGACATTTTTGACACATTTTTGGGACCATTGTCATTTATACAGCAATCAATGCTATTTAAATTAATTGATTCCTGTGTAAATGACACTGGCAGTAAAGGGGTTAACCACTAGGTGGCAGTGTAGGGGTTACATGTGCCTAGAGGTGTGTTTCTAACTGTGGGGGGGCGTGGCTGTCAGCTAGTGAATGCTGATCTCTGCTCCAATCACAGGGAGCAGAGAGAGATCAGCGTCACTAGTTGCTAGGCAGAACGGGGAGATGCTGTATATTTCCGCATCTCCCCGTTCAGCCTTCCCGTGAGACGATCGCGGGTATCCCCGCGGCGATCGAGTCCGCGGGACCCCCGACTGGCGCGCCCCCGATGGCATGGCGGCATCTTAAAGGGGAAGTACCTGTACGCCCTTATCCCTTTACGTGCCATTCTGTCGACGTACATCGTCGTGCGCCGGTCGGCAAGCGGTTAAGGTGTTCATAGAGCATGCATTTCAAACTGGTGTTTTTGGTTTATAGGGTACCCTCTCATTTCTTCTTTCTGGAATTTAAATAGGTAAAACACTTTATTAACTGCACCTGTGCAGTTCAATACTCTAGCTCATGAAACATTACAAGTGCACTTTCAAATGGAATGCAATTTTTTTTTGCTAATTCAAGTTTTTCAAAATGCTTTCAAAACACACTTGATAATTACTTATATACAATACTAGATCTAAACACTACATATGTATACACAGAAAAAATACAGTACATAAGCAGTTTATTTCTTTTTATAGGGCAAAAGGCAAAGTTATGCAAATAGTATATTTTTTTCTGTAAACCAGCTTTTAATCCAGAACCACTGGCCTACAGCACATATTTTGCCTGATATAAAAGTGGTTTCTGCGGCGGATTCGGCGTGAGATCACTTTTGTCAGTGGAGGGAAAGGTGCCCACCCCCTCCGCCGCACTCCAGTCATCTCCGAAGCTTACTGGACCCGCTGGTAGCGGCAGAGACAGTCGTGTCCTCTCCCAAGGATGCCTGGCTGCCGACTGAGGAGAAGATGGCCTGTGCTTGGCACCATGGCATGGGAGGGCGGAAGCGACATCAAGCATCACTTCCGTCCATAGCTCTTAAAGGAGAATTATTTTAAAAAAATTTCCAAGTGACTTTTTGTTTTTTTAATGAAATGTTAGGCTGCTTTCACACTGGGGCGGTGCGGGGCGGCGACGGTAAAGCAGCGCTATATTTAGCGCTGCTTTACCATCGTTTTACCCGCGGTATGCGGCCGCTAGCGGGGTGGTTTTAACCCCCGCTAGCGGCCGCAAAAGGGTTAAAAACCTCCGCAAAGCGCCGCTGCAGCGGCGGTTTTGCGGGCGGTATCCCCGCGGTTTCCCATTGATTTCAATGGGAAGGAGCGGTATAGGAGCGGTAAATACACCGCTCCAAAGATGCTGCTAGCAGGACTTTCACACTGGAGTGAATGGGGCCGTTTTTTTCAGGCGGTGTACAGGCGCTATTTTTAGCGCTGTACCGCCTGAAAACCGCCCCAGTGTGAAAGGGGCCTAAGTGTAAATATGAAATCTGAGGTCTTTTTGACCCCAGATCTCATATTTAAGAAGTCCTGTCATGGTTTTTTCTATTACAAGGGATGTTTACATTCCCTGTAATAGAAATAAAAGGGACCCAAATTTATTTATTTTTTTACAAAAACAGTGTCAAAATATTTTTTTTTAAGTAAAATAAATAAGAAAAAAAATTGTACATTTTTTAAGGCCCCCTGTCCTGACGAGCTTGCCCGCAGAAGCGAACGCATACGTGAGTAGTGCCCGTATATGGATACGGTGGTTAAACTACACGTGTGATTTATCTCTGCGATCGTTAGAGCGAGAGCAATAATTTTAGACCTCCTCTGTAACTCAAAACTGGTAATCTGTACACATTTTTAAACATCGCCTATGGAGATTTTTAAGGGTAAAAGTTTGTCGCCATTCCACGAGCGGGCACAATTTTGAAGTGTGACATGTTAGGTATCAATTTACTCGGCATAACATTATCTTTCACAATATAAAAAAAATTGGGCTAACTTTACTGTTGTCTTATTTTTTAATTTAAAAAAGTGTATTTTTTCCCAAAAAAGTACGTTGTAAGACCGCTGCGCAAATACGGTGGCACAATTAGACCTTTTCTGTTTGGGTGCTAAAAGACCTTGTCCTAGCGCTGCTTGTTGGCCTATAATCAGTGTACTATATGGGATCTATGGCATGGGGAAATAAAGTATAATCAGACAGGTTATGGTGAGATGGCCTAAAAGGAACCAGAGAGCCGTCAATTAAAACAGTGGAAGCACAGGAAAGCCTTTTAACTTTAACCACTTGCTTACCGGGCCTATTTTGGCCTATTTTCCTTCATGTAAACATCATCATTTTTTTGCTAGAAAATGACTCAGAACCCCCAAACATTGAGTACGTTTTTTTTAGCAGACACCCTAGGGAATAAAATGGCGGTCATTGCAACTTTTTATCTCACACGGTATTTGCGCAATAATTTTTCAAATGCCTTTTTTTGGGAAAAAAAACGGTTTCATGAATTAAAAAATAAGAAAACAGTAAAGTTAGCCCAATTTTTTTATATAATATGAAAGATGATGTTACGCCGAGTAAATAGATACCAAACATGTCACGCTTTAAAATTGCGCACAACCGTGTGTTGGCGCCAAACTTCGGTACTTAATAATCTCCATAGGCGACGCTTTAATATTTTTTACTGGTTACCAGTTTAGAGTTACGGAGGAGGTCTAGTGATAGAATTGTTGTACGTGCTCTAACGCACGCGGCGATACCTCACATGTGTGGTTTGAGCGGCGTTTACATATGCGGGCGGGACTTGCGTGTGCGTTAGCTTCTGATCGCGAGCTACAGGGGACAGGGGCGTTTTAATTTTTTTTTTTTTTTTTATTTATTTTTATTTTACTTCATTTTTTTTATTTTTACACTTTTAAAAAAAAAAAAAAAATTTTTGGATCACTTTTATTCCTATTACAATGAATGTAAACATCCCTTGTAATAGGAATGTATGTGACAGGTCCTCTTTATGGAGAGATGTGGGGTCAATAAGACCCCACATCTCTCCTCCAGGCTGGAAAGCATGAGATCGGTAAAAAAATGTTTTACCGATCTCATGCTGACAGCCGCGATCGCGGCTTTGTTTACTTCCGGGTACCGGGCGTGACGTCATAACGTCGCGCCCGGGCCTCCGACGGTCATAGGATGACCGGAAATCTTTATGCTCGTCATCCGGCGGCGAGCGATTCTTTCTCCGGGCCCCCGATGGCACGGGAGAGCCCGGAGAAGCACCGGATGGCGGCGGGAGGGGGGGGCGTCCCCTCCCGCTGCCTATAAGAACGATCAGGCGGCGGAACTGCCGCCATGATCGTTCTTATGGTGCACAGAATCGCCGGCCGGTAAAAATGATATCTGAATGATGCCAATAGCTGCACGCATCATTCAGATATCACCACTCAAAGTCAAGGACGTCATATGACGTTCTTGGTCGGCAAGTGGTTAATGGAGGTTTTAAGTACCTTTTAGTCCACCATAACTATACCATAACCAGTCTGGTTAAACTTTTAGGCCTCATGCACACTGGACATTTTAACAGCTGCTTCTAGGGGCATCTGACATTTTTTTTTACCTGTATCTAAATGCCCCTCCATGTTAGTCTATGTGTCTATGCACAGACAGGATTTTAACAACATTTAATGGCAGGAGTTTTAGAGTCTTTTAGGCTTCATGTAGACTAGCAGCTCCTAAATTTGAGTTTAGGAGCTTTTAATGTTTTTTTTGCCAAAGTTCCTAAACTCAACTCCATAAAAGCCTATGTGTCAATGTACACATATGCCGCGTACACACGTGCGGACTTTTGCCGGCGGACTTAGTCCAGCGGACAATCCGCCGGACTTTCCAGCTGGCTTCGCCGGACTTTCCGAGCGTGTGGACTTGCCCACACACGTGCGGACTTGCCCACACACGCGCGGACTTTTCCGGCGGACAATCCGCCGGCCAAAGTCCGCGGGACTTTTGAAAATGAACGGACTTGCCCACACACGGAGCAGTCCGTTCATTTAGAATGTAACTTCATGTTACGTAGCTAGCGTAGGCAGTAAAAGCCGCCGCGCTAGCTCCGTAACCTGGCATGGATTTAAAGGGACTCCCCACGCCGAAAAACGGCGTGGGGGTTCCCCCCAAATCCATGTCAGACCCTTATCCGAGCATGCAGCCTGGCCGGCCAGGAAAGGGGTGGGGACGAACGAGCGCCCCCCCCTTCCTGAGCCGTACCAGGCTGCGTGCCCTCAACATGGGGGGTGCCCTGGGGAAAGGGGGGCCGTGCGGCCCCCCCACCCCAAAGCACCTTGTCCCCATGTTGATGAGGACAAGGGCCTCTTCCCGACAACCCTGGCCGTTGGTTGTCGGGGTCTGCGGGCGGGGGCTTATCGGAATCTGGGAGCCCCCTTTTATAAGGGGGCCCTCAGATCCCGGCCCCCCACCCTATGTGAATGAGTATGGGGTACGATGTACCCCTACCCATTCACCTAAGGTGTAAAATGTAAAGTACAAAAACACACACACTTTTGAAAAAAATATTTTATTGCACTGCTCCGGGGGTCTTCTTCCGTCTTGGGGGTCTTCTCGCGCTCGGATAAGGGTCTGAGATGGATTTGGGGGGAACCCCCATGCCGTTTTTCGGCGTGGGGATTCCCTTTAAATCCATGCCAGGTCACGGAGCTAGCACGGCGGCATTTACTGCCTGTGCTAGCTACGTAACCTGAAGTCACATGCTAAATGAACGGACTTGCCGATGAGCGGCAAGTCCGTTCATTTTCAAAAGTCCCGCGGACTAGCCTGCTAATGGCGGGATTGTCCGCCGGACTGCCAAGTCCAGCGGATAATTTTAAAACCAAACTTAAAACTTTGGTCCGCCGGACTTTGGCGCCAAAAAGTCCGCCGGCGCCCACACACGAGGGGATTGTCCGCTGGACTTGAGTCCAGAGGATAATCCCGCGGGATTGTCCCTTCGTGTGTACGCGGCAATAGGCTTTTAACAGAGATTAGGAGCTGCTGCGGTTAGGTTAAGTTCAATCTCCCTCTCTTGAATGCGTAAGAACGTTTTGACCGCCAGCTGCAGGAAAATGTGGCAAAATTGTGATGCGAGTTTGCTGCAATTTTGCTGCGTTTTCCTGCAGCCGCGGTGATCGTAGGAAGGGTGTACATGATGCTGAGAAGAGGCAGAAAAAAAACAAAACACTGCCAGTGTGTCCAGAAGCAGCATAGTTTGGGCAGAAAAAGTGCTTGATGCTACTAAAAGCTGCTAGAAGCTGCTAAACGTGCCTAAAAGCTAGTGTTTGAGCATGAATTAATTTTAATGGACAGAATAAAATAGTCCGACGATTTTTTCTGTCTTTTTTTCCACTCATCTTAGCCCTGCCCTGTTGTCACAGGATTGGCTTCAGTCGGCCCGCCTTTCCACTACCCGTCTGCCTGTGTGCAGCCTCTGCAGGCGAGCAGGACCCTGCTCCTGGTGATTCCCTCCTGCTGGCGGTGACCAGCCCTGCCTAGTTCCATTGAGGTCCGGGAACGGAACCAGCATCCATTGGGCTCATCACCCACCCTTAAGAGCTTCAGGGACCGAGGAAGCCATTCTTCAACCTGGCACAGCAGAGGCTTCCACTAAAGCTGTGAGTTGCGGTGTCTTATAGGCACACTTTAATCCTCCTGCAAGGGCTACTGATATATTGTTTATGGCAATAGACTGTCTTATTAAAGTGACCGTTTCTTCAAAAACCTTTTAACCCGCTTGATTTGTATACCAGAACAGCGCTTCCCTTGTTTAACTTTTTTAGAATAAATTATTTATTCTGCCCAATGAAATGAATTAATGCCCAAGAGCTTGACGTCTGTAAAAGTTTTAGACACTTTTACAAGCGTCAGGCATTTTTTCTGCAAAAACACTGATGGCTTCTAGGAGAGTTAAAAAAAGTCCTGTGTGCATGAGGACTTAAAGTGGTTGTAAAACATATTATACTTACCGCCACTGTGCAGTTCGTTTTGCACAGTGTGTCCCTGATCATCATCTTCTGGGGTCTCACGGCGGTGCTCTCCTGGGGTGTTACCTTGCGGGCGCACTCCCGAGTCCAGCATTTGCATGCATAGACACAGAATGGCAGACTCAGCCCTGCCCCCCATCGCCCACCTCATTGGATTTGATTAACAGCAGCGGGAGCCAATGGCTGCGCTGTTATCAATCTATCCAATCGAGAGCCTGAGAACCCCAGGCAGAGGTCCAGCGCGTCTCCGCCAAAGGAACGAAGGGCTCAGGTGAGTAAAATGGGGGGGGGGGGGGCTGGGGGTCACTGTCAGAAGTTTTTTCACCTTAATGCATAGGATGCATTAAGATGAAAGAACACGAGGGTCTACAACCCCTTTAAACAAAGTAACAAAGAGATGCAATAAAATACCCATGAATGATAATGGTTGTTGTAAAACTGAGCATGTTTGGAGACAGGAAGACTTGTGATGTGCACAAACCTTTGATCAGAGTCCTGAAGGAAACAGACTTCTTTGTCTGAGGTGACAAATTCAATTAAAATTCCTTTTTTGTTCCTCTGAACCTATTTTTGGTATATATATGTACAGACGTCTATAAAAATATGCCATATAACTGCCAAAAGTGGTTTTGGCAGTTATATGGTATAACTACCCAACCATTAAATGATGGCATTTGGAATTTCTGAAAAGAAATGGCACTATATAAAAAAAAAATGTCATAAGAGTGCTGCAGCCTATATGCAGACAATTACAATAGCAACTGCTGCACATCATTTCTCAGGATGGGTTTTCTGATGGTTACAACAGTGTAATGCGTTCTATGCAATGCAATGTGAGCAAAGCCACTAGTATTCCTCATTGGGAGTGCGTGTGACAGGAGAGCATTTCAGGATAGGCACAGAACGTTGTCACCCTATAACAAGAAATAACTGAACAAAGAACACATATTGTGTCAAAGAAAACTGCAGTTTTCAAAATATTGAAAGTGAAAGCTTATATGAGCCTTTAGTGATTAAGTTTACATATACTTTTTTTTGTTTTAATAAATTCTTTATTTTATATTTACTTTTACAAAAGAGTAACATAGATTTACAGGTCACATGAAATCTCATAGACTGAGGCATATGATTTAACATATACTTTAATAATTTGCGGTCTGCATAACTGTGTTCTTTGCCCACTAATTGTGCTAAAGGGTCCCTTCTTGTGACATATGATTCATTGGTAAAAAAAAAGAAAAAGTACAGCAGGAATGGCTACAATACTGCTACACAATAGCTACTATATGAACTTAGATTTTTCCTTTGTTTTAACTTGTGTTGTGTAAATGTTGGGATGTAGGGATGAGCCAAACCCCCCCCCCCCCCGGTTTGGTTCGCACCAGAACATCCGAACAGACAAAAAATTAGTGCAAAATGCGAACACCTTTAAAGTCTATGGGACACAAACGTGAAAAATCAAAAGTGCTAATTTTAAAGGCTTATATGCAAGGTATTGCCATAAAAAAAATGTTAGGGGACCCGGGTACTGGCCCAGGGGACATGTATCAATGCAAAAAAAAGTTTTTAAAACGGCTGTTTTTGGAGCAGCAGCAGTGTGATTTTGCTTAAAGTGAAACAATAGAAATGAAATATTCCTTTAAATATCGTGCCTGGGGGGTCCCCTTAGTCTGCCTGTAAAGTCCCATGTTTATAACAGTACTGCAGCAAAATTACATTTATAAAGGAAATAATGTAATTTAAAATTGCTTGCGCCTGTAATGTATTGCCGGATCCCAGCAATATACATAAAAAATTACCATACCATGTACCCCATACCCAGTCACATGGGGGGGGGAGCCGGGATTACGATAAGCCCCCCACCCGCAGACCCCCACAACCACCGGGCAAGGGTTGTGGGGATGAGGCCCTTGTCCCTATCAACATGGGAACAAGGTGCTTTGGGGGGGATCCCAAAGCACCCTCCCCATGTTGAGGGCATGTGGCCTGGTATAGTTCCCCCCCTTTTCTTGCGGCCTGCCAGGTTGCATGCTTGGATAAGGGTCTAGTGTGGATTTTGAGGGGGACCCCCACGCCTTTTATTTTTTAATTTTGCGGGGGTTCCCCTTAAAATCCATACCAGTTACTCTTGTTGCCCTGCTGTTAAATATTATTTCAAAAATTGCAATTACATGCCCCTGTTAAACAGGGGCAGAAACATTGGGCCTTAGGTGTTGGTGGTGCCAGAACACTGTAACCCCTCAAAGTTACTTTTGTGGGGTGCAGGAACAGGCCCTGCTGTTAAATATTATTTCAAAAATTGTAATTACATGCCCCTGTTAAACAGGGAAAAAATTGGGCCGTGGGTGGTGCCCTAAACCAAAAATATTGTTGGAAGTTAGCATCATCATGATTGAGGAGAAATAGGATAGGCAACAAAGGCAGTCTTCAAGGGATCCCAGATCCATAGCAAATTCAATCAGTTACATCAGCATCAGGTGCTTGATAGCTGCTGATCCAGGACTGATTCATTTTTATAAATGTAAGCCTATCAACGGAGTCTGTGGACAGGCGCACTCTTTGATCCGTTACAAACCCTCCAGCAGCACTAAATGTGCATTCAGAAAGCATGCTGGATGCAGGACAGGCCAGTAGCTCAATTGCATATTGAGCAAGCTCTGGCCAGTGGTCCATCCTCTCTGTTGGAAAGATCTCCAAGTCTGCTCTTGCCCCTAGATATTCCTGCACCATATAATGCAGATGCTAGCGATGGTTCCTGGAACCTATCAGACCTTGGCGCTGAGGACTGACTGAATGAAGCCTCAGAAACACGTTGTCCAGCACCAGGAAATTGTAACCTCCCAGGGTCTGGAAATGCGTTACACAAACTTTTCTTCCTGTTTCATCCTCTTCTCCCTCTGTGAAGACAGGATGAGTTCTGCAACCTTACCCTTGTAACGTGGATCAAGAAGGGTTGCCAGCCAGTAATAATCCCTCTCCTTGATACCACGAATCCCAGGGTCCTTTCGCAGGCTTTGCAGAATCAGGGAGGCCATGCAGCGTAAGTTTGCAGTGTCATTCGATTCTGAGTCCTCTGGGTCACTAAGGATCACATTATTCGTAACTACCTCCTCCCAGCCATGTACAGCGCCATGGGTTTCTGGGGACTGAAAACCATCCCTTGAAAACTGCTGCATGTTATAATCAACATCCATGCTAAATAATCCTCCTCCTCCTCTTTTTCCTGTGTGTTTGTCGGACCCGCAGGAATGCTATCTGGATAAAGGGGGCCTTGAGAGGAAAGGAAGTCCTCCTCTTCCTCCCACTGTTCTGCCTCAAATGTCCTGTCCATGATACCATGAAGCGTGGGCTCCAGCAGGAAGACTAGAGGAACAGTGTCACTGATGCATGCATTGTCTCTGATAACCATCCTTGTGGCCTCCTCAAATAGTGACAGGACAGTGCATGCATCCTTGATCAATAGCCACTGGTGTGACGAAAAGAAGCCAAGCACCCCTGACCCTGTCCTGGTGTCATGCTCGCACAGGTACTCATTGATGGCCCTCTGCTGTGTGTGCAGCATTGCCAACGTCGAGTTCCAGCTGGTGGGCATGTCACAAATGAGGTGGTTGGTGGGCAGGTTGCATTCCCTTTGAATGTCAGCCAGCCGAGCACTGGCATTGTATGACCGGCGGAAATGAGCACAGACTGTTCTGGCCTGCCTCAGGAGATCTTGTAAGCCTGGGTACCTGGTCAAGAAATGCTTCACCACCAAATTCAGGACATGCGTAAAACATGGAACATGGGTCAAGTGTCCCTGTCGGAGGACAGAGAGAAGGTTGGTGCCATGGTTGCATACAACCATTTCTGGCTGAAGCCGGCATGGCTTCAAGCACCTCTGAGACTGCCCCTGCAGAGCTGACAGAATCTCTGCACCAGTGTGGCTTCTCCCCTAGGCACACCAACTCAAGCACCGCATGTCATCTTTTTGACTGACTGCTTGCGTAGCCCCTTGAGCGCTGCTGGTTCAGAGGACAATTCTGCAGAAGAGGCCATAGAGGAAGAAGAAGAGGAGGGAGGGGAGCATACAGATGTCTGGTGGCGGAACGAGCTCCAACACTGAACCCTGTCCTGCATCCTTCCCAGCTGCCAGCAGAGTTACCCAATGCACCCTGTCCAACGAGGCCAAAACATTGCCTTTCACTTGGCAGTAGAGAGCCGGAATGGTCTTACAGAAATGGCGTTTTGGAACCTACCAATCCCGACCCCAACACCATCTGCCTGGAGTTTGCATGTTCACCCTGTGCCTGCGTGGGTTTCCTTCCACACTCTAAAGACATGTTGGTAAGTTAATCTAATCCTTTCTAAATTGGCCCTAGTATATGTATGAATGTGTGTAAGGGACCTTAGGTTGTAAGCTCCTTGAGGGTAGGGACTTATGTGAATATGTATATATATATATATATATATATATATATATATATATATATATATGAATACACTGCCTGAAGTGTGTTATATAATGTACACCACCGAATGAACTGTATATATACGCTACACTGAATACAGAGTATATATATATATATATATATAGAGTATACACTGAATATATAGTCTGCGCTACATGTAGAATATATATATATATACTAGACTGACTGCATATATGTATCAAATACACTGCAACTAACTAAATAACCTGCCTGCCTAATATAGCTCTAGCTCAAGCTCTCTGTCCACGCCAACAACACTACACGTGGCTGCTCTGTAAGCAGCCTTAAATAGTGTGGGGAGTGGGCTTAGTCCCCCTGAGCCATGATTAGCCAAAGGCACCCTGCTTTTGGCCAAATGATGTCCCTCTCAGCAGAGCATGCTGTGATTGGCCAAAGCATGCAGGTAAGGTGCATGCTTTGGCCAATCATCAGACGCTAATGCACTGTGATCTCGCAGTGCAATATGGGGCGTTCTGTGGCACTCTAATTAACCACGAATGCCCTATAATGTTTGTTGTTCAGCGAAAGGGTGAACACTTACGTTCCACTCGAACATCGAGCTCATCCCTAGTTGAATGTACTGTATGTCTATGTAAAATGCGGCCCCACTGGCTGCATGTAACTCTTTTATTTGGTACATTGTTATAATAAATGTAATAATTATGCTCAGCTTTAGTTCATGACCAGCTGGATAGACAGTTTTTTGTCCTAATTGGCCTCCTTTTAAAGCTTGTAGTCGGCTGAAGATTAAGAGAAGAAAATGTAATTTTAAAATATAGGAGTCAAACACATTTTCAAATGTTTCAAAAATAAATACGTACATACATAAATAAGCATGCGTACTAAAGTCTAAATCTCAGGTATTACTAGTCAAAAACACAGACAGGAACTCATATATTATAGGACATTTTTTTATGTTGGTGTTATTGTAGTAAAGAATAAAAAAAACGCAATATAATATTCATACATTTTTCATGTTGTGGTCATTAAGTGTTTCTCTGATCCAAAAATAGAAGAGAATGCAGTCCTTGGGATCCTGAGGAACTTACTGTCATAATGCAGATAATAGTGCGGGTGAATGAAAAATGTATTATTTTAAACAAAATATGTTTAAAAAATAGAATTATGGCAATGCATTTTAAAGCATTTAGATGTTCCTTTTTATTGATAAAAGGTCAACCTGCCACCAGGATTGTGTCTGCATGGAGTTTGTCTGTCCTTCCTATGTTTGCATGGTTTCCTGCAGGATCTCTGATATACTCCCACACTCCAAATACATTCTTGTAGGAGAATTGACCAAACTGGCCCTAGTATACAGAAATGGATTTATGGTGGAACTTAGTAATAACTTTCAGGATAGACAAATCAGAGTAAACTCAGAACTGCACTCCTCCTTAGGTTGTTTATAGAAACTGCTAGCATTCCTGTCCATTGTCCAAATGATGGAAAATGTCCAATAATGAAGTCATAAGGAAGCTTTCACTTTCATAGCTTCACCCAACGCTTGTTACATAGGATACCATCAAATTTGCACCCAAATCTGAACCAAGGTGTTCAGTATAGTTGAGGTCAACTTCCTTCACACCAAACTCATCCAACCATGTCTTTATTGAGCATGCATTGTGCACTGAGGAACAGTCATGCTGGAACATAAAAAGGGCTTTCCCTAAATTGTTACCACAAAGTTGGAAGTGCACAATTGTCTTAAAGCGGAAGTAAACCCATCGATTTAACAGTCTAAAAAAAAAAAGGCATGCCATGAATGCTAACTGCACATGGCTGTGCTCTCAACCAAACAGTCAAACCATCCAATGGCTGGTGTCATAACGGATCACATGTGCAGCACTGTGGCAGTTGAAGATTAAACAGAGGCAAAGATGGCAGCTTCCTTGGCTGAAAACGATAGGGGGGTTTACTTCCACTTTAAGTATTTTTGTAAGCTGAGGCATTAACAATACATTTCATTGGAAACACCTGAACCCAATATGTTGGGGGTTGTCCACATACTTTGACCATATTGTAAATAATGTGTCCTGGAAAGCAGAACTGATCCTTTACAAAATAACTATAAAGAAGGGGGGTCATTTATAAACTCTTCAATGAATGCAGATGGCACCCCAAGCCCTAAACCTGACAACTAAGACTGAGAATAACCAATTCCAAATTGCATCCTTTGTAAGTAACTCAATTCTATGCAAAAATGCGGACATCATCAGAAAAAAGATAAAGCTACAGAAAAAAACATCTGAAGATCTCCAAGAGGAAGCTCTCTCCAGACATAAGATATCCTTAGAACTGATGTCTTCTACTGTCTTGCATCTCTATTTAAAGCTTCCATTGACTTTTAATTTTTCCCTTTAGGGTTATAGTTTCATAGCCCTCTATTTTGAGAGTCAGGTCCATCAAAAGAAATTCCTCCTACCATGTACAAATGACAATTCTGTGAATTACCTAAATGCCAAGCACACATGCTGCTCCTGTCAATCACCTTCCTCTCCTATACCTTACATAAGAACACATATACATATGTACACCATAGCAGTCTCTCTTGTGACCGTAGTCAGCTAATAATAGCATGTCCTTGTGAACGAAGCAGTTTAAATTTACTCCAGAGTCCTAGTCATCTAAATCTAATTTTAAACCCAAAACATTACCATGGTTAACAGACAGTGTCGCTCCTCTCTATAAAGTAACGAGGCTAACAAATGAAATGTAAAGTAGTCAGACACGTTGGTTCATTGTTAAACAGGAAACAAGTAAACCTTTGAAAAGTATTTTTGCAATCCTGGTGTTTAAGGTAAAGTTTAGGTAACTCCATTATATTCACTGCCTATAATTTGTTTCCCATTTTACTTGTATGTTGTATACACGGAAACTGTCAATCCACAATTTTACTAGAAGTTTTCTGAGGCTACATTCACACTTAACCGTCGGCGCCTTCGGTCATTTTTCTTGTTCAAACAGTTTTATTGAGGATGCATACATAATCAACAAGGAGTTAGCCAAGACATTAATTAGCATGAACAATCTTCACACAGGGAAGGATTAGAAGTCTAATATAATGAGCAAGGAAAAATAATAGCACAGATATGGGTACTAACAACATAATAACTGCATCCTATAGTTTGCTGAAGATGAGTTTCTGTTAGATAAGTACGCTTTCAATGCTGTATAGCAGTGAGAACAAAATCACAGTATTGTATGTTTCCCCAAATTAGTCTAGTCAAGGCCAACTGTCATAAGACCAGGGGCAAGATAAGCTAAAGGTAAAATAGATGGAGGATGCAGAGGGGGTGGAAAGGGGATCCTGTGAAGACAATGAGAGAAAAATAGCTCCAAAGATCAGAAAGAAGAAACTTATCAACACAAGGCTGACAAATTTTTGTATACTGATGGACTTGGTCCTGTAAAGTGGCTTCAATTTTGGCATGCACCACCAACGCATAAGCCTGTGTTTAGTAGCTAGGGTACACAGGGCAGGTGTTCTTCAGGATCTAGTTATTTCTGTTGGCCATAGTGCTTCGGTAGTTTTTAACACTTTTGCATGTTTGTACAAGTGTTTTCACAAGTTTCAGGCTTGCGCATTTTTATTTTAGCCAGTGGAAAGCTAGTTATTAGGAGGAGACAGTTAATATGCACATTCTTTGGGTGCTCCTGAAAAGATTTTGGGGCCGAAAATGCAATATCATGCACCAAAGAAGCGTCTGTACTTTTTCTGAGCATTGAGTGAAAGATCAACGCTAGATGTAAAGGAGCACAATAGAACATAGAAATCTCATTGCTGAGTGTTGAAGTGATTTTTGAAATGTGCTTCACATTGCTCAGGTGTGAATGGGAGCTTAGGCTGGGTATATAGAACCCAAAAGGCCGTAAACTACACAGATAGGCCAATTTTGCTACTTAAAAGTAGATGTAAACCCTAACTGAAAGACATTCAGTTTGCTAAAGCAAAGTGTAGCATAAACAATTTCCATATTTGGGCAAAAAATACTTGGTTTTAGCTTTTTTATCCTTTGTTGAATCTCAGTGCTATTGATCTCCTGTGCCCTTTTTAGAGCCCCTTTCTACATGCACTTCGGCAATGGTTACATGGCATTTCTCAGCCATTACTGTTGGTGACAACAATCTCCAGTGGAAGCCAGTGTGACAGGATGACAAAGCAGGGGCACACTTGGGAGTCAGAGCATTGATACCCTACTGTATAACAGAAAATTCCCTTCATGGTGGGATCACCAGGTATTATTTTAATGAAAGCTACATGCTTATAATAATCAAAAATGCCTTTTGTAATAACATTAGTATATTAAAGTTATATATGAGAAATACAAAATTGTGTTTACATACAGTGATTGGGTTTATATACTGTACATATCTCACCTATAGTCACCACAGTTTTGTTCTACCCATTCTCTACAGTTGGCAACATGTAGCAATTGTTAGAGATTTTTCTTGTATAATATGTGACTGATGGCATAGGGAAAGTCATGGTACTAATGCACATCAATTGTATACAGTCATGTTTTTTTTTTTTTTATTGTGCAAGCATGTGATATAATTTGCCTATAAAGGGCTGAAAATTGCAAACATGGAACTTACCACCCCCTAATAAATTGGACCTATACTATAAATCACACCCCTTCAAAAGGTAAGTAAGGTAAGATAAGTTAGCCCACCAAATCTACAATTTTTTTTTATAATTATGTCTAAACTTTGTCTGTAAAAGGCATTCTTGAGCGCTAGTCGGTGACTTTGCTTAGGCTGTGATGATAACAATGGTCTGCTGCAGGCAGAAGGAACCATTTCCTCAATCTCCACTCCCCCCAGTGCTTGTACATTGTAACTTTGCAGCAAGTATATTAGGATATTCGTGAACACAGCCAAGAACTGCACAAACACCAGGATTTACATGATTGTGTCATTTTCGAGCCAGCATCTCAGCCTAGGAAGTTGATGGTAGGCCTAGATGCCTGAAGAAATATGGCTCTGTCCTTCTGAAGAGAAAATCTGATGAATGCATTGTCAGGGAAAGTACTGTGATCGCTGTGAGAGGTAATAAATACCTGGCAGTGTTATACACTTACATATTATTTAGCATGAAAAATATATCTGCTGCAAAGTCCAATTTGGGCTGCTCCCTAATCCCAAGGATTGGTCCACTGTAGCTCTCCATACTTCCAGTGAAGGCATTAGACACTCAAAGCTTACGTCTAATATAGGAATTGATGTTCTGTACAATGCGTATAATACAGTAATTGTTGTCAGAAGCACTTTGTGGCAAATGCTCTGCATCTCCATTAACTGAGTAAGTGGTTTATTTTAGACATGGGTGAAATTGTACCCCGCTCATTTTTCTATTTCTATGGCTTATGGAGGAAAAATTTCTGAAATGTCATTATGACAACCATACCTTATAATAAAGACATACAGACAAGGCCTACCATGAATATTTTATGCTGGCATTAAATTACTGTACTGTGCATTGCTGCTTATCATTTTCTCATTCCAGTATACGAGGAGAGGCATTAATTATTAATCCCTGGCCTGACTGACCTGACTGCAGCTTTAGGTATATGGTGACCCTCCTCACCATCACTATATCAGGGTTACATTACCTCAGTATAAAACCAGTATTCACATTGGTGATATAAACAAACCGAGTGGAGTGAAGAACAACCCTTGGTACACACAGTGGCCCAGGCTTTGGGGCATTTCTTGTGTGGTTATAACATGTTTTTATGTTACAAATAAAAAACAAACAAAAAACAAAAATATTTGTGTGCTGCAATGAATGTGTGTTCGCGGGATGTTTCTTCTAACATTTTTTCCAATTTTCTTTTCCTGCATTCCTTTTTCTTTTTCTTTTCCTATGCTCTGATTGGTCCGGGTGGACTCCGCGGTGGCACAGGTCCCCAGGGATACTTTACACCAATGCACAGGGGGAATCCCATGCGGCGGCCGCCTATGGGCTATGGGGATTCGTATGGATCTATCCGGATGCGTGGCGTGGTATTGTTTCCACCAACTCATGGTGGATCATTCCCCGCCACGCGTCCGGATCGGGAGTCAGCCATGAGTACCGATCCGGCCATTTAGTTGCAGCTTCTGACTCAGGGCACCCTCTCATGCCTTGTTTTGACAGAGCAATATGGCTGCTGTCGGCAGGGTATGTCAGGGCAGCCCTAGCTGCACTTAGAACCGGAAGCAGTTCCACACAGGAACGTTCCGGTCACATGGCATGGATTGGGTGCACTACTTAAACCCAGTCCGACGCTGGGTCAGACTGAGGTTGACGTGACGCTCGGGACGCATCGGGAACTTCAAAATTGGTAAAGTGACAGATTTTATCCCTTCTAACTGTGGACGTTTTGTCCTTTGAATCTTCACTATATGGAGCCATCGCATTAACCCTAAAAACCTCTATCTTATTCACAGGCATTGAATGACATACTTAGCCCCATGTTTGGGGCAGGCTGTATGAGCCGACCAGCCATCAGCACGATATATCCTGATGGTATATATACCCCATTAGAAGGTAGGGGATTGTAACCATATTGGGGGTCTTTGAAATACAATGGATATAGCTCCTATGTATTCTCATTAGAGCTTTCCTTTTTTCTTTGTTATTTCTCCAGAACATTTTGGCCATTAGTGGACATTATTCAAAATCAAGACAGATCAGTTGCCCTTTTCTCCCCCCCTTTTCTGGGGGTTCAACCCGAGCCTCCTGCGTGTATAATCGTTTATGAGCTTCCGTAGAGGTAGGTATAGTTTGACAACAGACACTGGGCATGGTCATACTATTTCCCTACATCTCGGGTAACCATATTATAATTTATATAAATACAACTGTGTTAAACAAGTACTCTTGTACTTTACAGGCCCCACAAACGCTAAATTTGAAAACGAACAGGACCTCTCTCTCCCCCTACGACTCCCCAGCCATTATCTCTGGCTGCGACCGTTTGGCATAGCCCTGTGTAAATCCCTATCTGGGAGGTGCTGTTGTGGGCCCATCTGGACCAATACTTGGAAGTCTGGGCATGTATTGACTCTATGACATTGGAGGTAGGGGATCATGCGTGTGCATATTGACTTCACATACACGTTACCGCTACCGCACATTCATGCAGCATATACAATGTTAAATGAACAAAATTATTTTGTGTATATATTAACCGATATATTGTTTTGTATACATACCATAGAATAAGAAAATATCTTCAAAGTCTTCGTCCATCTGCAATGTACTTTATCCTTGTCTCCTGATGAAGCCTATCCAGGCGAAACATGTTGAGCGATTGGACAAGTATCATGACCTATGTATTTTGAGTGTATGATCATAAAGGTGTTCTATTAGGAATTGTATGTAGTACCTTTGAACCCTGTGACTTATATACTGCTGTACATGGAGTCTTATATATATTCCTTTTCCCCCTTGTTTTATATGTCAATAAAATAAGTATTTTTTTATTATATCTCTATGAAATTCTTTTTGTGTTTGTACCTTGGACAGTCCCGTATCTCCAATATTTTAACCCTTGGTACACATAACTGTCAAATATTTCCTTAGTAATAATAAATGATTTGTTACTGGCCAGGAATGGTTACCTGAGCTGGAAAGACTGCCAGGGGTCCATTGGGTATCACCAATGCCTTTCCTCCTCTAAGATACAAGAGGATTGTGTAGCATGTACTTAAGGCTTCATTCGCATTTGCACACAGACTGTACAACCATGCAGATGGCCCTTCCAGGAGGCACAGGTGCAGCCAGCCTGTCTAAATCAACAATGTGAAATCTTCACACAATTCCCTGATTGTATATTTGTGTGGGACTGATGGACCATGGGGATGTGCCTGATGATCCATGCAGCCATCAGTCAATCATTGATTTAAACAGGCTGGCAGCTGTATAGACCATCTCTGCCTCATGGTCAGGTAAACATGGCCCTCTGCACTGATCAGTGTGCCCTTGTGAATGAGCCCTAAAGTGTATCAAAAGCCAATTTTTTTCTAGTTTTTTTTGGGGGGGGGGGGGGGGTGCTCTGAAACCACTGTGAGGTTTTTACTACTTGAAGTGAAACAAAAGAAATATGGTGCTCCACTCTGTCGGTAAGGACAAAGAATGTGTTTAAATTATTGTACTGTAATATGGCAATCCTCACAGTTGGAATGTTTATTGAAGCCAGAAGCAGTTTCTGTTGAGGAGACCGGTCAGTCTAGCTGGCTATATGTGCACTGGGTGACCAATCCTCCTTCAATGCCTACTTCCCTATTAGTTCTGCAGGATGCACCTATATGACATAGTCCTGCAGACACCTCCAATTCAAAGATGTGGAGGCTGGAAGAATTTTTCTCAACAAGAGGAAAAAAAATCCTTGAGAATTTTCAAGTGGGGTAAGGGAAGGTATTACAAGACTTGCTCAGAGATGGGCTGTACAAATTATAGTTAGGGATTAGAAAGGTTTGGGTGTAAGGCAAATCCCTGGGGTTTGCAAATCATAAACTATTTCCCAAAAACCTTGTAGGTTGGCCACTAGAAACAAGGAACAACCTAAAATGCACTGGACAGCCCTTGCCCCTAGTCAGCTACATCAAAAGGGCCAACACTTTGAAGCACTACATAACGCAACCCCCTTTCTATAAAAGGGTGGACTCACAGTGGCAGAAATTGTTCACAAACTGAATCCAGGCATATTTACTAGTCACTTACTAGGGATAGTTTAGATATCAGGGATAATTAGTGGAATTTTTATATTTAAACTCATCCCAAGTACCAAAAAGGTGTTGAACCTGGAGTCTTGAAGTACAACTAAGGCATAGGTGTGCACAGCCTATTGCATTAGGGTGTGCACCCTAAAGCTCCAACACACATGCATGTGTGTATACATATATATACACTTTATTAGGTACAGAAACAGATAACCACCGCTCAAGGACTATCCTTCTAAGCCAATGCTCCTTCTACTGTGTGGGAGCCCCAGGTGCTGGCTAATAGCACAGCAAATTGGAAATCAGGAAGAACTCCGGACAGCCGCACACCGGGAAAATTAAAATTCAAAAAGGTTTATTTAAAAGCAGGAATCACTTCAATCTAAAACACGACAAAAGAGGGGGTACAGAGCTGACGCGTTTCGCACTATGTCTAGTGCATACTCAAAGCTATGAGTAAGCACTAGACTTTTGTCGTGTTTTGGATTGAAGTGATTCCTGCTTTTAAATAAACCTTTTTGAATTTTAATTTTCCCGGTGTGCGGCTGTCCGGAGTTCTTCCTGATTTCCAATTTATTAGGTACAGCTGTTTAATTGCTTGGCAACACAATTTGCTAATCAGCCAATCACATGGCAGCAACTCAATGCATTTAGGCATCTAGACGTGGTGAAGACAACATGCTGAAGTTCAAACCAACCATCAGAATGGGGAAGAAAGGGGATTTAGGTGACTTTGAACATGGCATGGTTGTTGGTGCCAGGCAGGCTGGTCTGAGTATTTAAAAAACTGATGATCTACTGGGATTTTCAAGCACAGCCATCTCTAGAGTTACAGAGAATGGTCCAAAAAAGAGAAAATATATAGACAAATATGCCTTGTTGATGTCAGAGGTCAGAGGGGAATAGGCAGACTGGTTTGAGATGATAGAAAGGCAACAGTAACTAAAATAACCACTCATTACAACCAAGGTATGCAGAATACCATCTCTGAACACACAACACATCGAACCTTGAAGCAGATGGACTACAGCAGCAGAAGACCACACCAGGTGCTACTCCTGTCAGCTAAGAACAGAAAACTGAGGCTACAATTTGCACAAAATTGGTCAATAGTAGATTGGTCAATAGTAGATTGGAAAACATTGCCTGGTCTGATGAGCCTCGATTTCAACTGCCACGTTCAGATGGTAGAGTCAGAATTTGGCATAGACAATATGAAAGCATGGGTTCATCCTGTCTTATATAATAGTGTGGGGGCTATTTTCTTGGCACACTGTGAGTCCCTTAGTACCAACTGAGCATAGCTTAAACGCCATGGTCTACCTGAGTATTGTTGCTGCCCATGTCCATCCCTTTATGACTACAGTGTACCCATCTTCTGATGGCTACTTCCAACAGGATAATGCACCAAGCCACAAAGCTCAAATCATCTCAACACTGGTTACTTGAACATGACAATGAGTTTACTGTACTCCAATGGCCTCCAGTCACCAGATCGCAATCCAATAGAGCACCTGGGATGTGGTGGAATGGGAGATTTGCATCATGGATGTGCAACCGATAAATTTACAGTAACTGTGTGATGCTATCATGTCAATATGGACCAAAATCTCTGAGGAATGTTTCAACACCTTGTTGAATCTATGTCACAAAGAATTAAGGAAGTTCTGAAGGCAAAAGGGGGTCCAACCGGGTTCTAGCAAGGTGTACCTATTAAAGTGGCCGGTGAGTGTATAAATGGCACACACACTCTTATAAATTTATGTAAACAAACATTTTAAAATGTATTAAAACAAGGACGGTGTCAGGGTGACAGTAAGGGAGTGGACAATGTCAGTCAGCAGAGCAGTGGATGGTGCCAGTAGTTTTTTTTAATTATTATTTTATTATTTATAATTTTTTTTACAATTTTACTTTTTATTATTTTTTTACAATTATTTTAGAAGCCACGTTGGGGAGCTTTGTTAAAATATCAGGGCTCTAAACTTTTGGCTCGGGCAGCATGGGGTCTGCGTTGCACAGGGGCGGGCTGGGCCGGGGGGCAGGGATGCAAATGCCCCCTGGGCCGCTCTGATTCCCCAGAAAAAGGCTGATGTGCTGCCAGCGGTGAACATCGCATGTGTTACTGCTGGTGCCATTGATAGGGCCGTAAAACCCCATCAGGTGGCAGCTGAGCTTTATAGTCCATGTCTACACCCCCCCCCCCCACATACCACCAGCCGCCGCTGTCACAGGATCTACAAGGCAGCGGCGCTGACAGTGACAGGCTAGGTGAAGGGAAAGCCTTCAGCTGCGGGGGATTTCCTCCCCCTCCCTCTCCTCTTCACACAGACACTGCCTTTCATCCTCTCTCTTCCTTCGCTCATTGGCCATGGTCAGAGCCAATGAGAGGGAGGAGTCAGAGCAGGAGAGGATCATGGGACATGTAGTCCCGAGTACCAGGAAAAAAATGGTGATTGCCTGGGAATGGACTGTAGCCTGCAACATGCACAGGGGGAAGGGAGAGAACACCAGGAGGCTGCAAAGAACATCGAGGGAGATGAGAGGGGATCATGAGGTGGTGAGTTGGAGGGAGCCTGAGAGGGAAGAATTATTTCACTTTTCCCTGCTGGGAAGACACTGAAGCTGAGCGAGGTAATGACCCTTTCCTGGAAGCAGCAACACAGTCAGTCACAGGTTACTTGTTGCAGACCCCCTGATCTGCTGTGTGGGGCAACAATACAAATGTGGCAGCCCATGCATTGTGGGCACCGCCCCCCCCCCCCCCCAAATCCCTGATGCCGCCACCCATCCATGCGCACGACCCCTTTCAGGATGAATTCCAATGTTTTTTTTTTTTTAAAGCACCTGACTAGAGCCAGAGGTTCCATTAGATTTCAAAATAGGGTGGACTTGGGGCACAGAGAGTGTGCCCTGATCCCACCAAATTGTGGAGCGGGGTCTCTCTCTGTTCAGGGAAATGTGGAGCGGCGTCGCTCTCTGTGCAGGGAAATGTGGAGCGGCGTCGCTCTCTGTGCAGGGAAATGTGGAGCGGCGTCGCTCTCTGTGCAGGGAAATGTGGAGCGGGGTCTCTCTCTGTAGGGAAATGTGGAGCGGGGTCTCTCTCTGTAGGGAAATGTGGAGCGGGGTCTCTCTCTGTTCAGGGAAATGTGGAGCGGAGGCACTCTCTGTTCAGGGAAATGTGGAGCGGGGTCTCTCTCTGTGTAGGGAAATGTGGAGCGGGGTCTCTCTCTGTTCAGGGAAATGTGGAGCGGGGTCTCTCTCTGTTCAGGGAAATGTGGAGCGGGGTCTCTCTCTGTAGGGAAATGTGGAGCGGGGTCTCTCTCTGTAGGGAAATGTGGAGCGGGGTCTCTCTCTGTTCAGGGAAATGTGGAGCGGAGGCACTCTCTGTTCAGGGAAATGTGGAGCGGGGTCTCTCTCTGTGTAGGGAAATGTGGAGCGGGGTCTCTCTCTGTGCAGGGAAATGTGGAGCGGGGTCTCTCTCTGTTCAGGGAAATGTGGAGCGGGGTCTCTCTCTGTGTAGGGAAATGTGGAGCGGGGTCTCTCTCTGTGTAGGGAAATGTGGAGCGGAGGCACTCTCTGTTCAGGGAAATGTGGAGCGGGGTCTCTCTTCTCTGTGTAGGGAAATGTGGAGCGGGGTCTCTCTCTGTGTAGGGAAATGTGGAGCGGGGTCTCTCTCTGTGTAGGGAAATGTGGAGCGGGGTCTCTCTCTGTGTAGGGAAATGTGGAGCGGAGGCACTCTCTGTTCAGGGAAATGTGGAGCGGGGTCTCTCTCTGTGTAGGGAAATGTGGAGCGGGGTCTCTCTCTGTGTAGGGAAATGTGGAGCGGGGTCTCTCTCTGTGTAGGGAAATGTGGAACGGGGTCTCTCTCTGTAGGGAAATGTGGAGCGGGGTCTCTGTCTGTGCAGGGAAATGTGGAGCGTGGTCTCTCTCTGTGTAGGGGAATGTGGAGCGGGGTCTCTCTCTGTGCAGGGAAATGTGGAGCGGGGTCTCTCTCTGTGTAGGGAAATGTGGAGCGGAGGCACTCTCTGTTCAGGGACATGTGGAGCGGGGTCTCTCTCTGTGTAGGGTAATGTGGAGCGGGGTCTCTCTCTGTTCAGGGAAATGTGGAGCGGGGTCTCTCTGTGTGTAGGGAAATGTGGAGCGGAGGCACTCTCTGTTCAGGGAAATGTGGAGCGGGGTCTCTCTCTGTGTAGGGAAATGTGGAGCGGAGGCACTCTCTGTTCAGGGAAATGTGGAGCGGGGTCTCTCTCTGTGTAGGGAAATGTGGAGCGGGGTCTCTCTCTGTGTAGGGAAATGTGGAGCGGGGTCTCTCTCTGTGTAGGGAAATGTGGAGCGGGGTCTCTCTCTGTGTAGGGAAATGTGGAGCGGGGTCTCTCTCTCTGTGTAGGGAAATGTGGAGCGGGGTCTCTCTCTGTGCAGGGAAATGTGGAGCGGGGTCTCTCTCTGTGTAGGGAAATGTGGAGCGGAGGCACTCTCTGTTCAGGGAAATGTGGAGCGGGGTCTCTCTCTGTGTAGGGAAATGTGGAGCGGAGGCACTCTCTGTTCAGGGAAATGTGGAGCGGGGTCTCTCTCTGTGTAGGGAAATGTGGAGCGGGGTCTCTCTCTGTGTAGGGAAATGTGGAGCGGGGTCTCTCTCTGTGTAGGGAAATGTGGAGCGGGGGTCTCTCTCTGTGTAGGGAAATGTGGAGCGGGGTCTCTCTCTGTGTAGGGAAATGTGGAGCGGGGTCTCTCTCTGTGTAGGGAAATGTGGAGCGGAGGCACTCTCTGTTCAGGGAAATGTGGAGCGGGGTCTCTCTCTGTGTAGGGAAATGTGGAGCGGGGTCTCTCTCTGTGTAGGGAAATGTGGAGCGGGGTCTCTCTCTGTGTAGGGAAATGTGGAGCGGGGTCTCTCTCTGTGTAGGGAAATGTGGAGCGGGGTCTCTCTCTGTGTAGGGAAATGAGGAGCGGGGTCTCTCTCTGTGTAGGGAAATGTGGAGCGGGGTCTCTCTCTGTGTAGGGAAATGTGGAGCGGGGTCTCTCTCTGTGTAGGGAAATGTGGAGCGGAGGCACTCTCTGTTCAGGGAAATGTGGAGCGGGGTCTCTCTCTGTTCAGGGAAATGTGGAGCGGCGTCGCTCTCTGTTCAGGGAAATGTGGAGCGGGGTCTCTCTCTGTTCAGGGAAATGTGGAGCGGCGTCGCTCTCTGTTCAGGGAAATGTGGAGCGGGGTCTCTCTCTGTTCAGGGAAATGTGGAGCGGGGTCTCTCTCTGTTCAGGGAAATGTGGAGCGGGGTCTCTCTCTGTGCAGGGAAATGTGGAGCGGCGTCGCTCTCTGTGCAGGGAAATGTGGAGCGGCGTCGCTCTCTGTGCAGGGAAATGTGAAGCGGCGTCGCTCTCTGTGCAGGGAAATGTGGAGCGGCGTCGCTCTCTGTGCAGGGAAATGTGGAGCGGCGTCGCTCTCTGTGCAGGGAAATGTGGAGCGGCGTCGCTCTCTGTGCAGGGAAATGTGAAGCGGCGTCGCTCTCTGTGCAGGGAAATGTGGAGCGGCGTCGCTCTCTGTGTAGGGAAATGTGGAGCGGGGTCTCTCTCTGTGCAGGGAAATGTGGAGCGGGGTCTCTCTCTGTGCAGGGAAATGTGGAGCGGGGTCTCTCTCTGTGCAGGGAAATGTGGAGCGGGGTCTCTCTCTGTGCAGGGAAATGTGGAGCGGGGTCTCTCTCTGTGCAGGGAAATGTGGAGCATGTGTGTCATGGGAGCATGAGCTGGCAGCAGAGGAGGTGGTCACATCCTTAGATCTCAGCCAGGGGTCATGCTGGGACTTGCAGTCCTTACCTTTTGGGGATGTGACACCCCAAAAGTGAAGGACTACAGGTCCCAGCATGAACCCCTCAGAGCTCAGAATGTGTCACACACCCCTGCCCCCCCCCCTCCAACTAGTGAAGGACTGCAGGTCCCACTGCCCCAGCTTAAACCCCTCAGAACGTGTCCCCCTGGCCCTTAAACTAGTGAAGGACTACAGGTTATAGCATGAACCCGTGGGATCTAAGGGGCCATATCCTTAAATCTCAGGGGTTCATGCTGGGGCTTGTTTTAATCCTTCACTTTTGAGGATATGACCCCCAAAGTGAAGGACTACAGGTCCCAGCATGAACCCACATGCCACACCCCCCCCCCCCCACTAGTGACGAATTACAGGTCACAGCATGAATCCGTGAGATCTAAGGGGGTCACATCCTTAGATCTCAGGTCTTCATGCTAGGACTTGCACTCCGTAACTAATTGGGGGGGTCTCATCCTTAGACCTTAGATCTCAGGCGTTAATGCTTGGACTTGTAGTCCTTCAATAGTTGCGGGGGGGGGGGGGTCAGGTCCTCAGCTCTGAGGGATTCATACAGAAACTTGTTTGCACTTTAGTTCCTGGAGGCCATGGTGGTACAAGTCCCACAAGGGCCCTGGAGGGCCACATTGTCCTCCCTGCCACTACCCCACCTTTGTGATAATGTAAAACCTTAGACTGTTTTCCCTTATCTATCACTTTTCCACCACTGGCTCTATGGGCCACTTGACTGGACTTGCCCCCCAGGCCTAAGGCTGCCAGCCCTCCCCTGGCGTTGCACAGGGTTATTGGGGTGTGCCCAGGCATATTCAGCACACACTGTGTGCACGCCTATGAACAAAAACCACATGTACATTAAGCATTTACCCCTTGTATGTCAAACCTGGTGTTTTCGGATGCCCAGGAGGCACAGGGTAGTGTCCAGCCCCATTTCCCACAGCCTGTCAAAATCTATGATGACCAAAATGACCAGCTCTTGAATATTAGTCGTAGTCAGTGCAATATGAGTTCAGGGACGTATTCTTAGATAGCATATATCATGAAATCATGGGCAGTGAAACATCACTACCACACCATCACCAGGACAGTGGTTTGGACAGCGATTGGATGCCTGGCTTAAAGGAGAGTTCAGAGTCCAGGACTACTCCTAGGACCTTGGCATGTGGGGATGGGCTGATAGCTGTGCCATCAATTTTGACAGAGAGATCAGGGGCAAGTGGCACGTGGGGGAGGAAAAATGATAAGTTCGGTTTTGGATACATTAAGTTTGAGGAAGTGGTGCGACATCCAGACTGATATATCTGATAGTAAAATAGTGATACGTGCGGAGAATGAAGGAGTGAATTGAGGGGTAGAGAAATAGATTTGAGGGTCGTCAGCGTAGAGATGGTATTGGAAGTTATGGGAGGCTATCAGTTGACCCAGGGAGGAGGTGTAGATTGAAAATAGGAGAAGTCCAAGAACAGAACCTTGGGGGATCCCAACAGAGAAAGGAAGAGGAGAGGAGGAAGTAGAATTGTAGGTAACGCTAAAGGTGCAGTTAAATAGGTAGGTAGAGAACCAGCGAAGAGTACAGTCACAGAGACAAAAGGCATGGAGTTTTTTTTTGAGGAGGGGGTGGTCAACCGCATCAAAGGCAGTAGAGAGGTCCAGAAGTAGGAGTACAGAATAGTGTCGCTTAGTTTTGGCCATTAGTAGATCGCTTGTTAGTTTTAGGAGAGCAGATTCTGTGGAATGTTGAGGACGAAATCCAGACTAAAGGGGATCAAGAAGGTCATTATCAGCAAGGTGGACGCTCAGTCAGTTGTAGACTAGACGTTCAAGGAGTTTGGATAAAAAGGGGAGCAAGGAAATAGGTACAGTGGTGTGAAAAAGTGTTTGCCCCCTTCCTCATTTCCTGTTCCTTTGCATGTTTGTCACACTTAAGTGTTTCGGAACATCAAACCAATTTAAACAATAGTCAAGGACAACACAAGTAAACACAAAATGCAATTTGTAAATTAAGGTGTTTATTATTAAAGGTGAAAAAAAATCCAAACCATCATGGCCCTGTGTGAAAAAGTGATTGCCCCCTAAACCTAATAACTGGTTGGGCCACCCTTAGCAGCAACAACTGCAACCAAGCGTTTGCGATAACGTGCAATGAGGCTTTTACAGCGTCCTGGAGGAATTTTGGCCCACTCATCTTTGCAGAATTGTCCTAATTCAGTTACATTAGAGGGTTTTCGAGCATGAACGGCCTTTTTAAGGTCATACCACAACATCTCAATAGGATTCAGTCAGGACTTTGGCTAGGCCACTCCAAAGTCTTCATTTTGTTTTTCTTCAGCCATTCGGTGGTGGACTTGCTGGTGTGTTTAGGATCATTGTCCTGCTGCAGAACCCAAGTTCGTTTCAGCTTGAGTACACGAACAGATGGTCGGACATTCTCCTTCAGGATCTCTTGGTAGACAGCAGAATTCATAGTTCCTTTTATCACGGCAAGTCTTCCAGGTCCTGAAGCAGCAAAACAGCCCCAGATCATCACACTACCACCACCATATTTTACTGTTGGTATAATGTTCTTTTTCTGAAATGCAGTGTTCCTTCTACGCCAGATATACTTGGACACACACCTTCCAAAGAGTTCCACTTTTGTCTCATCGGTCCACAGAATGTTGTCCCAAAAGTCTTGGGGATCATCAAGATGTGTTGTGGAGAAATTGAGACGAGCTTTGATGTTCTTTTTGCTCAGCAGTGGTTTTCTCCTTGGAACTCTGCCATGCAGGCCATTTTTGCCCAGTCTTTTCCTGGTGGTGGAGGCATGAACGCTGACCTTAACTGAGGCAAGTGAGGCCTGCAGTTCCTTGGACGTTGTTGTGGGTCTTTTGTGACCTCTTGGATGAGTCGTCGCTGCGCTCTTGGGGTAATTTCGGGCGGCCGGCCACTCCTGGGAAGGTTCACCACTGTTCCATGTCTTCGCCATTTGTGGATAATGGCTCTCACTGTGGTTCTCTGGATTCCCAAAGCTTTGGAAATGGCTTTATAACCCTTTCCAGACTGATAGATCTCAATTACTTTCTTCTCAATTGTTCCTGAATTTCTTTGGGTCTCGGCATGATGTGTAGCTTTTAAGGATCTTCTGGTGGACCTTACTGTGTCAAGCAGCTCCTATTTAAGTGATGCCTTGATTGTGAACAGGTGTGGCAATAATCAGGCCTGGGTGTGGCTATAGAAATTGAACTCAGGCGTGGACAACCACAGTTATAGTATGTTTTAACAAGGGGGGCAATCACTTTTTCACACAGGGCCATGATGGTTTGGATTTTTTTCACCTTTAATAATAAACACCTTCATTTACAAATTGCATTTTGTGTTTACTTGTGTTGTCCTTGACTATTGTTTAAATTGGTTTGATGTTCCGAAACACTTAAGTGTGACAAACATGCAAAGGAACAGGAAATGAGGAAGGGGGCAAACACTTTTTCACACCACTGTAGGTTGTCAAGATTGGATTGGTCCAGTGAGGGCTTTTTAAGTATGGGGCTGACAAGTGCATCTTTTAGGCTGCATTCACACCTGAGCGTAGCTTTTCAGGCAGAAAATCGCGCAAATTGCGGCGTTTTTTTGCGGCGTTTTTTACCGCGATTTGCAGCGTTTTTTACCGCGATTCGCGGCGTTTTTTACCGCGTTTTGCCGCGAATTTTGTGCAGAGCAAAAGGTCACCAATGTAATAAGAATAAAAACGCCCAAATCTGCCCGATTCGTGCGACAAAAAAGGGTCCGGAACTTGTTTGAGCTTCAGGCGTAGGGCTTCAGGCGTTTTGGAGTGGAGATGTGAACCATCTCCATAGAGAATAATGTATTTTTTCCCCTCTAGCGTTTTGTAGCTTCAGGCTTCAAGCTACAAAACGCTCAGGTGTGAATGCAGCCTTAAAGAGTTGGGCAAGATGCCAGAAGAGAGGGAGAGATTGAAGATGTGGGTTAGAGAGTGTAGAATAGAGCTAGAGGGTGAACATAGCACGAGGGCAGGTGATAAGATGGATGTTAGCAAGTAATTTAGCAACCTCGTCCATAGTGGTCCATAGTGGTGGGGTTGAAAGAGGGAAGTAATGATTGTACCTGTGGACATGAGGTGTAAAGCATGGAGGGTATCTGAACAGTAGAGATCTCCTTATGGTGGATCAAAACCACAATTATATATCTCTATTTTCATGTTGCTGTCAATGCCACCCCCAGATCTAAATGGCAGGGGGCCGAGGCAGGCTTTTTGATTGTGTGACTGCTGTGATCGGCTGTCACAGTAATCACATGAAACATAAAACATAACATAAAAGCACACATACAGGTTGGACTTAATGGACATGTGTCTTTTTTCAACCTCACCAACTATGTAACTATGATTAGAAGCTTCCAATTGCATACATTGGGAGCTGAACCTGACAGCATGCAATGAGCATGCTTTCAGCATAGATAAGCTGTTCTCTGTTGACATGCAGTGGTTCGGCATTAAAGCCCACTCGCCCAGCCGCTACATATTAACGTATGGCCAGTGGCAAAATATTAATTGCTTTGTGTTTTCGACAAATAATGGAATCTAAAGATTGTCAGATTTTTAAAACTGCCACTTGAATGGCCACCTTAAGAGATATCAGTGCTTGATTCAGCCTGCTGGCATCGACCCAACATCTGGAGATTTTTTCTGGTGGGGCTGACCCTTTAGGTACTTTGGCATACAATTTAGGAGTACTGGTCCTTTAATCTAAATGGCACTTAAAGCCTACAAGGGGTTCTGACCGCTGTAATCTCTGTTGTGGGGTTGAGACTGGGGACACTGATTATCTGGGATCACAGACACAATACAAATGACCTCTCGCTGATCTGATGGACTGAGGTCACCAAGCCGTTTACCCGCTGCCTGAGCCAAATCCCCTCCAGTATTAGCTCCAGTGACACTATTTTTCCTGGGAAACAAAACAGCTCAAAGCAGAACTACTATAGGACGTATAAAGGAACCAATTACAGGGGCTTATTAAAGAATCCAAACATCCAAATTATTTCACTTTTCCAATCTTTCCTATAAGTTTTTTTTAAATAACAAACATGTCATACTTACCTCCACTGTGCAGTTTGTTTTGCACAGAGTGGCCCCGAACATCCTCTTCTGGGGTCCGCCGGTGGCTCTATCAGCTCCTCCCCGCATCAGATAACCCACTAGGAGAAGGGGGTTACCTTGCAGGCGGGCTCCCGATTCCAGCATTTGGGTCCATAGACGCAGAATGCAGGACTCAGCCCCGCCCCACAGCAACCGCGTCATTAGATTTGATTGACAGCAGCGGGACCCATAGGCTGCGCTGTTATCAATCTATCCAATCAAGATCCGAGGACCCCGGGCAGAGAGTACAGCACGTCTCCGCTGAGGGAACGAAGGGCTCAGGTGAGTAAAACGGGGGGGGGGGGGGCTGGGGGGCCAGTCACCGTCAGAAGTTTTTTCACCTTAATGCATTAAGGTGAAAAAACAGCAGGGTTTACAACCCCTTTAAGGCTGATACACATGGGGCAAGTATCTGCCAGTATCAGTCGGTTCAACAGTGTGAAATCGTTCCTTGTTAAATCTTTTGGTTTAGTTCCGTTTTAACTTATGCTGATTACACATGCTGTCATCCAGCTCCTGAGTAACCATAACATCATCTAGCTTAAAGTTCTATAGATGTTGCCTTGCCCTATGTGTCTCCTTATGGGAACATTTGCCCTCGCTTCTAGTCAGGACAGGAAGTGACAGGCAATGTCTCCAGGACGGACAGACAAAAAAACAAAACACATTGAAGTGGGGACAGGTTAAAAATTATGACAATGTTCTTATTGCTGTCTCTAATTTTATTTCCCAGATGACTGCACCGCCTATTACTTATATGTGTGTAAAAGGGACAAGAAGTGACGAAAAATCTTTACAATGGAATAATATTCAAAAAATTGTAAGCCCTAATTCATATGTTCTAAATAAGCCATGGTGCAGCAAGTATAGTGTAGATACCTGTGGCCAGGATCTCAGGTCCTCTAATCAGTGGTAGTCATTCAGCCTACACAACTCTGTGGGGCTGTCTGCGGAAATAAGCATGTATCTGCTAGCATTCACATGCATCCACACATCCACCAGTTACCTGTTTAGGGACAGATGTCCGACGCTGGACACAGACACATCCAAGGTCAAATATCTGTCCCTAACTGCAGGTAACCACTGGAACACCTGGGATCCGGGCCGCAGGTATCTGCAAGATACTTGCTGCACCATGGCAGATTTTGGACATGTAAATGACACCTAGCTCATCCCTACTCTATCATTAGCTTGAGTTTGTTTAAAGCCAGCCAGCCTAGAATTAAAAATTAAAATGAATAAGCTGCAAACCAAAGATAGCCATTATAAAAATACTGTATATAGATCACAAGTCTCCGAATGTTCCCCCCCTATGTTATTGGAAAATACCTGTCACCAGACCATTCATTTCAATAAACATCTTCCCATAAGATTATTTGTGCAACAAAAATATTTTAGGCATGGGATTTACCTTTAAAGTGGTTGTAAAGCCCCCCCTCCAAATACTTGCCTCAGCCAAATCTCGATCCAGCGATGTGCCTGAGAGCAACGGCGCTGCTGTCTCTCTGTCTCCTCACAAGACTCAGACCCCATACACACTATTAGATTCTCTGCAGATTTTTGTCCTCAGATTTACCAAAGCCATATAATATGAGGTCAAACCTTAAGTGTTTCGATTTGTATGCAATCGGGCAGGCCCTTGCACTACATGGATTTGGTAAATCTAAAGACAAAAATCTTCAGAAAATCTAATAGTGTGTGTGTGGCTTAAGAGGCAACAGACATTGGCTCCTGCACGCTGTCAATAAAATCTAGTGAGGAGACAGCAGAGGGTGGGAAGGTGCTATGTGTGTCTATAGAAGCACACAGCCTGGTTCTGGAATGAGCAAGCATGTCTCTCCCTAGAGTTTGCTATGGGGGCAGACACAGAAGCAGAGGAGCCTATAGCGCTGGCGTGGGGGACTCCAGAAGAGGAGGTTTGAGGCCACTCTGTCCAAAACCATTGCACAGAGGAGGTATGACATTTGTTATTTTAATTTTTAAATAAATATGTAAAAAGTGTGGCATGCATTTGTATTCGGCCACCCTAAGTCAATGCTTTGTAGAACCACCTTTCACTGCAATTACAGCTGCAAGTCTTTTTGGGGATGTCTCTACCAGCTTTGCACATCTAGAGAGTGACATTTTTGCCCATTCTTCTTTGGAAAATAGTGCAAACTCTGTCAGATTGAATGGAGAGTGTCTGTGAACAGCAATTTTCAAGTCTTGCTACAGATTCTCAATTGGACTTAGGTCTGGACTTTGACTGGGCCATTCTAACACATGAACATGCTTTGATCTAAACCATTCCATTGCAGTTCTGGCTGTATGTTTAGGGTTGTTGTCCTGCTGGAAGGTAAACCTCCGCCCCAGACTCAAGTCTTTTGCAGACTCTAATGCCCTGTACACACGACCGGTTTTGCTGTTGGAATAAACTCTAAAGGTTTTTCCAACGGAGTTCCGACGGAATTTCGCTCAAGCTGTCTTGCATACACACGGTTACACCAAAGTACGACCATCAAGAATGCGGTGATGTACAACACGTACGACGAGACTAGAAAATGGAAGTTCAATAGCCAGTAGCCAATAGCTTCAGTCTCGTACTTGCTTCAGAACATGCATTTTTTGGGCGTCGGAACAGCATACAGACAAGCTTTTTTTCCGATAGTAGTTTTTTCCATCGGAAAAATATAGAACATGTTTGAATTCCGTCTGAATTTTCGATGGAAAAAGTCTGATGGGGCATACACACGGTCAGAATATACGATGAAAAGCTCCCATCAGACTCTTTCTGTCGGAAATTCCGCTTGTGGGTACGCGGCATAACAGGTTTTCTTGTAAGATTGCCCTGTATATGGCTCCATACAGCTTCCCATCAATAACCCTGCTTTCCATTTTCAGATGATGGATAGAACAGTGCTTTGTGAATCAATAATATTTTTTTAAACTTTTCCACAACTTTAGGCCTGACCTGTCTGGTGTGTTCCTTGGCCTTCATGATGCTGTTTGTTCACTAAGGTCCTTTACCAAACCTCTGAGGGCTTCACAGAACAACTGTATTTATACTGAGATTAAATTACACACAGGTGGACTCTATTTACTAATTAGTTGACTTCTGAAGGCAATTGGTTCCACTAGATTTTAGTTAGGGGTATCATAGTAAAGGGGGCTGAATACAAATGCACACCACGCTTTTCACGTGTTTAATTCTAAAACAAAAGGTGAAAAACATTTATAATTTTCCTTCCACTTCACAATTATGTGCCACTTTGTGTGGGTCTATCACATAAAATACCAATAAAATACTTAACATTTTCGGTTGTAACATGACAAAATATGGAAAATTTCAAGGGGTATGAATACTTTTTCAAGGCACTGTACATCTGACTTACATACGACTCATACTTACAAATGGAGGGAGTTAACAGGAAGTGAGAGGAAATCTACCCCTAGGAAGGACAATTCAGTGTTATCATGGGAAAAAGGTGTCTCCACTTAAGCTTTATCACCAATGGCGGCTTGTCCATTAGGGGCGCACAGGCGCACAGGCGCCGTCCCCTGTATCCATGATGTTTTTTTTTGTTTTTTGTTTTTTTAGAAGCATGTGATTAGAGCCAGGGGCTCTAATAGGCTTCAAAAAAGGCACTGCGCCCTGAGCCCACCCAGTTGTGTGACAATAGTGAATGCATATTCACTATTGTCACACTGATTCTCCTCCCAGCCATTCAGGAAGCGGGTTGTGAGACCCGTTTACCGATGGCCGAAAAGAGAAACAGTTCTATTGGCCTAGAAGGAGGAGACGCACGGCCGAAGGAGATGCAGGGGAAGTTCGACTGACCCACCCACCAGCTGCCACTGTAACTCCAGGGATAGCTCACCCACAGCGGCTCAGCCATCCAGCATCCAGCAATCCCGGCTCGGGCAGGGGAGGGAGGAGGGGAGATCAGAGTCGGGCAGGACATCTGTCTCCTAAGGTAAGGATGCTGTCCGTCTTCCGCGGAGGGGGGGTGTTGCTGGTGTTCCCGATGTTTCTCACATTCATATCTGTCCCCCGGAGGGGGGGGGGGTTGGCGTTGGTTTGACGAATTATTAAGCACCAGCCACTCTTTATCACCAATCTCTGTTTCCCCGACAACCAAAAATGTTCAAAATCCAATCGCCACAGGGACAGAAAGTGAAGTGAAATCTTCAGAACAGGGACACAGACAGCAAAACAAACATTCCAGGGGTGTTGTTAACTCTTCCCTATGCTATCCAAAAAAACTAAAAAACATTTTTTGGCTGGAGTTGCACTTAAAAAATGTTCTTGTTTCAACTTACATACAAATTCAACTTAAAGCGGGGTTCCACTCAAAAGTGGAAATTCTGTCTCCTCCCTCCCTCCGGTGCCAAATGGCACCTTTTAGGGGGGAGGTGCGAACAGGTACCTGTTTTTGACAGGTACCAAATCCCACTTCCAGAGATGGTGCCACCACGGCATGCCAATTAGAAAGCGCAGCTCGCTTTGCCGATGCGCAGTAAGGAACCGGCTGTGAAGCCAAAAGGCTTCACTGCTGGTTTCCTTTACAAGGAATGGTGGTGGCTGCACCTGAAATCCGTTTCGCAGACCGGCTGGGGTGCTGGCTTCGCAAACTCCTTGGACAGGTAAGTGTCCATATATTAAAAGTCACCAGCTACAGTATTTGTAGCTGCTAAGTTGTACTTTTTAGTGGGGGGGGCTGGATCTCCTCTTTAAAGACCAAACCTACAGAACCTATCTTGGTTGTAACCCGGGGACTCCTTGTACTTCCACTGACCACCAAGACTGAAACATTTGCTACTCCTACACTGATGCTGGGGTATTTTCTATTCCCACTGCCCACCTAAAAATTGAAGGACAGCAAACTGGTCCTTTATTTCGAAAGTTTGGAGACACTTGTCATTGAGTATGACATAATTCAAGACCCTGTGCAAATATAAAGCAACCCAAAGTAGGTAGAAGATAACATTCTTTTTGCTACTTTGCCTTGCAAAACTAGCCAGAAAAGCAGATACATTTTAGAAAAGTCTTCATTGGAACAGACAAAAGAGAACCACAAATATAATAAGCCACAAGATACCAGTAACACAGCTTGGTGCAACTGTCCCCATTAAATCCTTGTTATACTCAGTAGTGTTTGTGCAAGAATGGCCTAAAGAAGCCAAGCTGCAATCCCAGAGGCTGCTATGTGATGTATGCATGGAAGCATGTGTTCTCCCAGACTGCAGGAGCTGACGTTGCAAATAGCAGACAAGTCAGGCCTACAGCTACAGATTCTTCCGCCTATGCTTCAGCACTGGTCTTTGTCACTGGCTGCTGCTATGGAATAATGTCATGGACATTCTGTCACACTACAGGAAGTGGTGGATAATCCCATCCCCTGCCAGCTGGCTACAATGCCTAACTAAATTCTAAAACATTAGATAGATAGATAGATAGATAGATAGATAGATAGATAGATAGATAGATAGATAGATAGATAGATAGATGTATTTGACTATATCTCTAAGATTATACAGAATATACAGTAGTTACACCATGTAATAATAATATATACTAATAGATTTTAATGACTTGTAATACAATAATTATGTACGTAGACATGCCATTTTTTACTCATTTTAAAAGGTATAATAAATGATTACTGTAGATATGATTACATTCCAACATCAGAGAATATAAGATATAAATACCATAAAGTGTGATAATTTAAGTAGAAAATTAAGCAAAAAGAAACAAAATTCTGTCTACAGCATGCACTGATATCACAAAACACATTTCACTATTGGTAGTTAATGGATTTGTCCCCTTCACGGGACAGCTGGCAATAATGGATGTTCATACATATGTATGTGGGCGAGTGTGAGGGAGGGGTCTGTTATTGTTGCCGGTTGTGGCTCATCGATTGTCTGATAAAGGGCAGAGTCCGGCTACCAAAGCATAACAATGGGTGAGTGATGTCAGACAAGCATTTCATACACCTGCAGAGTGACAGGACCTAGACACTCCTTTTGTGACAAGCAGTCTGTTTCGGGCCTTCGTCTGCACACCCCTGGTAGATACAAGATATCTGTGAAACCTTCTTGGGCAAGCCAGCCCTATATTTGTTGAAGAACTAAAAGCCTTAGCAGGATACCATGCTGGGACTTTTAGTTCCTTGACGTTTGGAGAAATGCTTTTCTTACAAGTCTGAAAGCAAGCAACACAGGAAAAGGCAGCAACAATAAGCAGAGATGTTATAACATAACCAGCAAAGACAAGGGGTTTATTTCAAGTAGGACCACGCTAGACATCCAAGAAGACAAGCGAGCCACTACAAGGGTCTAGAAAAACAAAATGACCACTATGAGGGTGCAGGAAAAAAATATCACCAGTCTGCTACAGGGATGGTCCCAGAGAGAGGAGAGTCTACTTCTAGGTAGACCATTACAAGGGTCAAGGAAGTATGTAATTTATTTATCAACTACAGAGAAAGTCCCAAAGACAAGGGAATCTACTTCTAAGAAGACCATTATAAAGGTCAGGGAACAATATCCATTGCCCCTGCAGAGGTTGGCTGCTGCAAAAAAATAGCATTGGGCCTCTGAAGCCTTGGTGCACTAACTGTAGGATGGGCATCCAAGCTGCAGTCAGTTAAAAGTTCATGATAGAGTTTAAGGTCTGTATCCAATATGCAGTGGTAGAAGTCACCTGTAAGGGTCTGCTCTGGTCTTCTAAAGGGGGTGGTGCCTTGTAGGCTTTGGCAGAGGTCTAGGGATCACCTCCTATCAAAAGATAGTGGAGGTCTTCTATTGTTGACTAGCATTAAGATGATAAACATCTTTGGAAGGGGTCTTACCCCAGGTGAAAGTGGTATAGGAACTTCACAGGAGTTTTCATCTCAGAGGCGGTGGTATATCTCCTCTGATAGGTTCTGTCCACTGCAGTTATTTTCAATAACCCTTTTACTGGAGTCTGTCTCTTTAAGAAGGAAGCCGTGATCCTCTATAAATATCTGCTTTCAGGAGATTTTGGGTGAGGTCTACAGGAGTTTTCTCACCAGAAGGTGGGGTTAATGGTCCTCTAGAGGAGTCTTGTCTCCAGGATAGATAACCTAGTAAAGGACCTATACCATCTCCCCCAAGATTAAAACTCCTGTAGGGGTCCTATACCACTTTCACCTGGGGTGAGATCCCTTCCAAGGATGTTTACCATCTTCTCTTAATGCCAGGCCCAAATAGAGGACCTCCACCATTTTCTGATAGAGGATGATTCCTAGACCTCTGCCAGAGCCTACAAGGTGCCAACAGGAGTCTGCCCCAGGTGGAGACAGTAGTGGTCCTTTACAGGAGTCTACTCCCAAGTGGAGATAGTGGTTGTCTTCTACAGGAGTCTGCCTGTCGGTGGAGGTAGTAGTGATGCTTTATAGAGTCTGCCCAAAGGTGAAGGTATTAGTGGTCCTTTTTTAGAGTGTCTGCCCACAGGTGGAGGTGGAAGTGGTAATTTATAGGAGTCTTCTCCCAGGTGGAGGTAGTAGTGGTCCTTTACAGAAGTCTGCCCCCAGGTGAAGGTGATAGTGGTCATTTATAGGAGTCTGCTCCAGGTGGAGGTAGTAGTGGTCAATTACAGCAGTGGCTTCTCAACCTCAGTCCTCTAGTACCCCCAACAGGCCAGGTTTTCCTTTAGCTTGCACAGGTGCTTTTAATCAGAGTCAATGGCTTGGTATTTTAGACAGCTATTTTATCTAAGAGGAATTCCCAAAACATGACCTGTTGGGGGTACTGGAGGACTGAGGTTGAGAACCACTGCTCTACAGGGGTCTGTCCCCCAGTGGAGGTAGTAGTAGTCCTATACAGGAGTCTGCCCCCAGGTGGAGGTGGTCATTTATTGGAGTTTGCTCCCAGGTGGAGATAGTAGTTGTCCTTTACAGGAGTCTGCCCCTAGGTGGAGGTAGTAGTGGTCCTTTACAAGAGTCTGTCCCTAGGTGGAGGTAGTAGTGGTCCTTTACACAAATCTGCCCCTAGGTGGAGGTAGTAGTGGTCCTTTACAGGAGTTTTCCCCCAGGTGGAGGTAGTAGCGGTCCTTTACATGAGTCTGCCTCTAGGTGGAGGTAGTAGTGGTCCTTTACAGGAGTCTGCCCCCAGGTGGAGGTAGTAGTGATCCTTTATAAGAATCTGCCCCTAGCTGGAGGTAGTAGTGGTCCTTAACAGGAGTCTGCCCCCAGGTGGAGGTAGTAGTGGTCCTTTACATGAGTTTGCCTCTAGGTGGAGGTAGTAGTGGTCCTTTACAGGAGCCTGCCCCCAGGTGGAGGTAGTAGTGGTCCTTTACAGGAGCCTGCCCCCAGGTGGAGGTAGTAGTGGTCCTTTACATGAGTTTGCCTCTAGGTGGAGGTAGTAGTGGTCCTTTACAGGAGCCTGCCCCCAGGTGGAGGTAGTAGTGGTCCTTTATAAGAATCTGCCCCTAGCTGGAGGTAGTAGTGGTCCTTTACAGGAGTCTGCCCCCAGGTGGAGATAGTAGTGGTCCTTTACATGAGTCTGCCTCTAGGTGGAGGTAGTAGTGGTCCTTTAGAGGAGTCTGCCCCTAGGTAAAGGTACCAATGGTCCTCTACAGGACTCTGTCTCCTAAAGGAGATGCTGTGCCCTGCAGCAATGGGAAATATTCTAGGAATTTCTCCATCACTACTACCCATGCCTTCTAACACCTTCACAAGCACTGAGCCCCCATTGCCACCACCCCAGCCCCTGGCACTGACCTCCTTGAGTTGCTCCAGTTCCTGCTTCAGAGTGTCATACTCTGCCTCCAGTTCATCATATTGCTGCTTCAAGGAGAGCTTCTCTTCCAGCACCACCAGCCCATACTCTGCCGCCTGGATCTTCTCCTGGGTGGTCTCGCTCAGTTCCTTGGTCAGCCTCTCAATCTCAGCCTTGTAATCCTCCACAGTCTGCGGTATCTCCTCAGCAGCCATAGTCCCTTGTGCTGGGAGTGAGACTGGAGGGACAGATGGGTGGGGAGGGGAGACACACAGAGGAAGGGGGATGAGCAGGGATGAGGTGGGAGGCTGCTGGATGGGTACCAGCGGAGGATCACTCACAGGCTCTGCAGCATCATGGCATGTAGAGGCAGCAAGCCTGCTCTTCCCATCTCCTGGGCCCCTTCCACCTGCCCCGGGCGCCCCCTCCTTCCTTCCGCCTGGACCACTCTACCGCCGCTATTCTGCTTATTCATAGAGGGGAGACTGAGGAGGAGGCAGCGCCATCCCTTCACGGCGGCGTCACTGCAGTGTGAACTTTCCACCCGCTCCCCCCCCGCCGCCGGATCACAAGTGATGCAGTCTGCCAGCAGCGGGCACCGACTACACTGGACCGGGCAGGGCACATGTCAGGGCATGGGGGCGACTGGACCTAGGCGAGAGAAAGGGGTGACAGCTGGGCATCAGGGTGACAGGTGGGCGTGTCTGTCATGGAGCCAACCATATAAATGATACAAATATCAATAAAATGTGACTTTGTTTTTATAATACAAGAGGCTTAACCCGTATTCATTGATCTAGCAATGGCTAGATCCCGCTATTATCTATCTATTTATCTGTATATCAATCATCTATCTATCTATCTATCTATCTATCTATTTTTTATAATCTGTCAACCTATCTATGTATCAATTTATCTATTTGTAGCCATCTATCCATCTATGATCCAGACAATGTGTCTATCGATCTCTATTCATCAATCAATCTATCCATTCTTTATAAACGTCTATCTATCTATCTATCTATGTATCTATCTATCCTTCTCTTATATATATGTTTGTCTCTCTATCTATCTCTGAGACCCCCTGTACACTATACTTTGTCATAATTCAGTCCTTTTATGTGTAATGTGCTGACAGGACACCTTAAAGCAGAACTTCACTTAAAGCGGAGTTCGACACAAAAATGGAACTTCCGCTTTTCGGAATCCTCCCCCCCTCCTCCGGTGTCACATTTGGCACCTTTCAGGGGGGAGCAGATACCTGTCTAATACTGGTATTTTGCTCCCATTTCCGGGCATAGATACCCATGCCACCCATGGGTATCTACTCCATTTCCCGTCCCCTCCCCCATAGCTGTCTTCTGGGAGACACACGGCTCCCAGGAGACAGCAGGGACCAGTGGGAACGTGCGGCGCGAGTCGCGAATGCGCAGTAGGGAACCAGGAAGGTAAGCCGCAAGGCTTCACTTCCTGATTCCCTTACCGAAGATGGCATCATCAGCACCCGAGAGCCGAGGGACAGATCAGCTTCAGGTGCCGACATCGCCTGGCGCCCTGGACAGTTATTTTGTTATTGATATTGAGTCAACTTGACTATCCTCATAATTCTTGTATATATGATCAACTGGTTCTTGATAGTGCCTCTATAGGGTGTTTACAATTAATGTCAACCATTAATGCAATTGAATATATGTTTTAGAGGTGAAAATGTTTTTATACTTTCACATCTTATATAAAAGAAGGGATACAACAATAAAATATCCATAAGTCAAAATCAGAGGCTGTTGTCTAGAGCAGGGGTCCCTAACCCCCGGGCTGCGGACCAGTACCGGTCCGTGGCCTTTTAGACGCTGGTATGTACTGCCTGGAGATAAGCAGCAACTTGGTGGCCGAAGTCCGATATCGATTTGCGGTCCAGTACAAGTCAAGGAGGTGCAGGCATCGGGCTGCACGCACACAGCCAGACCTCAAGTTTAAACTTCTGAATTTGTACATATTTCTTGTGAATACTTGACAATAAAGGGGCAGAGCGATGAAGAAAGTAATAGCAGTAATAGCGTGGCAAGTGACAGGCTGCATCTGGTGGCAGGCTATGGGTGGCAAGTGACCGGCAAGTGACAGGCTGCATCTGGTGGCAGGCTATGGGTGGCAAGTTACACGCTACATCTGGTGGCAGGCTGCGGGTGGCAAGTGACAAGCTGCATCTGGTGGCAGACTACGGGTGGCAAGTTACAAGCTGCATCTGCATTTGATGCAGCATACGATGCAGCATACGAGGTACACACTGCATTTGATAGCAGGCTATGGTGGCAAGTGACACTGGATTCACACCTATGCATTTTTAGTGCTTTTTGCATTTTACAGATTTGCACTACAGAACGTGTTCCATAGGAAACAATGTTAAATGGACTGTAGTGCAAATCTGCAAAATGCAAAAAGCACTAAAAATGCATAAGTGTGAATCCAGCCTCAGGGCTCCCACTGATTCTGCATTATGGTGAGTTGAACTATTTCCTTATATATTACAATGTAGTAATAGAAATAATGTGATATAATCCTTGTGACATTCGAGCATGGTGTCAGAATGAATGAAGGGCTAACATCACCCATTCACTGCACATACAGATCCAACTACTTTTAGCTGATCTCCTTACATTGCAACTCTGCATTAGTCAGTGGTAAATGGGGTATACACTATATACAATCACCCGAAACTAGTTAGTTTCCACAATCCATGACTTAACTTCACAGTTCACACAAATACGTTTTAAATTCAAACTGTAGCACTGACGTAAGTAATTTTTTTTCCACAGTAGCGTGACAATCCCTCCACCTTCATCTCTGTCCACCACCCTCTCTCCAAGCCCCTCTCTCTCTCTCTCTCAGCCCCTCCATCTCTCTCAGATCCTCCCTCTCTCAGCCCCACCTCTCTCTCTCTGAGACCCCCTCTCTCTCTCTCTATCAGCCACTCTCTCTCTCTGAGTCTGCTCTCTCTGTCAGCCCCCCTCTCTCTCAGCCCTCCTCTCTCTCTAGTAGAGGTGGAGTGCTCTGCAGTGTGTAGAGGGGTATCTAGGGGTATAATCATGGTAGTGGTATCTGGTGAGGTGTGATCAGGGTGGGCTGGGGTATCTGGGGGTGTGATCAGAGTGGGGGTATCTAGGGGTGTAATCAGTTTTAATCAGTATCTGGGGTTGTAATTAGGGTAGGGGTATCTGGGGAGGTGTGATCAGGGTGGAGGGGTATATGGGGGTATAATTAGGGTGGGGGAATCTGGGGAGGTGTGATCAAAGTGGGAGTATCTGGGGGTGTGACCTGAGGTACCAGCTCGGTTTTAGACAGGGAGCAGCAAGAGGACAGTGAGGATGGGTTGGGGTGGTGGCACAATGCATCTTCGCCTATGTAGTCAAAAATCCTTGCACCGGCCCTAAGTGCTCCTCTCCCTCCTGCCCTCCGTGTGTATCCCCCCCCCCCCCCCCCCCCCCCCCCCCCCCCCCCCCCCCCCCCCCCCCCCCCCCCCCCCCCCCCCCCCCCCCCCCCCCCCCCCCCCCCCCCCCCCCCCCCCCCCCCCCCCCCCCCCCCCCCCCCCCCCCCCCCCCCCCCCCCCCCCCCCCCCCCCCCCC